>SZWC01000233.1:400534-430020 GCA_023375785.1 Penium margaritaceum | reverse complement strand
CGTCCTCCCACTACTCTGTCCCTCACTGGACTCGTGATGACGGCCACTACTCTGACCGCTCCTCCGATCGCTCCTCTGAGCGCTCCTCTGATCGCCGCGATGAGGAGCGCACCCTTGAGCGCCGCCTGGCCGAGCTGCTTCATCTTCGCACTCAGGGAGGTGAGAGTGTGGGTGGCCAACCCCCAGCTTTGTCCTGTACGTCTGATATCACCCTCTGTGGCTCTCCCTCTAGTGGTGTGCAAGGGGAAATGCCTGATGATCGTGCTTGGATTGAAGAGTGGCAATCTCACACGTACCCCTCACGCCTCGGTCACACATCTTCCTCCCTTCGTGGCACTGTTGCTGTCTGTCTGGTGTTGTCCTCCACTCGTGCATCGTCTGGCCTCTGGATCATTGATTTAGGGGCCACCCATCACATGACATCCTGTCGTTCCTCCTTCGTATCCCTCGGACCCGTTCAGTCTGTCCGCTCAATCCGAACTGGTTCAGGCCAGCTTCTTCCTGTCCAAGGTGTTGGTGTCGTCCTTTTTGTTGGTCCCTGGGGCACTGTGTACCTCCCTGACGTCTTGTATGTTCCTGACCTTGAGGTCAGTCTTCTCTCAGTGACCACCCTTGACGACCAGGGCATGGACTTCTCGTCTAGCCGCGGTCTTACATCGATCTCCCTCCGGTCCTCTGGCCGTGTTGTTCTGCGTGGCATTCGCTGTGATCGCTTGTTCCGTGTCCCTCTAAACCTGCCCTCACCTTCCGCTGCATCTGCCTTTGTACATGTTGCCCCCTCTCTGTCTCCCGACCATGCTGATCTCCTGCATCGTCGCCTCTGTCACATTCACACTGCCATGATCTAGCGCCTTCTTCGCCTCCAGCATGCTCATGGCCTTGACCCTGCCACGTTTCCCCCTCCGTGCACGTCCACCTGTCTTGACTGTGCCACGGGCAAAATGCACCGCTCTCCCTTCTCCACCTCTGAGTCCACCACCTCGCATCCTCTTGACCTAGTGCATGCCGATGTCATGGGCCCCTTACCCCAGGATTTCCTGGGTGGCATTGGTCGGTACGTCCTGTGTCTTACTGACGACTTCTCTCGTTACCGTTGGGTCTTTGCTCTGCGGCACAAGAGTGATGTTGCTGACGTCATTGAGTCCTGGCTCCCTCAGGCCGAACGCGCATGTCAGCGCTCCCTGCGTGTATTCCGTAGTGACCGTGGTGGTGAATTCTACGGTCCCACATCCCGCTTTCTTGAGTCTCGTGGGGTCAGGCTTGAGTCCACTGCTCCCTACACTCCCCAACAAAATGGGGTGTCTGAGCGCTGGAACCGCACCCTTGCTGACGGTGTTCGTTCTCTGCTCTCTGCCTCCGGACAGTCTCCTCTCTTTGCCTTTGAAGCCATGTCCTACATGACGTGGGTCTGGAATCGCATCCCACATGGACCTCTTCCTCGCACTGTCACCCCCTTCGAGCGATGGACTGGCCGCCGTGCTGACCTTCGGCTTGCCCGCGTTTGGGGCTGCCTTGCCTCCGTTTGGGTACCCTCCGACCAACGCGATGGCAAACTGTCCCCGCGTGGTCGACTTTGCATCTTTCTGGGCATCTCTCCCTTCTCCAAAGCATGGCACTTTTGAGATCCTTCCCGCTGTCGTGTTGTTGAATCTCGTGACGCCCTGTTCGTTGAGCATCTATTTGAAGGTGACGCTCCCCGCTTCGGTGGGTCCCTCGCTCCGCCTCTTCGGGGTGGGGGTGGCTCTCTGCCCTCCGGGCCAACTCTTCCTCCCTTGGTATGTCCCTCGGTTCCCCCTGTCTCACTTTCTGCTCCTCTGGGCTCTCCATTGTCCACGTCCCCCTCCCCGGCTTCCTCACCCGTCTCGGGTCCCTTGGACTTGCCCAGCACCTCCAGCCCCCTATCGGCTCCCCTGCCGGCTCCTCCTCCTCTCCCACTCTTGGTGCCGTCTCTAAGCCTCTTGTTGCCTCGGAACCCCCTGTTGCCTTGGAGCTCCCTCTTACCTCGTCCTCTCCCTCTGGCTCGCCTTGCTCTGTTGCGCCCTCCTCCTCTGAGCGCCCCCCGTCCATTCTCCCAGTCTCACCCTACACTCGCGGTGGTCGCCTTCGGGCTCTTCCCTCTCAGTCTCAACCGGTTGTCTGTGGTGACCCTGGCCTCCGTGCCCTTGGTCTCACTGCCTCTGGTCTGTCTGCAGCCTCTTCTGTTGTCCATCCCAGCACCGCACTTGGCTACTCTCTTGTCGAACAAGAGTTCCACTCCGCGGTGACCTCATCCGTTGCTTGGTATGTAGCCTCATGTTTTGCGGCTGCCGGCCTCTCACCTCTTTCTCCCGAATCGCAGACTGTTCAAGCAGCCCGTGGTGCCACTGACTCCCTGCTGTGGGAGCAGGCCATGAAGGCCGAGCTTGATGCACTGTCTGATCATGGCATGTATGAGCTTGTTGATCTCCCACCCGGTCGCAAGGCAGTTGCTGCCAAATGGGTGTACCGTCGCAAACTGAATCCAGACAACACGGTTGAGCGATACAAGATGAAAGATCTTGGTCCAGCCCGTGTCTTTCTAGGGATGGAGTTGGAGCGTGATCATGCACGACGGGTCTTGCATGTGCACCAGGCTGCATATGTGCGTAGCCTGGGGGAGCGCTTTGCGCCACTCCTTACCTCCATTCCCACGGCGTCCACTCCCATGACGCCTGCCGGGCAGTCTCTCTTGAAGTCACTTGATCTCACCAAACTGGGGGAGGCAGTGGATACCACTGACTATCTCCGAGTCATTGGCTCCCTAATGCACCTCGCCACGACTACACGTGCAGATGCTGCCTTTGTAGTGAACTTCTTGTCACAGTTCTCCCAGTGTCCCCGGGAGCGGCACCTTGAGGCAGCCCTGCGAGTGGTGCGGTACGCTCTCTCCACCCCCCGTGTCGGACTGCTCTTTCGTGCACAACCCACTGTCGTAGTGGATGGCTTCACGGGCAGTGATTAGGCGCATGATTCTGATGCTCGCAGCCGTACGGGATACATCTTCTTGGTCGGTGGCACTGCAGTTTCCTGGAAAAGTGGCAAGCAAGGGTGTGTGGCACGCAACACTGCTGAGGCTGAGTATGTCGCACAAGGCGAAGGCACTTGTGAAGCTGTCTGGCTGTGTCGCCTGTTACAACAGCTACGTGTACCCATCCGCTGCATCACTCTGCGCTGTGATAACCAAAGCACGAAGGCCATTACAGAAAACAGTGGCATGCATCATTCACGCACCAAACACATCAATGTGGAGCATCATTTTGTTCGTGAGTGCATTGCTGCTGGTATTGTCCAAGTCGCTTGGGTGGATACACGGCCTCAGAGAGCTGACTTTCTCACTAAGGCCCTCAGTCGCAATGTCTTCAAAAGTGCTGTTCACTCTGTGGGTCTCATCAGTCCGCATAAACCTGGTTTCTTGTCTGCGGGTCATGGGGGAGTGTTGAAGTTCGTTGGCCACTCATAACTCTATGCCCTCTTGCCTCCCACATTCTCCACACACTCATGTACAGATTGAATGACCATGGTACTGCCTGGGGAGATGGCTGACACGATCATCCTGACTGTAGCCGCCAACGCCCTCAAGCTGTTGCTGGACCCAGGGGCGCTGTCTAGCGCCAATGTCACCATGGCATGACTCGACATGATTCTCTATGACACTCTGTGTGATGCGGTAGATGCTTGGGCCGTACATTCTCATTGCCGTGCCCTGCATCATTTTATCTTGCCCTGCTTGTGATGGGGGAGCTGCATATTGCCCGGGTGCTGATCCTTAGGGGGCCACCATGCCGGTCTTGACCGTGCGTTGGTGAGTAGCCGCCCTTGGTTAAATCCGAGAGGTCAGGCTCGACCCCCGGGTGGCGGCACTTGCCCACTCAAGCTCGACGCTCGTGGTGAGAAAGTGCTCACTAGTACTTCTCGCTCTCGCTCCCCTTGTCCCTCTTGTCTTGGTTGGGTGCAAAACTCTAAGCAAGTTACCGCATCCATGGCGTGTACCGTGCATCGTGTGTTGATGCTCTCATCCGTCCCACCACAAGCGGTCTAACCAAGCAACTTCCTAGCTACTACACAGAGTTCTCCGCAATGGCGAGAGCACTCTGGTTGTCGCAACGCAGCACAATGGCGGGTACTGACTGCCCAAGCTCAAGAAACAAGCGCTGCAGCCAAACTGCCTCAGTAGCCCCTACCCCCAACGCCACATACTCTGCCTCCGACGAGCTACGTGCGATGCAGCCCTGCTTCCCGCTTCGCCAAGACAAAGCGGTACCACCGAGCAGAAACACGTAGCGAGAGCGACTGCGCCCGTCAGGGCCCCAAGCCCAGTCGCTGTCAGTGTAGCCGTCAAGGACCACCGAACACTGCCGACGAAAGTAGAGTCCGAGATACGGCGTGGAGACCACGTACCGTACCACTCGCACAGCCGTGTGAAGAGCTCTCGCACGTGGAGCCTGCGAGAACTGAGCAAGGAGGTTGACGGCGAACGCGATGTCGGGACGCGTGGTAGTGGCCAAGTACATCAGAGATCCGATAAGACGGAGGTACAAGGTCACGTCCACTGTCTCCCCCAGCTGTGTAGGGTCATCCACCTTCAGGGCATCCTGCCCATCAGGTGTGAGGGGTGTGGAAGCAGTGGGCACTACACCAAGGAGGTCGCTAAAGCGCTCCCCCACGACTCGTGCGTATCGTGACTGATGCAGCAACAGTGTCCGATGTCTGCAATCTCACACGATCTCCATACCAAGAAACACCGATGCAGGACCGAGGTCCTTCATCCTGTAGGCGGTCTGCAGGACAGCCTTGGCCTCCTTCACGGCCTCCAGGGACGGAGACGCAATCAGAAGGTCATCAACATAGACCAGGATGGCGGTGAACCGCTCGGGTGTCGGTAGGATGAAGAGTGAGGGGTCTGCCTCGCTCTGTACGTATCCTGCGCGAGTCAAGGTGCCAGTGATCTCCCGGTTCCAACACCGTGGAGACTGCTTGAGGTCGTACAAGGACTTGCGTAAGCGCCAGACCTTATCACCGTCCTCAAAGCCTGGTGGCTAAGCCACGTAAATCTCCTCATCCAAAGAGCCATGGAGGAACGCATTCTTCACATCCATCTGGTGTAGTTCCCAGTCATGCTGAGCCACTACACCGAACAGAGCTCGAGCTGAGGTCATGCGGCCGACACGGGCAAAGGTGTCAGTGTAGTCAACTCCCTCAATCTGAGAGAACCCCTTGACGACCAAGCGGGCCTTGTAGCGTTCCAGTGAGCCATCCGGCTTCACTTTCTTGCGAAAGACCCACTTGACCTGAATCGCCTTCCTCCCAGGGGGAAGGATGACCAGCTCGTAGACTCTGTGCTCTCGGATGGCGCGAAGCTCATCCTCGCAAGCAGCTCGCCAGGCCTCAGCATCCTACGATGAGAAAGTCTCCCTCAATGTGCCCGGGTCAGGCGCCATAGAGGGGGAACTCTGCGTGGCAAGTGCACATGCCTCAGTGTCTGTTCTGACGGCTACGAGATCAGCTGCTGCGTCATAGGCGATATGGAACTCGCCAGTGACCAGGTCGTGCCCTATAGGGCACGCTGGGTGTACCTCTGAAAACTCAATGCGGACACTCAGGCCTAAGGCCTTTGTGCCTGGATCACCGCTCGCGATGCTGCGAGAGGAACGCCTGGGTCCGGGACCCGACGCTCGCTGAGCTCCGGAATCTAGTGGTCAAAGGCGACCACCGGGCTCACGGGAGTAACCGGAGGTCGAGGGGCGTACCTAAGGCTCAGGAACAGGTACGACCACAGGGACAGGTACGATCACAGCTGGTGAGGGCGGAGACGAGGCAGCCGGAGATGCCGTGCGAGGAGAAGCGTGTGTGGGGTACACTGAGCTCGGAGGGACAGCTGGCCCGGACACTGAGACAGGAGTGTCAGGCGACGTAGGGACAGGAGTGGGCTGGACTGGGTCAGACACCAAAGCAGGGGTGCCAGTGGACACAGGTGATGATGCAGGAGGAGGTGTGAGAGCAGCGGTACCTGTGGGGTGTGAAACAGGCTGAGCAGGCGGGATCTCTGGACCAACGGCAATGATAGCCGGGTCATCAAGTGCTGGAGATCGAGAGGGGACTCGAGCGGACACATCAGCCTGACGAGGAATGGTCACTGGCGGAGAAGTCTCCCCCATCCGTCGAGGACCCTCACAGGAAGGGACATGAGCTGCGGAGAGCGCTGTGATCGAAGCCAGATCACGGTATGTGAGAGACTCAAAAAACAGCGCGTCACGGGACTCAATGACACGACGACGAGTGGGGTCCCAAAAGCGCCACGCCTTCGACCGCGGGGACATGCTGATGAAAGCACACAAGCGACCCCGGGGGGAGACCTTGGACCCCTGCTGGTCCTCGGTGTACCACACGGAGGCCAGGGAACCCCAGACGCGCGCGAGACGAAGATCAGCACGGTCGCCAAACCAGAGCTCGTACGGTGTAACATGATCCGGAAGCGGACCATGCGGGAGGCGGTTCCAGACCCACGTCATGTAGGCGAAGCCCTCAAAGGCGAAGGACTCCGGGAGACCGCACTCAGACCGCATGGTGCGGACCGCATACTCCATGGTGCGGTTCCAGCGCTCAGAGACACCGTCCTGTTGTGGGGTAGCAAGAGCGGAGACCTGGTGAAAAATGCCGTGCTCAGCAAAGAAGGAGTCCATCTCACCGAGGAACTCGCCGCCGCGATCCGAGCGAAAGGTATGTAGCGTGTGGCGAGACTGACGCTCAGCCATCACGAGCCAGAGCCGAACCGCAAGGGCGGCGTCGCTCTTCTGACGCAGACAGTAGACCCAACGCATCCGGGTGAAGTCATCACTCAGCGTCAGAACATACCGTCCCCTCTCGGACAGGGACTCGACCAGGAGAGGACCAAGCAGGTCCAAGTGGACCAACTCGAGTGGCCTCAGCGCTCGGGAACACGAATCAGGATAAGTGCATCGGTGCATCTTTCCCTGAGCGCAAAATAGAAAGTCGGTCTTGGGTGGCTTCTCGAAAGAAGCCACGTCAAGACCAAGAGCGGGCTGTGTCCGGATGAGCTTCGACACAGTGTCAGAGCCCACGTGACACAGACGTCAGTGAACCAAACGCTGGTGTTCTGGGGATAGAACACCAGTGACAAAAACGCGGCCAGAGGAGGAGGGAGAGCAAGGGGAGGAGGGCCGAGCAATGTGGTACAAATCATCTACGACTGAAGTACGCAGTACAATGCTACGGGTGTCAAGAGCAGTCACAGTCGTTGAATTAGCGGTATGCTCAACGGAGAGATCCATCACAGTGTACGCACGCACAGACAGCAGGCTGAGCTCAAGACCAGGCACAAACAGCACGTCAGAGGGATACAGGGGGCCAAACGGACCATCAAAGCATACAACCCCAACACCATGGACCGGTAAGGACTGACCAGAGCCTGTACGAACAGAACAGACAGTGGTGACGGGACCAAGGACCACAAAGTCACTACGACGACACGTCATGTGGTGGGTGGCACCGGAATCGATGATCCAAGTGCCACCGGAGTCACGACTGGTGGACGTCACTGTACAACGAGCAATGGAACACTCGGCATCAGAGGGACGCTAAGCTGTCAGTGGGAAGGAACGACGTACATCACGAAGGTGAGACTCATGAATCCAGTCAGTGCAGTCAGGCCCATCATCATCACATGCGGACTGTGCTCCCCCACACGTGTCATCACGAGTCACGAGGACGGACGAACAAGCAGTCTGTGACCCACTCGACGATGACAACACACTCGCACCTCCCTGAAAGCGAAGCGCCAGAAGATGACGGAGCTCGGTGATGGTGCGGTCACGTGGGTCTGGATCAGTGCTGCTCGCCGGTGAGGATGTAGGAACAGCTGCAGTCGTGGTCGCCGCGCGTCCAGAGGAGTGTGCGGTCGACGTGCCGGACGCCATACGGGCAGCATGGGCAGCCTGAGATCCGCGAGTGATGCGCTCCCAGTCAAGCGGCTACTGGCAGTCGGTGTAGCGATGGGCACCTCCACAGTTGTAGCAGTGCACGGAATGGCCACTGCTACCACTGGATGACGGCTGCTGCTGACCCAATCCGCGATTCCTATTCTTCTTCTTCCCTTGGGCGGCTGCGGTAACGCCCTGCGTCTGCGTGGGTGTAGACGGGGTCGAAGAGGAGGAGGAAGATGAGGTCGTGATGGAGGTAGATGAGGGTGACTGCAGGAGGGAAGATGGTGGTGAGGCGAGGACTGCTGCAGCGAGGGAAGTCTCCTGATGTGCTACTGCTGCCTCACGGGCCGACGTCACCTGGAGGAAAAGCTGGTGGGCCCAAGGGAGTAGCTGCAGGGTGGCTGAGAAAGGCTCGAGAGCAGCGTCGCTGTACCGTGTGAATATGTCGGTGTACTCCAGGCGAACTCCGAGCATGATCGTCCGAAGTGCCCACAACTGTGTGCTCCCTGAGGTCCCCAGACGCGTGTAGATACGCATGGCGCATCGCCAATAATCCGCCGCTGGCTCCGCTGGTCCCTGACGGAGCGAGTGGAAAGCACGAATGTGTGACGCACGCGTGGCGTGCGTCTCTGCGACCAGTAGGGACAATGCCAGATCCCAGCCTCCACGCGGATCAGCTCCGGTGCCTGTGCCAACCTCGCCGAGGAAGGGGCGGAAGTCGACGACAGTCTCGCGTGGCATGGTGTAGAGAAGTCCTCGCATGGCCCTGGCTGCTGTCAGCACCTGTGCTGGATCTGTAGGCTGGTATGGGCTGTGGTAGTAAGGCCACACTCCCTCGGAAGTGGCCCACACCTGAAACAGGATCTCCCAGCAGTCAAATCCATCCTCGCTGATGTACCGTGGAGGTGGTGCCTCAAAGTCCTTTGGCTGCCGCTCCGTGGGGAGAGCAACCGCAGGCTGAGGAGGGCGAGAGACGGGGAAGACTCCTGGAAGGGGGTGATCACCGGGGAAGTCAGGTGACGGTCGTATCGGGGACACGGGTGGAGGTCGGATACCCGTCTGCAGCTGACGGAGNCTCGCCGAGGAAGGGGCGGAAGTCAACGACAGTCTCGCGTGGCATGGCGTAGAGAAGTCCTCGCATGGCCCTGGCTGCTGTCAGCACCTGTGCTGGATCTGTAGGCTGGTATGGGCTGTGGTAGTAAGGCCACACTCCCTCGGAAGTGGCCCACACCTGAAACAGGATCTCCCAGCAGTCAAATCCATCCTCGCTGATGTACCGTGGAGGTGGTGCCTCAAAGTCCTTTGGCTGCCGCTCCGTGGGGAGAGCAACCGCAGGCTGAGGAGGGCGAGAGACGGGGAAGACTCCTGGAAGGGGGTGATCACCGGGGAAGTCAGGTGACGGTCGTATCGGGGACACGGGTGGAGGTCGGATACCCGTCTGCAGCTGACGGAGGTGCTCCTGTAGGAGATGAATCTCCCGCTCCTGGGAGACCAGGCACTGAGGCCCGGTCAACGGCTGTGTTACTAGGAAGCTTCCACGCACTTTCTCTTGGTATCACAGCATAAAGGGCCTGTACCAGACTCGCCGGTGTCCGGTGCGGCAGAGAATTTTGAGCGGGGATTTCACGTCGACGATGGGTCAACGGTGTCCGAAACCGTCACGAAAATTGTGGCGATGAGTCAACTGGAAGCGAAATCAGTCGCGACGTGCGAAAACATTGGCGAGATGACGAGGATTCATTGGGACAATTGTCAGCCACCGTGGACGGGATCCATCCGGCAGGGTCTCCACGGTGTGCGGTGGAGCCTGTAGCTCGCCCTGCCATTGGTCGAAATGATCCTAGCGGAAGTATCGCTTGACTTTACACCTGCTGGACAGGCACCGTAAGCTGGCTTCTGCGGCCGTCCGGTGGGATTTCAATGGAGATTGCACTTGCACTTTTCAATTGTGCGCATGATGCGATCGACAAACAGATGCTGGCGATAGCATCCCTTCAAATTATAGTAAATTTCGAAAGTTCAAACCATTCAGACGTTCGTAATGTCAAGGTCCAGGTCGCGGCTCGACCCCATGCCCGAACCGCCGCGATCCGCGTCGAGCCGCTCGACCCCGTCGATTCGCTTGAGCTGACTCAAAGGGGGGTACTTACGCCACAACACCACTGCTCCTCTGGCATGTCACGCCATGGATTCCGACGACTCCCCCGCCGCCAGCAACCCTGAGGGCTCCTCCCAACTTTCGTATGGCATCCCGTCACTTCGTCGCCTCCCCCCCACCACCTTTTCAGGGAGCCAGTCCACAAGTGCAGGCACACTTGGCCTTCGGGGTCGCGGCGCTTTCAGGCAGTCAATCCGCGCCGGACGCGGCGGTGCACGTGTTGGCAACCGTGGTGGTGGCCGGCTGACACTGCACCCTATGGCTTCCTCCGCCACCTACTCTGATGATGGCTGTCACAACGCGACGCCATGTCCAGTTGCCCCGTTTGCCGACGCTTCACGACAAGCTTGTTTTGACACTCCACTCCCCAATTATGTTCTGTGGAGTGCAACAACGGCATCCTCCCCCCTTCCCACAACTGTTGCACCGCTGGCTATGATCGAGAACGCCGCGCCCATGACACCTCCTCCACCCCCTCCGCCACTTGTCGACGCTTCATCACCGTCTACACCGCCGGTGTGGGTTGCCCGTGAAGAGGTGTCGAGGGGCCATGGCGTTGCATCTTTGGGGGAACGTATCGCAGCTGCTGTGTCTGCACACGGTGGTGCACACACTGCATCTGACTGCGCAGCGCCAGCTGCATTCATGGGTACACGCCGCGCAGGCAGCGGCAGTACGCCCAGCCGTACCATGCACACGACTACACCAAGCATGGCTGCGGACTCGGAGGCGACCAGTTCCGGAGAAACGGGGGGGTCCAACTTGAAGGCAGATTTCTGGACCCCCGAACGCGACAGTTCGCTTCTCGCGCTCGCCCTGGACCATGTGGTGGAGTTCTGCGGTGTTGGCCGCGGTTGGATGGGCAATCTGCAGTCCTTCATAGCCCCAAAGCTCGGTCCACGTTTCGGTGTGACGTTCAACGTGTCGTTGAACCAGGTCCGCAACAGGATGGACAACTTGCTCCGTGTGTGGAAGGTGGCATTCGGCATCGCAGGTCTTACCGGAAAGCCGCTCAACCGGTCTACCTGACGGCTCGAGCTTGAGGCTGAACGTTGGCGGCAGCTCCGCCAGTTGCACCCGCGGGTCATCAATCAACTGGAGGGTAAACGCATCCCGTGGTACGACCTCGCTACGAAGCTGTTCCGTGAAGACAAGGCCACGGGCGAGCACGTCGTCGACACAACGACGGACATGGACAAGGGCTACGCCGCCGAAGGTAAGGACATGCAGGATGTGGTGGTCGACCACCGTCCAACAATTGAGAAGCAGCTGGACAAGGTTGCTGCCATTGCCAAGCACGCAAGCTTGGTCAAATGTGAGCTCGCGTCTGCTGCGGGTCCTAGGTCTTGCTTTGATGAGGCTGTGTTGCTTGTTCAAGACGACGCAAACATCCACTTGTCATACAAGCGTGGCTTCCTACTCAAGTTAGCCGAGCAGCCCGTCGAGTGTTCATTGTACGTTTTTACGAAGGGTGCACTCCGTCAAGAGACGGTTCGTGATGTCTTGGGGGTAGAGGATCCATCCGTGCCCAAACCTGTGCCATCAAGCGATGATGACAGCAATGGGAGTGGCTCTAACGCTGACATTGACCCAAAACCCAGGATGAGCAAGTATGAAGTCGAGCTAGCAAAGCGTCGCAAGGTATGGGCTGCAGAGGTGGATGCTGGGGATGCCGATGGTCAAGAGCGTGCAGCCGAGGCTGCATTTGCGGCGGCATACGTTGCCCGTCGCAATCATGAGAAGGCTGTGCAAGATGGTGTGAACAGTATGGAGGAGGGGGTAGATAGTGTGCTCCATTGCGATGAGTGATGTACTTGTAATGTTCAATGTGAAAAAAGTTGCAAACGTCATTCATTGTCCGCAACAACATCAATGTCATCCTCATGTCCCTCCTCCTCCCGCCAGGTTTCGTAATCTAACCACATTGAATGCGCAATGTCATCTCGCGTTGAGCGCATGCCCTCATCAAGAGCACGCATGCAGGGTTGTAGTCTGTCGTCAAAGTCTTGAGGTAGGTGCTCCGTCTCTTGAACGATGTGGGCAATGGACTGAAATGGCTGTAGACGGTACATCATGTTATGCATGACGAAACAAGACAGAATGAGCCTACTTTGAAACACGACATCATAAGGTGGCAAAGCCCTCAACATTCAGAAGCGGCCTTTCAACAAACCAAAGGCGCGCTCCACCATGGAACGTGCCGAGGCATGCCGTCTGTTAAACAATTCCTCCGAGTCTTGAGGGCGGAGTTGGTTTGCACCAAACTCTTGTAGGTGGTACCGCCGCCCACGGTATGGAGTGATGAGCCCATGGCCTTCCGGGAAACCAGCGTCCGCAAGCATGTAGCGTCCAGGAGGGATGTGCAAACTGTTTTGTATGGAATGCCTGAACATGCGCGAGTCATGAGCGGAGCCCTCCCAACCGACGGACACATATGTAAACAACAAATGTGCATCACAACATGCAAGGATGTTTTGCGAAGTCTCACGATGTCGGTCAAAGTATGCCAATCTTCTGGCACCACGCACGGTCATGGGGACGTGCGTTCCGTCAATGGCACCAATACAATGTGCAAACCATGGTAAGTAGTCGCGGCGTCCATGCCATAAAGCGGGGGGTGGCGCGTCGGCCGCCGGCATGGTGATGGAGGTTGCGGCTTGGCGATTAATGGCCCGCACGACCTCACGCAAAACTCTGGACACAGTTGCATGCCCACGCTGGAATCTTTCAGAAAGCTCTCTCACACTCAGTCCAAAAACAACGCATTGGAGCCACAAGAGCAACTTCTCCTCCACTGTCATCCGCCATGTATCTCGGATGTCCCCCACCGCGCGGAAAGCGTCCACAAGAGCTCGCCAGGTTGACATGGTGATTCGGGTCATGTTGTACAGTCGCTGTGGGTGGCCGACCTCAAGCTCTAGGAACCAAGCCAGACCGGTGAATGAACTGGTCAACATGGGTCTCCTAATGCTACGCCTCAGAATGCGGCGTGTAATATTGTCAAGGAACGCCATGATGAGGGCGTGCAGGAGGATGCGTAACTCTAACACGTGGTTCACTATGGCGTTGCGCACGTTTTGGTCATCCATGGCTGAGAAGGAAGTGAAGGCTTGTACCAAAAAACAAGAAACGCTACTTAACTGCCGACAACCATGGCGACACTCGAGTCGCAACCACGCAGCGGTAATCCCGACCCATCTAGCGACGCGGGTAGGTCGCGCTGCGACCTGGCCCGGAGAGTACCGTTAACGACGGTTTCGAACCCGGAGGACTGGGTTCGAGACCGTCAACGGTACCCTCCGTTCAACGGTTCCTGCCGTACCCGGCAGATGCGCGCGAACTTGGGGCCCATTTCTGAGAAGTTATGCCATATTGGTGACGGCAGCGACCGCGGGACATCAAGCCGATGTCCGCGCTTCTCTGCGGCAGGCTATGCGGTGGACCAAACGAACGCACTCGCTCTGCCGCACCGGACACCGGCGAGTCTGGTACAGGCCCAAATACCTGCCGCGGCGCACGGCGGGTGTCGCACGCGGCAGTCCAAGAGCTGTCCTAAAACCGGCCCAAACCACTGTTTTGGTCGTAACTCTGTGCACACATGTCAGAATCCTACGCCGTCTGAACCTAGACGTGCAGAATCAAAAGACGGATGCAGCGACTGGTCACATGCATGCATCCATCGACTGACAGCGAGTATACAATGCAAGAACATGCAAATGGGCCTCCTTCCCAGTCCGCCGAAAGGCGCCTGCAAGACGTAGAAGGCACAGCAAGGAGTCCCGGTGACATCAGGGGCTCTGGAACAGTGGTCGGTCAGCTCCAGGCGGGTAGTCCGCCGCCTGTCGTCGCGCCGGTGTCACCAGGGCCGCCTGCCTCAGGGATCTGCACGAGTATGGACACGGCCGAGTGGTCACAGTAAACTGTACAGGAACGGCACAAAGCACAACACTCCCCCANACAATGCAAAAACATGCAAATGGGCCTCATGCCCAGTCCGCCGAAAGGCGCCTGCAAGACGTAGAAGGCACAGCAAGGAGTCCCGGTGACATCTGGGGCTCTGGAACAGTGGTCGGTCAGCTCCAGGCGGGTAGTCCGCCGCCTGTCGTCGCGCCGGTGTCACCAGGGCCGCCTGCCTCAGGGATCTGCACGAGTATGGACACGGCCGAGTGGTCACAGTAAACTGTATAGGAACGGCACAAAGCACAACAGAGCGACGGCCAGGAGAGCAGCGGTACAGGAGAGCGCGACGACATGATCCCCGATGCAGACCCCCGAGGCACCGGCGCGTCGGCAAGTGGTGGACCACCCACTCAGAGCTGACCAACGACTGCCCCAACGGCATGGATGTTGTCTCGGACCTTCTGCAGTTTTTCTGCAGCCTATCCTTGATGCGGACGTAGCTAGCGCCGGAACACCGACGAGTGGTGGCTCCACCCACCAGCAGCTGTTAGATATAGTTGCTAGGAAGTTGCATAGGCTGCCTAGTCCATGGTTGGTGAGGTAGGAGAACGCAACAACCACCAATAAGCCAGATGCGCCATGGATGTGGTAACTTGCTTGCAAGTCTTACACTCAACCAAGACAAGAGAGGGACGGGGAGCGAACGAGACAAGTACCGGTGAGCACTCACTCACCACGAGCATAGAGCTCGGGTGAGCAAGAGCCGCCACCCGGGGATCGAGCCCGACCTCTCGGCATAACCGAGGGCGGCTACTCACCGATGCACGGTCAGAACCGGCACGGTGGTCCCCTAAGGATCAGCACCCGGGTTAGAAGCAGCTCCCCCATCACATGCAAAGCAAGATAAGATGATGCAGGGCACGGCAGTGAGAGAGTACACCCCTAGCATCTACCGCATCACACACATAGAAAACTCATAAAGTCATGCCATGGTCTCATTTGTGTTCATGGTGCTTCCTGGGTCCAGCAGCAGCAGCAGGCTGGAACGCCACCAGCTTCATCCAGAATGGGCATGTTGGGCGTTTCCCCATGTGGGACCATTGTTACTCAATCTGTACAGAATGTGTGCAGGATGTGAGAGGCAAGAGGGCATAGAGTTATGAGTGGCTAACAAACTTTCAACACTCCCCCATGACCCGCAGACAAGCACTCCACACACGCACAAGGGAATAGCAAGGAGATGATGGGAGACAGAAAGAACACACAGACAGTCATCCTGGGTCATGCGGACTGATGAGACCAACAGAGTGAATGGCATCTTTGAAGACATTTCGGCTCAGGGCCTTAGTGAGAAAGTCTGCTCTCTGCGATTTGGTATCCACCCATGCGATTTGGACAATGCCAGCAGCAATGCACTCACGAACAAAGTGATGCTCCACATTGATGTGTTTGGTGCGTGAGTGATGCATGCCACTATTTTCAGCAATGGCTTTTGTGCTCTGATTGTCACAGCGCAGACTGATGCAGCAGATGGAAACACGCAATTGTTGCAACAAGCGACACAGCCAAACAGCTTCACACGTGCATGCACCAAGAGCAACATACTCAGCCTCAGTAGTGCTGCGTGCCACACACCCTTGCTTGCCATTTTTCCAGGAAACTGCAGTGCCACCAATCAAGAAGATGTACCATGTGCGGCTGCGTGCATCAGTGTCGTGTGCCCAGTCGTTATCAGTGAAGCCATCAACCACGAGGGAGGGCTGAGCACAAAAGAAGAGGCCAACATGTGGTGTGGAAAGAACATAGCGAACAATTCGCAAGGCAGCCTCCAGGTGTCGTTCACGTGGGCATTGAGAGAATTGTGAGAGGAAGTTGACCGCAAAGGCCACATCAGCACGAGTGGTGGTCGCAAGGTACATCAGTGACCCTACGACTCTGAGATAGTCAGTCACGTCAACTGTCTCCCCCAGCTTGGAAAGGTCCAATGATTTCAGCAGTGTCTGTCCAGCTGGGGTCATGGGCGTAGAGGCGATGGGAATGGTAGTGAGAAGTGGACTGAACCGCTCCCCCAGACTACGGATATACGCAGCCTGATGCACGTGGAGAGTGCGGCGTGCACAGTCCTGCTCGAGCTCCATGCCCAAGAAGACACGAGCCGAGATGCAATGAGGAGGTCGTCAACATATACAAGGATGGCAACCAATGGCTGTGACGGAGGGCTGAGAAACAGTGCGGGATCCACTGGGCTTCTTCTGAAGCCCCCCTTTTCTAGGGTTGCTGTTATCTCCTGGTTCCAACAGCGGGGTGACTGCTTGAGCCCATAGAGGACCTTTCGCAGCCGTAACACACGGCTTGTCCCATCCAAAAATCCAGGTGGCTGCACCATGTAGATCTCCTCATCCAACTTGCCATGCTGGAAGGCATTGTTGACGTCCATTGCTCCAGCTCCCAGTCACGCTGAGCGACTAGACTGAGCAGTGCTCTGGCAGTGGTGTAGCGACCAACAGGTGCAAAGGTCTCGTCAAAGTCCACACCAAGGATCTGTGAGAACCCTTTTGCAGTGAGACGCACTTTATACTGTTCCACAGTGTTGTCCGGGTTGAGCTTGCGTCGATACACCCACTTGGCCGCAACAACTTTGCGACCCAGTGGTAAATCCACTAACTCATATACATTGTGCTCTGACAGTACATCGAGTTGAGCCTTCATGGCCTGTTCCCACTGAGGGGAGTCAGAGGCCGCGCGTGCTGCCTGTACCGTCACAGGTTCAGGGGGAAGCGGAGGGAGACCGGCGGTAGCAATGCACGAGGCACCATACACAGCAACGGACGACGAAAGAGCAGAGTGAAATTCCTGCTCAACCAGGGAGTAGCCAAGGGCAGTGCTGGGGTGCATGACAGACGCTGCTGCAGACAGGCCAGAGGTGGTGAGACCAAGGGCCCGAAGGCCAGGGTCACCAGAGACAACAGGGTGTGACTGTGAGGGAAGGGCCCGGAGTCACCCACCACGCGTGTAGGGCGAGACCAGTGGAATGGTCGCAGAGGAGGAGGGCGTTGTGGGAAGAGGCGCTGCAGGAGAGGAAGGGGAAACAGGAGCTGGTACAGGGGCGACAGGAGAAGACGGAGAGGTGGAGACAAGCAGAGAAGAGGAGCACGACGCAGCGGGAGAGACAGCGGTGGGAGAGTCAGGAGATGGGCTAAGTGAGGGGGCCAATGGAGCCGTGGAGGGAGCTGAGGCCACTGGAGAGGCAGAAAACAAAGGATGCTGATCGGACGGGGAAGTGACAGCAGGGACAGAGAGACACCCTGAGAAGGGAGCAGGAGGCCGAGAGGCAGAAGACCACCCCCACCCCAAAAGGGCGGAGTGAGAGGCCCGCCGAAGCGTGGGGAGTCACGCTCAAACAGGTGTTCGAAGAAGAGAGCATCACGAAATTCAATTACCCGGCAGCGGGAAGGATCCCAGAAGTGCCAGGCTTTGGAGAAGGGAGAGACACCAAGAAACACGCACAGGCGACCACGAGGAGAGAGTTTACCCTCCCGCTGGTCGGTGGACACCCAGACTGAAGCAAGGCACCCCCACACTCGTGCAAGACGGAGGTCAGCGCGACGACCAGTCCAGCGTTCAAAAGGGGTGACAGTGTGGGGAAGTGACCCATGCGGAATTCTGTTCTAGACCGAGGTCATGTAGGACATGGCTTCAAAAGCAAAGAGAGGAGACTGACCCGAGGCAGAGAGCAAAGAAAGAACCCCATCAGCAAGGGTGCAGTTCCAGCGCTCGGACACGCCATTTTGGTGAGGCGTGTAGGGGGCAGAGGATTCAAGGCGCACTTCGCGAGACTCAAGAAAACGGGACGTCGGACCAAAGAATTCACCACCACGGTCGCTGTGAAAGACACGCAAAGACCGGAGACAAGCCCGTTCAGCCTGTGGGAGCCAAGACTCAATGACATCCGTGACATCGCTTTTGTGCTGAAGGACAAAGACCCAGCGATAGCGGGAGTAGTCATCAGTGAGACACAAGACATAGCATCCAAGGCCACCCAGGAAAGCCCTGAGGCAGGGAGCCCATGACATCGGCATGCACCAGATCAAGTGGGTGCGAGGTAGTGGATTCAGAAGTGGAGAAGGGTGAGCGATACATTTTGCCACTGGCACGATCAAGACATGTGGACGTGTAGGGAGGTGAGAAAGTGGCAGAGTCAAGGCCATAGGTAGGCTGAAGGCGAAGGAGGCGCTAGATGGCGGCAATATGGATGTGACACAGGCGACGATGCAGGAGGTCTGCATGATCAGGGGACAGAGATGGAGCGACATGAACAAAGGCAGATGCAACGGAAGGTGAGGGCAACGTGAGAGGCACTCGGAACAGGCGATCGTAGCGAACACCACGGAGAACAACACGGCCAGAGGAGCGGAGAGAGATGGATGCAAGGCCGCGGTTGGACGAGAAGTCCATGCCTTGATCGTCAAGGGTGGTTACCGAGAGCAGACTGACTTCAAGATCAGGGATGTACAGGACATCGGGGAGGTAAACAGTGCCGCCAGGGCCAACAAATCGGACAACACCAACACCTTGAACAGGAAGGAGCTGACCAGAGCTGAACGTACTGACTGAACAGGCCCAAGTGACACGAAGGAGGACCGACAAGATGTCATGTGATGTGTGGCCCCAGAATCAATGATCCAGAGGCCAGATGAGGCACGAGTAGAGGGAAGGACCAAGCAGACAGCCACAGTACCACGGGCAGGGGAAGAGACAGACTGTCCAAGGCGTGTGGGTAAGGTATGAGACTGCCAGTGCTCAATCCATGCACGATCATCAGGCAATTCCCCTTGCACACCACCAGAGGCAAAACCACGGAGAGTGACATCCGACTCACAAACGAAGACACGAGACTAGCCACTCATACTCTCACCTCCCTGGGAGCGAAGGTGAAGAAGCTCGACCAAGCAACGTTCAAGAGAGCGTTCTTCATCCCGGCGATCGGAGGAGCGCTCGGAGAGGCGGTCAGATGAGCGGTCGGAGTGGTGGCCATCGTCCCGGGACCAGGGAGGGACAGAGTAGTGGGAGGATGGCGGCCCGTAGTAGGGAGGACCGGACGGTGGTGGTACCCAGCCCCACGGACTAGGGGCAGGCTGCGACGGCTGAAGTGGGGCTAGTGTGGTAGTCAGGGCAGAGGAAGATGAGGAGGATGAGGACGATGAGACTGTGACTACGGCAGCAGTATAGGAGGCAGTAATGCCGGTGTTGGCCCAGTGAGCACACATGGAGGATGCGAGGCGCGCATCGTCGCGGGGAGCCGGACACTTAGGATGTGAGTGGCCGGTGGCGCCGCAGTTCCAACAGGTGACATCAGCAATCGAGGAACTGGAGCCTCTGCCACCACGTCCACCTCCACGTCCTTTGCCCCCACGACCACCCCCACGACCGGGATGAGAGCCGTTGCTCCCACCGCGGCCGGCTGCCTGCATTGAGTGAGTTGAGGCCTGAAGGGTGGAGACGGTGGAGGATGCTACAGTAGAAGCAGAGGGTGAGGAGGTAGTGACAGCTGCAATTGCGGCGCGATGTAGCCGCTTGTTTTGGAGAGAGTTCCACCAGTCAGTGAGACGTGCAGTAGTAAAGTCAAAGAGGGGGGCAATCCCTGGTGGGGAATCAGCAGGGACTGGTGCAGAAGCAAGGCGTTCAAGTTCTGCCTGGGAGACATGGAGGTAGAAGACAGATAGCTCAGGGATAAGGCAAGCAACGATGGACAGACATGCGGAGAGAGGTCCTGGTGCAGCCTTGCCCAGGTCACGCAGCAAGCGAAGGCTGCGTGCCCAGTTCTCATCTACTATCTCGTCTGCCCGCATCTGCAGCGTGTTGGATTGAACAGTGAGTGCACTTTGGGCAGCATGCCGAGTGACAGTCTTGCGACGGCGGATGAGTGCATAGGCACCAACTGGGTTAGCTGTGGTGCCCCGGATGGGGTCTGCATTGTACGTACCGATATCATCAAGGAGACTCTCAGGACCAGCGTTAATGAGGGCCCGCACAGCACGTGCAGCCTCTGTAGGCTGCGGCACAAAAGATGGCTTGGCGGGTGCATAGTACTCCCACAACATTTCACCCTGAGCTCACGCACTCAAGCGTGTCTCCCAAGATGTGAAGGTGAGCTTGGAGGTGAACTGCGGCGGAGGTGTTTCAAAGTCCTTCTGTCGCGCTAGTGGGAGAGTATGAACAGAGGCGGTTGCAGCTGTGACAGATGGGGAGGAGGAGTGAGCAGCGCCACCAGCAGGTGGTGCTGATGAGCCTATAGATCCTGATTGATCAACAGGAAGGGATGCCGCAAACGCGGGCATAGTGCGAAGACGTTCAAGAACTAATGCAGCTACTTTTGCGGCTAACTCCTGCTGCGTATCCCTCTCATGATCAAGCTCATCTTGTGCCTTTCGGCGCTCAGCCTGTGCTTCACTTAGAGCGGCCTAGAGGGCCTCAAGCTTGTCATCCAGTCTTGGCATGGTGAGAATGTAAGAATACTAGTGCAAAACTGCTATTAAGAATGAGGGGAAAGAGGAAGAGAGGCTGGGCATGCAAAGTGAGAGACGGTCTCACCGATTTGGTGACGGTACAGCAGGGTGAAGAGAGGAGCCACCACTGCAGTTGCCGAGGAGGAGAGCACTGCTACCCACCCAGCAAGCGCCACCGTGAGGCATAGGAGGCCGCTGACAGTAGCTCCAGCCACTGCCGCAGATGCAGATGCAACGAGGACCCCTGTGATGATGTGTGGAGTCAGCTATCGTGGAGAACCTGTGGGAGTCAAGACAGCTGCTGCGGTGGAGGCGCGGATGGAGCCGATGGCGGTAGCAGTGGCGTCAGCAGCAGATGAAGCTCCACTGGCGACAGAGGCTGCTGCTGATGTGATCTGAGTGGCAATGTTTGCCGCGGCCGCTGCAAGAAGTGTAAGAGAGGCTGCTGCATGAGCGTAAGCTTCCGACGCTTCACCGACAGAAGTTTGAGTGGGTGCTCTACAGGCACGAGCGGTTGTAGCGAAGGTTGCTGCGGCCCCTGCTGCTACGTCAAGCACCGCACCTGCGAGGCCGATGGAGTCAGTGTGCACTGGCAGCAACGGGATGACACCCGGGACCTCTGGAGTTGGAGATGGTTCAAAAGAGGTGGCGGTAGCAGGGGAGGGACCGGCTGTGGTGTTGGAGGTAGATGCAGATGTGAAGGGTGGAGTGCCGATTCCAGGTTGCATGATTGGAGAACGAGGAGGGGATGGTGGCAGGTCGTCTGCCGTGTAAACTTGTCTGTTAATCTCCTCCTCTTGTGCAGCCGCTGCCCTTTCTAATTCCCTTGCCAGTAGTTGGAGTCGAGCATGCAAAACCAGATGGGAGTGTCGTTGTCTGGAGGCGTAGGTGGATAGTGGTCCCTAGGTTCCTCCCACCCGCCGTCCGCGTGACGTGCGGCAGTCCGAGGAGAATCAAGCTCCTCGTCAGGGGGTCCGTTGTGTGGTGGGGAAACTAGGTTGACTGATGAGGCTGTGCACGCAGCTGGAGGTAGAGGAGAGTCTAGGTGACGCCCTGGACCCTCAATGAGGGACAAGAAGAGGAACCACAGGTGTTGGACACCCTAGGCTGTCCGCAGGGCAATGCTGAGAGAGCTGCCTACTGCGTGCACCTGAGACAGTATGCTGTCAGGAGAGGATGAGAAGGGAAAGAGGGATACACGAGGGCAGCCGGCTGCAAAAAGATTCAGCCAGGAGCAACGAGAAGGTGAACAGTGCGTACCCACACCGTAGAAGACCTCAAGAGCAGCAAGGAGCAGCTGTAGAGGAGAGTGAGATAGTGAGAGATGTGAGGGCCAGCGGAGACACCGACAGCTCACAGTAATGAAGAGAGGCGGACGATGCGCTTACAACCCACGGACAACCGTGGGGGCGGCCAAGAGCGGCTGCGAAGAGACAGTAGGGTGCAGTGCAAGGGGCCGGATGAGACGCCGGCCACTGACGACGAGTAGGGTACTCGCGAGCGAGCGGGGTAGAATCCGCTGGGTCCCGGGAGACGACCACCCGTCGAGAGACGTCGAGGGTGGTGAGCGCAGCAACTCTAATGGCTGCTGCTAGTTTGCGTGGTGTGGATGCGCGCAATTGCCTCGGGAACAGCAGAAGTGATGCGACGGCCATGGGAGAGGGTGGTTGTAGACTCGAAGGACCAGGATCGCGAAGCAGTGAGAGAGAAAACTCACGTGCTCTGATACCAGTAGTTGCTAGGAAGTTGCATAGGCTGCCTAGTCCATGGTTGGTGAGGTAGGAGAACGCAACAACCACCAATAAGCCAGATGCGCCATGGATGCGGTAACTTGCTTGCAAGTCTTACACTCAACCAAGACAAGAGAGGGACGGGGAGCAAACGAGACAAGTACCAGTGAGCACTCACTCACCACAAGCATAGAGCTCGGGTGAGCAAGAGCCGCCACCCGGGGATCGAGCCCGACCTCTCGGCATAACCGAGGGCGGCTACTCACCGATGCACAGTCAAAACCGGCACGGTGGTCCCCTAAGGATCAGCACCCGGGTTAGAAGCAGCTCCCCCATCACATGCAAAGCAAGATAAGATGATGCAGGGCACGGCAGTGAGAGAGTACGCCCCTAGCATCTACCACATCACACACATAGGAAACTCATAAAGTCATGCCATGGTCTCATTTGTGTTCATGGTGCTTCTTGGGTCCAGCAACAGCAACACGCTGGAACGCCACCAGCTTCATCCAGAATGGGCATGTTGGGCGTTTCCCCAGGTGGGACCATTGTTACTCAATCTGTACAGAATGTGTGCAGGATGTGAGAGGCAATAGGGCATAGAATTCTGAGTGGCTGACGAACTTTCAACACTAGAGAGCTGCCACGACGTCTTGTGTACTTGCCGGGGTGCTTTGCGGTTTTTTTGCAGACGCTAGATTTTTCTCAGTGGACTGGCTCTTGAGGTTGATTTGTATATTTTGCATTGTCTGTGCACCGATCGGTGCTGGATTTATGCGTGTGACCAGTCGTAGCGTCCGTCTCAAGATTTTGCATCTCTAGCTTTAGACAGCGTAACAATCTGATTTGTCTGTACAGAGTTACGGCCAAAACAATGTTTTTGGGCCGGTTTTAGGACAGACCTTCCACCTCCGCGTGCAACACCCGTCATGTGCCGGGGCAGATATTCATGGCGTGAACCACTCATTTGTTAAATTTCTCTGCATGTGTTTTATTTCATTGAAGCACATTTGACATTGTTTGTGTCATCTAGCCAAACCCTTGCCGTTTCGTGTCTGACCTGTGTTGACGCCGCGGGCTGACTGAGCGCACACACCCAAGCAATGGCAAGCATGCTAGGAAGCTTCCTAGAACTTTCTCATGGTATAAGAGCAAACGAGCCACATCTCCTTGTGCTGTGCAACAGAGATGTAGCCGCAACATCAGTAGAGAGTGGCGGCAGCGACAGCCAGCCATACCAGCAGCAGCAGATCCTAGATGGACCCACCAGGACTACGTTGCAGTGGAGCGGTGGAGGTAGCGGAGACAACGACGGTAGCAACAAGCAACATCGGGCGTAGCATCAATAAGCGGCAGGAAGCACCTGCAGCAATAGAGGCTATGAGCATCAGCCACTACAGCAGCAACATAGGGTGGCAGCAGCAACCGTGTCTGGCTACCGGTGTGTACACAAAAAAAGAATAATTATAATAAGAAAGGAGATGAATTAGCTCGCATGAGAAGCAGCAGCTTGCGGCAGCAGCTGCAAGCAGTGGCAGCATGCAGCAGCAGCAACAGCTTGTAGCAGCGGCGGCATCAGCAGCTACGAGCTGTAACAGCAGCGTAGCAGTTGTAGCACCAACCGCATCAGCAACTACAGCTGGGAGCAGCCGCCGTAGCACCCGCAGCAGCGGCAGCTGACAGCAGCAACGGTGGCTGCTAACAGCAAAATCAGCCGCAACAACACCGGCAGCAGCACGCATCTGTGGTAGCAACGGCAGCGGGTAGCACACGTAGTAGTAGTAGCGGGGGCGAGGAGCTGCAACAGCAGTTGCAGCAACATTTGCAGTGACAGCAACTTCAGGCAGCAGCCGCAGCAGCAACTGTAGCAACAGCAGCAGCACACAATAGCTGTAGCAGCAACATCAGCAATAGTTGCTGTAGCAACCGTAGCAGCAGTTGTTGTAGCAACTGCTACCGTCAGGCCTGATGGGGACCCGACACGAGGGACCCGTCCGCGATGGGGGTCCCCTCGGCCGGGCCTGTTGTGCCGACGGGGGCGTGACAAAGCGCCTACCGAGTGTCAGCGCACAAGCCGGCGCGTGCGCTGGTGCGTGCCGGCCAAACGCCGGCCTCCTGCTGGCCGAGAGGGGCAGGGGAGGCCGGCGGGCGGCTTCGGTTACTACGCGCGAAGGGGGAGGGGAGCAAGCCTCCCCCTCCACTACGCTTGCCGCGAGGATCAAGCCAGCCGGCGTAAAAAAAAAGGAGAAAGAAGGGGGAGTCCTCGAGTGGTGCAATCCCAAAGGAGGCACGCAAGGAGGTGGAACAAAAAAAGAGGGTGAACTCTTTTTATTATTATTATTTTAATTCTTATTGTGGCTTTGGGCCACCACTGTCGGCTGACGATGGATACCGATATAGAAGCAGCTGCCGCGAGAGTCGCAGCAGTAGCAGCAACAATGAAGGTGGCTTGAAGCCTCAGCCGTCGGCCGACGACGACACCTGACGCATAATCAGCACCGAAGGTAATTTGAGGTCGCACATTGCATTTTCTGAGCGATAGTAACACATCAATTGTGGAGCACTCACACAGGAGCGCACCACTAGCGTGGTGGTGGCCATCATTGTGAAGGCGTCGCAGCACGTCTGAGAGATTGTGCTTCAATCGCTCACCTCCCCCTATGGCCTTGTGCTAGTAAGAGAAAGTTTCGTGTGTACTCACCCACGTCGAGCTCCGGAGATGAGTAGACTGGCGTGGCAGTGAGCTCAGCTGTGGTTGGCACCGGCTCTACATACGTCGCAGGCGCCTCATCCACAGTGGCAGTTTTAGCCGTGGCATGTGCCTCGGGCATCAAACGGCTTTGCCTGCTACTACTATGGGGATCAACAAAATGGATGGCACCAATGTCGCTAGCGTCCTGCCTGGTGGCGACCGCCTTGGATACGGTCATGCCCTTCCTCTTCACCATCCGAATCAGAGATGTCAGCCGATACCGTGGCACCCCTCAGTGGAGTTATGGCGGTGTTGTACGCTGAGCTCAAGGGTCTAAAGCATATGGTACAGTAGCTCACAAGCCATGTAGTCTCTGAGCGGGCCGTTGCCACCATGCCGCTATAGACACCCCTGTCTCCCTCCTCGCCATCCTCACCTCCTTCAGTGTCATCACCCACCAGTCCCTCGCCACCTGACCTAAGCTCCACATTCGACGCCCTCCGCTCTGTCCTAGAGTCAGTCAGTGTCATCCCTACCTCCAACCCCGTTGCTATCTTAGCCGTCACTTCTACCGGCACCCTTCATGCACGCACTCATCGAGCAAGACAGTGGATGGCTCGACAGGTTTGATGTGCCCAGCCAGGAGCAGCAGTGCCGACAGCAGCATCACCAACAGTGACGGATGTTGCCGAGGAGCCGCTTCCATCGTCCCCGGGTGCGGGATTGGTGTGTCACCCCCTTCCACCTTCTGGCGATGTGTCGGTTGTGGAGGGTATGGAGTGTCCGCCGATGACTACCTTGGAGTCAAGGACTGAGGCAGAAGACAGAGGCTTATGACACACTCAGTTGGTACATCATTTGGAGGGACAGACGCTCTCGCTATGGTGGACTGTTCGTCTGAGGAGGAGTGGTCCGACGCTGAGTCAGCTTCAGAGATTGAGTTGGAGATTTCAGCGGATGTGGCAGAGGGAGTGGGAGAGGCAGCAGAGGCCGTTGATACCCTGAAGATGGCCAGGATGATAGCAGCTGCTATGGCGGTAGCAGGAGTTGCAGCAGAGCCGTCTCCCTCGTCCTTGGTCGCGGGGTTGGTGCGCCACTCCCTCCTGGTTTTTGCAAGTCCATCGGCAGGTGGGGGGGTGGAGTGCTCACCAACAACCACAGAACAGCACATGATTGATGCGCAGGATAGTGCTCAACGGCAAGAGCATGTGGCTGACTGCCAGGATGGGGCAGATGCCCCTTGCGAGGACAACGAGTCGTGCATGGGGGATTGGTCAGACGCGGAGTCGGTGATAGACGTAGAGGACCACTGTGCTGCCGTGTTTGCAGGAGCTATAGCACGAGCGCAGGATGACCCCTATATGGCGGCAGACGTCCATGTGTGCAGTACATCGGCGGCATTTGATGAGCTTGTAGAAGCCACGGTGGTTGACGCAGAGCGAGCTACGTATCTCCGGCTCCTGGCTTCTTTGACTAGTGTTGTTGGCACCATGGCAGTTCTAGTCGACGATACAACGACGACAAGCGCCTACGCTGAGTGCCTGAGCTCCGCGATGGACGCTCAAGAGGCAGCCGTCGGTAGAGTGGAGGCGTATGTGCAGAGTCTCGTGGCCGAGCTCCGAGAGGCCAGCAGCCGCTGCTACACGACGATGATTCGAGCACAACAGGTTGTCATGGAGTGTGTGGAGGATGTACACAAGCATCTCGTGGTAGCTACGTGGTCTCTACAGCATGCACGTCTGGGACATGCGGATCTCGAGCAGCAGGTGGATGATGGGTTGCGCACCGAGGGTTGCGAGGAGCACCACGGCACTGACCGCACCTTTGATGACCGCGACGTCGCCACGGATGCAGCTGTATCTACACATGCCAACGTCCAGCCAGCAGCTGACGACCGAGCAACATGTGTGTCACGACTAGCAGGTGCCTTCGCAGAAGCCGTTCCTACAACCCCAGTGTTCCTGGTGACACATTGTCTTGCGCTCACACTCTACCAGCACCTCGTGGCCCGACGGCACTTGAGTCGACGACTGACGCAGAGGACGTCGACTTATGCGACGAGCAAGCACAGCTCCACTCCTTCCTACTGGGTGAGACCGCGAGGTCAAAGGAGGCTCTGGCTTGTGCCGACGCGCACATGATTGAGGTCTGCTGTCAGGTTTGTTCCGCAAACGACTGCCTACATGCCGTAGATGCAGGCAGCCGGTCGGCTGCCGCATCAGAGCTCGTCGAGCTCCACACGCGCCTTGACGTTGTGGAGGTCGCGAGGCGATATGCAGCTCAATAGTTGGATGCCATACAGTAGGTGATTGTTTTGAAGGAGGCCCTCAGCGTTACACCAGTCACGCCAGCAGATGACGATAGGAGCGACAACGACGACAGTGACGCCGCTGCTCCAGGGTGAGGCTCTGTGCGAGCACATCCTCTCTAGAAGGCATGGAAGCTCCTAGGAAGCTTAGCCTTGTGGGGTTGCTTGCATGCATGGTATAGGCTACACCTGCGGCAACAAAGGCCACACGCTTTTGGCAGTACAAACAACAACAAAAATCATCCCTTTTGACATCAAATCAATCAACTAACAATTTGATGTCAAGATGTGACTCTCATAGCCAAGTCCTTTGCCAGCTTTGGAGCAATGCACCTCTTTCATCCTACTCCTCTTCAAATAGTTGGAAGCATAGCGTGGTTTCCTCAAGGGTGCACACACACCCTCAGGCCAACAAAGTATGAATTCCCTCCTAATGCAACTGCCAACCCTCCTTTCACCCTACTCCATACAGAGGCTGCTCATGCTATCCGCGCTCTCATCCTACCCTCTCTTGCGCATCTTGTGGATGAAGTTGGCACGTTCAACACCAATCCCTCTACTGGTCGTCTTGCTGACCCCATTGGTTCTTACGCCATGCTTTGCCATCGCACAACTATCATGAGCCAGGCTGCACAAAGTGTCCTGACTATGTAGTTCAACACCCTCCTTATGCATGCCGATGAAACCACTGACGCCTACTGGGCTCTCGGTCTCAAGCTCCTTTGTGAGCTCAGTGACGCTGGCCAACTTTCTACTGTTCTTACCATGGTCAACGGGCTCATTCTGGATCTTTAGTGATCTTCTTCCCGACGTCAAAGGTGATGAACTCTAGCGCCATGCCTCTGAGCCCATGCCCCCCAAGTCTCACCTTGGGGTAGGCGCATTGTGGGGATTCATTGCCGAGCACCTTGCTGCCTGGTGGACGAGCCTCTAGAACAAGCGACTTCATCACTCTGCTTTCATTGCGATGCTCACCACGTTCTCCTCACCCTTTTCATCCTCCATAACCTTTGCTTCATCCTCTTCTTCCACGTCCTTTGCAGCCACTGCCCTTGCCTCCTAGGGTCATGGTCATGGTGAGGGCAAGGGCAAGGGAAAAGGGAAAGAGAAGGCAGCCACCTCCTCTTCTCGTGTCCTGGGTGCTGTCGTTTGCTGGAACTGTGGGTCTGCCAAGCACTCCGCTCGTGCGTGCCCTGCCCCTCCAGATGATTCATAACTTGCCCATGCCATGCGTGCCCACTTGGCATGCACCTCCGGGACCTCTGATGCATCATCCTCCTCCTCTAGTATAGTTTCCTCCCCCTCCTCATCGACTACCACATCATTTGCCCACACCTATTCCACTACTGGGCTTTATTCCAATCCTCCTCTGCTCCAGTACGCGTGGGGCTGGCCGCCTCCTTACGGTACATTGCCCTACGCATTGCCTCCCTCCTCGGCCTACGTCATCCCATCATGGTTTCCTTCTCCTTTGGGTTCCTTGACCCGGCTCTGGAAGCGTCTCTTGCGGGTGACGGTGAGCGTCAGTTGGAGCAATACTTTCTTCAGCTTCCTTGCCTTCGCGATCAGGGAGGTGAGGGTGTTGCTCTGTTTGCCAGTGGTCCAACATATCAATCGGGCTCTGTGATTCATGGTGATCCCCTTGGTAACAATCGTGGGTCTTTGTCTCCCTCCGTTCTGTGGATTGCGCATTGGCAGTCTATCGTCCTCCCACGCTGCCTTGTTGTGTGCACGTCGTCGACTCGTACTGCACTCCCTATTGGCACTGTGGCCACATGTGGTGTTCTTCCCACTTTGCATCCATCAGGTGGCTTCTGGATTTTGGAATCTGGAGCCACCCATTGCATGATGTCCGTGCGCTCGTTTGTTTCGCTCAGCCCTGGTAGGGATTTTTTGTTTGAGTAGACCGGGTCTGGTCAGTTGCTCCCCGTTTAGGGCATTGGTGTCATTTGTTTTGTTGGTCCCTCTTGCGCTCTATACTTTCCTGATTTTCTTTATGTTCCTTCCCTGGAGCTCAGCCTGCTGTCGGTACTCTCCTTGGATGACCAATGCATGGACTTCTCTGCTAGTCGGGGTGTGGGTACTGTACGTCTACTTCCCATTGGTGTCATTGTCTTGCGTGGGGCTGAATGTGACAAGTTGAATTCTGTTCTCCCCTTCTGCAACTTCGTCAACATTGCTCTTGTCTATGTCACTCCTCTCTCTCTCTCTCTCTCTCTCTCTCTCTCTCTCTT
>SZWC01000233.1:359085-388424 GCA_023375785.1 Penium margaritaceum | reverse complement strand
GGGAGAGAGAGAGAGAGAGAGAGAGAGAGAGAGAGAGAGAGATTTTCCAGAAAACTCTTGAAATGTAACTTTGTTTGCGTTTGTTTGAGTTTTTGGGCCATATCGGTGACAAAGGGATCACCATGGACCCAAAGAAGGTGGAGGCGGTTGCTGATTCACCAACGCCTACAAATTTTTGGAATTTTCAAATGATTTTGGGCTTCTACAAGTACTAGCGTCGATTCGTAAAACACTACGTGTGAGTGTCAGCCCCTCTCTCTGATCTCACCTAGAAAACAACTGAGTGGAATTTTGGAGACAGAAAACAAGAAGCATCAAACTCCTTGAGAAACGCTCTGACCTCAGCGCCATGCTTATGATTGGCAGATCCAATGGTGGACTTTATCATGGCCATCGACGCATACGATTGAGCCATCCAAGCTGTTCTCCTCCAAAACAACAGTGGTGGAGAAGAACCTGCCGTGTACATGTCGCAAGAATTATGCGGACCAGCATTCGACTATGCAGTACACAAGAAGGGGATGCTCGTAGTTGTATGCACGTTTGAGACATGTTGGTGCTTCTTGGAATGACGACAATGCATTATTTGCACCGACCATCACGCGTTGAAATCCTCATAACTCATCCAAATTTCAACCATCGACAAACTCGATGGATGGATTTCCTTGAGTCCAACTTTGACTACGGCATCGAGTATTGGCCTGAGAAAAATAATCCGGCGGATGCTCCAAGTGGGCGGCCAGATTTTATGCCCGAGAATAGCACGTTGCACGGAGAGCGAGACCTGTACCTTGCGAGGCTATTTACAAAAGGTAATGAGGAGTTTGGCGGGTACGACAAGACCAATTCTTGGTTCGACGACCCCTATTGGCGACAGCAATTCACTCGCGACGTCATTGTCCATCCGAACAAGGAACCACGAAGGATTCTTTCCAAGGAGTGCCACGATGCGAGTCCAGGTGGACTCTTCGGCGAGGACAAGAAGCTCAAGAAGCTGGTGAAGTAATTTTGGTGGGACAACACGTAGACCAACATGGCAGACTTTTTCAAAACCTGCAACACACTTCAAAGATAAAAATCTCATTGCATGCAGCCACCCGGTCTACTCGAGCCCCTACCTGTTCCAAGGGAACCATGGGCCGACATCAACATGGATTTTGTGACAGGGCTGTCCGCTACTCCCAAGGGGTATGACGCCATCCTTGCCGTGGTCGACAGATTTTAAGAAACATCGCACTTCGTTCCAACGAAACCCACCATTACCACAAAATGAACAACAAGGTTGTCTCTAAAGGAGGTTGTGCAGTTGCATGGTGTGCCACGTACCATCATTAGTGACAAGGACGGATGCTTCACCAATTGCTTTGGCGCAAACTGATGACGCAAGGTGGTGGTTGGATTCAACTATCAATGGTGTTCCACCCTCACACCAATGGGCAAACCGAGCAAACCAGTGAGGCGCTCGAACAGCTCCTCCGCGCCTTGTGCAAGCCTCATAGCACCAATTGGGCGGCTAAGATACCAACCACAAAACTCGTCCACAACTCTGTCACTTTTACCGTAAACAATAAAATACCTTTCAAAGTGGTGTACGGCAAACTGCCCACCACACCAACTAGATTGCATAGTCAAAGCAACATCCCCGCAATCGACATCTACCACAGGGAATTCTCAAGAATTTGGGAGGAAACATGGCAAATCCTTGCATTAACTCAGGCAGCAATGAAGCAGACAGCTGATCGACATCGTAGGGATGACGTGTTCAGCACCAGCGACCGCGTCCTCCTAAGTTGTGCAATCATCAAACTCCAAGGACAGAGACTTTGCAAAGCTCAAACCCCAATGGTTGGGACCACATCACATGGAGCGAATGTGAACCCCAACCGTCGCTCGACTTCACTTACCTAACAGCATGGCAATCCACCATGTCTTCCCCATGAGCAAGCTCAAGTACAACCAGGATCCTTGCGTAGACTTTTCCGGCCGAGATGTCGCAACTCCACCTCCTCTACAAGTGGAAGGGGATACGGAGTACATGATTGAAGATATCCTTGGCCATTGATGCCGTGGGAAAACAATGGGGTATCTGGTCAAGTGGCATGACTACGACGCCAAGCAACATCTGGGAACCCCACGACAACCCCCGAGACGTCAATCATCTGATTGATGACTACTTGCGCCATCACTGGCCTATGTCTGCCAATGTGCGGGGGCATCGCGAGTAAAACAAGGGGAAGTGTTACATCCCTGGCATACATGAGTCCCTATACTCCACGAGTGGGCAGTTTTGGCATTACATTCGTGGGCCACCACATGACTTCGGCCTCCGGTATAGTGTTCCAGAGGTTTTTAACAACTTCAATCACCTTCCAGAATTTTCGACGAAAGTATCTCAAACTATGTCGATGTTTCGATATTGTTTGGTCGAATTCTTGGCACCTCTCGACTTTCATAAAGAAGTGCCTCGATATTCTGGATTCCCCTCAACTTCTCTGCGAAGCTTCTTGAATCAGCCACTCAACTTCGCACGTGTCGCTCGGTTCGAGTGCCAAGGACCCAACATATGCCTCATTCTCATTCTTGGCATTCTATGTATGTGCTCGACGCACCTGACACTTGTGATGGAAGTCCACTTGTAACTTTATACAGATTATCCATTTTTTCTCATAGTCTTGATCTGTCTTGTCCCGCACCTCATCCCTATGAACCACCTATGTTTTACTCGATGTAACACTGACTTCTCAACGGACTTCATTAAAGTGACCAATAATGACAAGACATCGTACGCGTCGCTCAAATTGAGCAACCTAGAGCTGAATTATGTCACATGTTGTGTTTTGACATTGCATGCTCTTGAAGGTTTTGACACGTCATCAAAGTACACTTCCTCCTATACAGAGATGATTTGATTGTCCCATTGTTTTGAAGATTCCAATTTTACGCACCCTATTCTTTTGAAACAATCTGGTTCTTCTTACCGTAGAATCTCTTGTCTTGCAAAATTGACTTGTTCACTGTTGCGTACCAGATGTACACGAGCCCCTAATCTTTTTAGTGGGCATTTGTTTCATTAGTCAAATAACCCGCCACGAGTCAAGATCCCGATATTTCACTCCGACAGTCAAGGGAAATTCCACCAACTGCCCTCGCCCTACGGCGAACCTTCTCGCACTTTCTAACAAAATCCGACCACTTTCGAGAATCATCGACAGACGTGTCACGACCTTGTGGTCAACTTCTTGACACATCGAGACTGTTACACACCAGATGTACACGAGTCCCTAATCTTTCCAAGTGGGTATTTTTGTTATTACAGAAACAGCCCACCGCATTGCAAGACCTCGGTATTCACTCCAACGGTCGAGGGAAAACTGGCCAACTGCCCTCGCCTCAAGTGAACCTTCTCGACCCTTCTGACAACTTTGATCGCTCCCATAAATCTACGACAAAAGTGACGCAACATTTTGGTCAACTTCTCGACGCAATGAGATGAATCCAGATTTATATAGATGTATCTTGCATATTCACTGTCGATTCCCAAAGACCCACGACTTCTTGGTGGACCTTATCAAATCTGACCACTCACCACTCGACTCCACATGCGCCGCTCGACTATTGACCCAACGACCCCGAATATGCATCATTCGTAACCCAGCACTTGTACACATATGTTCGATCATTTCAATACTTATCATCAAAGTACACTTACTACTAATCATAAATTCCTCAAGTGTCCCAAACTCTAAATCGTGTTCTGCCTCGCAACTTCTACTTGTTCACCATCTACGCTTCGTTCGGCACAACACTTGGTATCATAGCACAGCGGAGCTGGAGAGGCATCCAAATACTTTACCCGTCTAGAGGATTACCTTGCACAAGTCGTCAGCGCATCTCGCATATCAAGACTTTGCAGACTTCATATCTACGACGCGAGGCGAGCGAGCAAAAAAGACGATCAGCAGAGGATCTTCGGCGATGACTTCGGTGATGGAGGAGCAGAACATGCGTATGCACATGAACTCTGGAGCGACAGCAAATGCTGGTGTGGCAGGCTATGCAGCAGCTTGATCACCCCGTACGGCACCGACGACCAATCCAGTCGGGGACTCAAAGGCGGTAAACCAGCCGCCCCTACCGAAAACCTTGACGACAACAGTAGGAACGAGAGTGGCACCGGACGACAGGTACAAATCAACGAGGAACTGGCAAACCAAATCTCTGTGCTTGAGGGGATCGACAGTCATCTGCTCCAATAGCTCAACGTCGCGATGGAGGCTCTTCGCAATGCAAGCGGATGTGAAGTGGTACTCCTCACAAGAAACTCCTACCTCTCGAGCGAACCCAAAACTCATCCGGCCCCACCAAAACCGTTTGATCCTGCAAACTCTAAGGGACGGGCGGTTTGGATCTGGCTGACAAGTTTGGAGGTGTACTTCATTGCTACTGGGGTAAACGACAAATGAAAAAACATTGACCTCGCGACTGCGCTTTTGCATGGCACGGCATTAAGTTGGTGGTCAGATCTACAGACCATCAAATGGTAGCAAGAGACCGACAAGGCTTCATTAACGGCCCACGGCGCCCGTCTCATATTGCCAACCACAGGCGTTCTACCCTTGGAGCACATCAACCCACAATGGCAAGATGCGCTGACGCCACCAACCGATTGGAATGAATTCTTGCACATGATGCTTGAACGATTTGGACGCCTGAACAAAAGGTTTAACACACAGTAAAAGCTCCAACATCTCCTTTAGCAATCCAGCGTGGCAGAGTACACGCAGAAATTCCGCTAGATTATCACTGGTGGAGACATTGCCCCCAATGAACTATGTTTTCTGTACGATAACAGCCTCAAGGGAGACATCCGGCGAGCAAGAGCCATCTTTGGCATTCAAAACTACTTACCGTGGATGATCGCAGCAGCAGAATGGATCAACAGTGCCAACAACAATGCTCAGATCTAGGAGTTCTATGGGTGTAAACCTCCCAACCACAGTTATCGTGGAAAAGAAAAAAAGCCAATCGGGGGAATCCTCGACTTTGATGGAAGTGGACGCCGTCGACCATGGACATACACAAACCTGCTACAATTGCGGAAGTCCAACATATCACTCGTAACTGCCAGAGCAAGCAGCCAAAAGGAGGGGAGGGAGGGGGGAGTTGTAAAAGAATGAGTTGGAAAACGGCAAAGAGCAAGAGTGAAAGGCATAGCTCTTTTCCACACAAAGCAATCTGCGCCAAACGATCGCCCATCTGAATAGCCTACTTTGCATTGGATTTCTAGGATCGCAATTCTTGTCGAGGGGTACGAGGATGACCAACTGGCAATACTGCTAAAGGTTCGGCCTCAAGGATGCAAAAGTTGTAGAACAATACGAGCACTTTAGGATGGAAGAGCTAGATTGCAAATACGGAGACTCCAAGACTGCTACAACGACAAGTGGGAGATCTAGAGGATGTAATGGTCTGGAGGTGATGTCCAATGAGGGACCAAAAATGATTCTCGGATGAGATTTCCTACACACAATCCGCAGGTTAACTGGAACAACGACAACGTCTATGTGGAAATTGACGGCGCCAAGCAAAAACTTTCTTACTTTGGACGGAATGCGACAGTAGAAGCGGCAGAGGAAGCCGTTGTAGCTAAGAAGCAACAACCTATGCAGTCGATACCACTCAACGTGGCCAAGTACTACATACGACGAGGAGCTTGAGCGTGGCTCATACATCTTGAGCCAATGGAAGAAGCCAAAGTGGCAGCAACTGATTCATCACCGTCATCGGCTTCAGCCGCCTCATCGGCATCAACAAAGTTTGAAACGGTAACCAAAGAGTTCATGCCACTCATCCAAACTTTTGCCGATGTATTCCCCGATGAACTCCCAAGAACCCTACCACCGCAAAGGTACATCAACCATCGCATCAAAATGAAGCCGGGCAGCCAACCTACAATTCAAGGAGCCTATCGGATGAGTGATTACGAGCTAACCGAGCTAAAAAAAACTGCTCAACGAGATGCTCGGTCAGGGGTTCATCCGCACTTACATGACATGGTACGCCGCACCAGTATCATTTTTAAAAAAGAAAACTGGTGAAATGCGGCTGTGTGTGGACTATCGGGCGTTGAACGACCCTACCATGACGTACTCCTACCCTCTTCCCCGAGCCGATGAACTTTTTGACCAACTCCAAGGGGCTCAAAGTTTCTCCAAAGTTTACTTACGCAGTGGATACCACCAGATTTGCGTAGCAAACACAGACAAGGAAAAGGCAGCGTTCCAAACTCGCTACGGGCACTTTGAGTCCACAGTCTTGCCGTTCCAACTCACAAATGATCTAGCGATATTCATGGTGGCAAGGAACAAAATTTTCTGGCCGTACCTCAATGATTTTGCCGTGGTGTACCTAGAGGACATCATGTTGTACTGCCGAACCCCGAAGTCTGACAAGGAGATAATGTTTTTGGAAAACTCTTGAAGTGGGACTTTGGTTGCCGTTCAATCAAGTGTTCGGATCACATCATCAACGGCAGACGGATCACCATGGATCCAAAAAATGTTGCAGCAGTCTCTCATTGGCCGGCACCGATCAATGTTTGAGACGTTCAAGTCTTACTCTGCTTTTGCAAGTACTACGGATGCTTCGTACGGGATTACGCCCGAGTGTTAGAGCCTCTCTCCAATCACACTCAAAAAGAAAATGAGTGGCGGTGGGGAGATGGGAAAGAAGAAGCGTTCACCGCTTTGCGGAAAGCTCTGACCTCTGCACCAACCCTATAATTAGCTGATCCAACGGTCAACTACGTCATGTCTACAAACACCTGAGACCGGGCCATCTTTCAAGACCACGGCAACGGCAAACAACCGGTCACGTACATGTCTCCAAAACTGCGAGGATCGCAACTCAACTACACCGTGCACGAGAAAGAGATGTTGGCTGTCGTACATGCATTTAAGACATGGCGGTGTTACTTGGAGTATCGTTGATGCATCATACGTACAGACCACCATGCCATAAAACACTTGAAGACGCAGAAAAACTCAAGTCGACGTCAAGCCCGATGGTCGGAGTTCCTTGAATCCGGGTTCGACTAGGATATCGAGTACTGGCCTGGAAAAATCAACCCACCGAATGCACATAGCCGGCCACCAGATCTAATGGCTAAGGCAGCAACGCTACAGTTGCAGCGAAATCCGTGTCTCGAGTAGCTGTTCACATGAGGCTACAACCAGTACGGTGGACATGACAAGGCACAATTCTGGTACGAGACACCCTATTGGCGAAGAACATTTGCTCACTAGGTGGTCGTTCCCCCAAACGACAAACTTCGTTGTATGCTGCTCAAAGAATGTCACGACATTGGCCTAGGTGGACACTTCGGAGAGGACACGACGCTGAAGAAGCTCGCAAAGAGCTACTAGGGGGAAAAATACAATCCGACGTGGCCAACTTGTGCACATCCCGCGACACGTGTCAACGGTAAAAATCTCGTCGCACGTGGCCACCCGGACTTCTGATGTCACTCCCTATTCCGACGGAACCGTGGGCTAACATCTCAATGGATTTCGTCACGGGACTACCGGTCACACCCAAGTGATATCATGCAATCCTTGTTGATGTCAATATATTTTCCAAAATGACCCATTTAACCCCAACGACGACCACCGTCACTGCGAAGGGGTCAGCACGACTGTTTTTAAACAACATCGTGCGCTTAAACGGCATGCCAAAAACCATCACCAGCGACAGAGGCGGTCGATTCACCAGCCATTTTGGTGTGAATTGATGGCTTGCTACGGCAGCCGAATTCAACTTTCAGCATCGTTTCATCCTCAAACCGACGGTCAAACCAAGTAGACAGAACTATCGAGACCCCGGAGATAACTTCCCCAACAGGGGTGTCCCTCCTCCTCCTCCTGTTCAAGTGGAGGAGGACACAGAATATGTCATCGAGGACATCCTCGGCCATCGACGATGTGGCAAAACAACAAAACATCGTGTCAAGTGGCACGACTACGACGCCACACATAACTGTTGGGAACCCTACAACAACCTCCGAGTCGTCGATCATCTTATCCACGGCTATTACCGCCGTCACTGGGCCACAACAGTGTGCGCATTGGGACGTCGCGGTTAAAAGGGGGGAGAAGTGCTGCGTACCAGACAAAAATGAATCCCTAATCTTTCCGAGTGGGCATTTCTGTTACTACACAAACAGCCCACCGTGTGTCGTGAGACCTTGGCATTCACTCTGATGGTCGAGGGGAAACTGGCCAACTGCCCTCGCCTCCAATGGACCTTCTTGACCCTTTTGACGATTTCGACCACTCCCGCAAATCTACCGTAGAAGTTTCGCGGCATTTTGGTTGACTTCTTAAAGAACTGAGACAAATCCAGATTCATAAAGACGTATCTCGCATATCTACCGTCGACTCTCGAAGAACCCCGACTTCTTGGCGGACCTTCTCGAATCCGATCACTCAAGACGTGACACCACACGCCTTGTTCGACTATCAAAATAATGACCCCCATCATGCCACATTCGTAACTAGGCACTTGTATACACATTTTTTATAAATTTGACAATTGTTATCGAAGTAGACTTGCCGCTTCTTAAAAACTGCTCAAGTGTCCGAAAAAACTAAATTGTGTTCTGCCTCGCAATTTTTGCCTGTTCACCATCTATGCTCCTTTTGGCACAACGGATACAAAAATCGATTTTTGAAGATCCACCCCGTATCTTTGCTGTCGATGCTGGAATTCCCCCCATTCCTCGACAGAGCTTCTAGAATCTGACCAGCCACAACGCCACTCCACACGCGTCGCTCAACATTCTACCCAAGGACCTTGACCGCGTCTCATATGTAACTCGACACTTGGAAACATATGACAGACCATTTTAACACTTCTTATCAAATTATACTTATGGCTTCTTCTATATTGCTCAAGTGTCCAAAATCCTCAAACTTGTTCTGCTTCGCAACTTTTATGTGTTCATCATCTACGCTCCGTTCGGCACAACAGAGACATATCTCGATTCATAAAGATGCATCACTCATCTTCTCAGTCTGGCATGAGAAACTTCCTAGAACCTTCCTAACCGCTTGCCACTTAACTAAGTGTCAGTGCTCAGTCAGTGTGTGACGACAGTCACAAGTCATGCACAAACTGCAAAGGTCTGGGTAGGGACCCGTACACAATGTCAGGAAGCACATAATTGAATAAAACTGCAAGGAGAGTTAACAACTGACAGGTCCACAGCATAAATACCTGCCGTGGTGCATTGCGGGTATTGCATGCGGCGGTGCAAGGTCTGTCCTAAACCAGCCAAAAAACATTGTTTTGACTGTAACTCTGCGCAGAAAGATCAGAACGCTACGTTGTCTGAACCTAGAGATGCAAAATCTCGAGCCGGACGCTACGACTGGTCACACACATAAGTCCAGCACCGATTGGTGGACAGACAATGCAAAACATAAAGATAAGGCTCAAGAGCCAGACCACCGAGAAAACTCTAGAGTCTGCAGAAAAACCGCAAAGCACCCCGGCAAGCACCCAAGACATCGTGGCAGCTCTCTGGAAGCTGCTGGTGGGTGGAGCCACCACTCGTCAGTGCTCCGGTGCCAGCTACGTCTGCATCAAGGATAGGCTACATAAATACTACAGAAGGTCCGAGACAACATCCACAATGTTGGGGTAGTCGTCGGTCATCTGCGAGTGGATGGTTCACTACCTGCCGACGCGCCGGTGCCTCCGAGGTCCGCATCGAGGAGCATGTCATCGCACTCTCCTGTACCGCTGCTCTCCTGGTATTCGCTCATGACGGGCGGAAGCCACACACACCAACACTCCCCCCGGCTGACACAACTGTCACCATAACAATGTGTGAGCGAAGGCAAGGAAGGATGGCTCAGGTGACTAATCATAGCGAGCACCGATCAAGCATACCACACCACAGGGTCTCCTCGTGACAATGGTGCATCCCACCAAGTGCCCGGGTCTCGACCATGCAAGAAGTCAATCACACACCTACGTGTCAAACATCATGTAAGAGAGACACAGAAACAAGGTCTCTGTCGATGCGCCGGATAGCAACGGTCTAGAAGACGGGTCTCGACATGGGAGGCCGCCAATTACTCTCGGTATTGCAACAAGCATAACATATCACCCTCAAACAAGGGATCCACACTCAAGGTTTGTTTGGTTAACAACCTCACAAAGTCCGCATGTTGGTCTTTAGTGTCTACCTTCGGTTGGACACTATGTGAGGAGTCTCAAAGGAAAGAACTGTGAATGGATGCATGCAGGGTAAAGGGATTTAAGACTTGTAGAGCTTTGCTAATGCTTCTGCTTGTAGTGGCTCCAGTGTAGCCAATCTCAACCTATAGTCCTACTTGGCGCGTCCTTAGACTGCCAAGTGTCATCCTTAAGGCAGGCTCTAGTAAGCTTTCTAGAAGCTTCCTGTCCCAATTTCGGACACAAAGAGAATTGTGGCCATCATGGGATTTGACCCCGCAACCTATCGTTTGAAACCCTTGTACCTATTCCAACTAGGTCACAAAGGTGTGATTACTATGGTGAACCCCAAGGGACATATCCATCATGGGGAGTGCATTCCTGGCCCATCTCATAACAGACCAAGGGGAGGTACTCCATAGAGCAGTGCATGCCTTTTCTGTATGTGCAGCTAGCCAGCTAGGCAGTGGAAAATGTGCATACCATTCAAACAAATATCTCCCTTGCACCTCTATCCATCTGATGCTCACTGGACACCATCAATGCCTTGGGGCTCACCCTTCATCTACTGCACTCCTCATGGAAAATCCACAAATTTGTGCATAGTGCAAATCGCTCTCCAACGACTTGGTCATGCAGTCAGTAAGCATGCTCTTGGTTCCGTAGTGCTGCAAGTCCACCACGTTCTTCATGACCAAGTCACGTGAGTAGTGGTAACGTATGTCGATGTGCTTTATTCGCTAGGAGATTATCTCATCTTTAGGCATCTAGATGGTACTCATGTTGTCCACGTGTACAACCGTGGCGTCTTTTTGTGGCACTGTCATTTCATCAAGCAGGCTACGCAGCCACCGAGCCTCCTTGCACAACTCAGATGAAGCAACATACTCTGCCTCAGCCGTGGACACGGAAACACGATCCTACTTCCTGCTGGCCCATGAGATGGCAGTGCCATTCAAGATGTACATGTATCAAGAGGTGGATTTCCGATCATCAAGATCTCCTCCCTAGTCGGCATCGGTGTAGCACTTCAGGTGAAGGGGTTCTGTACCTTCTTGGCCTCCAAGGACAAGGCCCGTGTGACGTGTCTTCTGCAGGTAGCGCAAGATGCACTTGACTGCTTGCCAATGTTGTGGCCCTGGGTTGGCCACGAATCTGCTCACTTGTCCTACAGCATAGCAGATGTCCGGATGAGTCCCTACCATGGCATACATGATGCTACCCACGGCAGACTGGTAGGCAATGTCTTGTATCTCCCTTCGTTTTGCTTCGTTGCTTGGCGACATGGAGTCCTTCAACTTCATATCGGTCATCATTGGGGTCCCAATAGGCTTGTAGTCTTCCATGTGGTAGTGCTTTAGTACCTGACCGATGTATCTAATGTGGTTGAGTTTGATGGTGCAGAATGCTCGATTGCGATGGATGGCAATCCCGAGTTAGTACTTGAGGGGATCCATGTCCTTCATCTTGAACCTTTTGCTTAGGTCAGACTTTAGCTCATCCAGCAGCTGAGCCGAAGAAGAACATATGATCAGATCATCCACATAGAACGCAACCAGCATCAGCCCTCTCCCATCATCTCACACGTACATACTCGGGTCATTCAAGCAATGCGCAAAGGAGAGACCAATCATGAAACCATCCATCTTTTTGTAGCACATCTTTGGGGCCGGTTTCAGCCCGTATAGTGCTTTCCACACCTTGCCCTTGGGAGCTTTGACTCCTTTGGGCACCTCCATCAGCACTTCCTTGTTGAGCTTCCCATGAAGAAAATTTGTCCTGACGTCCATCTGATGTATCTCCAAGTTCTTTCTAGATGTAATGCCTAGGAGAGAGCGGATGGAGGCAGAGGTCATGACAGGTGCAAATGTCTCATCGTACTCGGAGCCTGGGCGTTGAGAGAACCCCTTAGCCACTATCCTTGCCTTGAACTTGTCAATGATGACGTCCTGCTTCTTCTTCACTCAAAGGACCCACTTGGATCCCACCACGTGGGCCTTGTTGGGTCTATCCACCAACACCCATGTGCCGTTCTTGGGAATGGACGCAAGCTCGCTGTCCTCTACCTCTTTCCACTTGGTCGCATCTAGGACATTCATTGCCTCTGCCACTATGGATGACTCTCCCTCAGCCATGCACGACTAGCAAAGGCCGGTCCAATCATCCTCATACCACAAAGGTACTTTCTTGGGTCGCAAACTGTGTCGAGGTACTGGTGCGACTTCTTGCTTTGCTGCTGGTGCTACCACAGGTGGTGGTGTGTCGTTGTCGTTGTCGGAAGAGTCGTCAAACTTTGAGTCAGACTCGGAAGCCCCGGACGCCTCGGTATCTGCGTCGATGCCAGGTGCTACGTCATCCTGCATAGCTGCTCTCCCATTCCCACCACCTGCTGGCAAAACGAGCCAGTTGTCGGGTGCTTTGTCTCCGAACTCAAGCAACACTATCCACTCTCCCGCTTTGGGAGAGGGGATCGGGTCCAACAGCTCTCCCTTTCCAAGGGTGCGTTCGACAAACACAAAGTCACGGCTCCTCACAAGCTTGCCTACTGCCTAGACCCAAAGCCGATAGGCTTTGTGTGATGTGCAATACCCAACTATGATGCATTTCTTGGAACGTGCGTCAAGCTTACCTCCAACTTCTCCCGACTAGATCTTCACCCATGTAGGTGACCCAAACACCTTCATATGAGATGCATTGGGTTTCTTTCCCGACTATGCTTCCTGTGGGGTCATCAGCTACTTATCCTGCTCCTTTTCACGCTTCCGCAAGGCGGTTGCTGGTGTGAGGTTCAGGAGGTAGCAGGCCGTTGTTGCTGCTCTTGCCTAAAAGTGAGTTGGGCGCATGCTTTGCACCATGCCGAGTAGGATCTGGTTCATCCTCTCGACCACGCCGTTGCTTTGGGGGTTGTAAAGGGTGGTTTGCTCGTGGCAGATGCCATGATGCTTGAGCCAAGCCTTGCATGCCTCGTACTCACCCCCGTTGTCACTTCAGAGCGTCTTCACTTTCTTAGACGTTTGCGGCTCTACCATGGCAACGAACTTGAGGAGCTTCTCCTTCACCTCTCCCTTTGTTTTGAGGAAGTGGATCCACAACTTGCGGCTGTGGTCGTCAATGAAGGTCACGAAGTAATTGCTTCCTCCATTAGACATTGTGCGGAAGGGTCCACACACGTCACTGTGTATCATTTCCAAGACATGCTCTGCTTGTTGACCTCCTCTCCCAAACGGAATTCTTCTTTGCCTTCGCTTGGAGGCATGGCTCACACAATGTACACCCTTGACCATGCTTCATGGTGCACCCTTCCATTCCACGGACTACCCCTTGCTCATGCATCTTCTGCACCATACTGTTGACCACGTGGCCAAATCACTGGTGGCACAGCTCAGCGTCACTATCCTTTGGTTGATGTGGGGGCCGGAACGGTCGCCGACGCTACATCCTTTGGCTCCGATGTCACTGTCTTGGTGGCACGTGCGAGTTTCTCATTCGATGACTTGGTGATTTTTGTTTGAAGCACGTACAGGCCATTGAATCTTGGAACTTGAAGCATGAGGCCATCTTTGGTGTACAAAATCTGGATGTCCTCATTTTTTAGGGCCACGGCTTCCTTGTTGGTGAACACCACTGTCATGTTGTTGTCGGTGATTTTTGAGACTCACAAGTAGTTGGCTGCAAAGGAGGGCATGTCCACCACCTTTTGAAGGTTGACTGCCTTCTCTGCGCTGTTCACGTTGAACGTAGTCACCTTGTCCCCTTCGCCCATGGCTTGGACGACACCGCTGTTTGCACACTTGATGCGCATGTCAGATTCGGTCATGGAAACAAATCTACCCTTCTCTTTTGATGAGTGGTGGTTGGTGCCCGAGTCAAGGGAGAATGCCACGGGCTTAAGGAGGGCTGCCCCCTTTATGGACAACCCTTCAGCCATCATGTTGGTGAGCTCCTTCTTCTCCTTCCCACCTTTGTTCCCACCTTCTTTCCTAGGACTACGGCAGTCCCTAGCCCAGTGCCCAGCCTTGCCACAGTTGTAATAGTTGCCGGGATTCTTGGAACTCTTTGCGCCACCATTGCCTTTCCCTTCGCGATCACCGCTTCCAATGTTGCCTTGACTGGAGCGAGAGCTTGCACTTTGTCCACCAAAACAAGAGGCATAGGCTGAGATGTTTGCCTCACTGCCACTGCGTTGCATGGACTCGTTGCGGACGTGTTCGGCGACGGCCTCATATGTCAGATCTGCCTCCTTCCAATTTCCCAATACGGTGATCAAGGACCCCCAGCTTTCTGGCAAGGCCAACAGAAGGATCATGGCATACATGTTGGAGTTGAGATTCCATTCCATTTGCTAGACCTCTTGGAGCATGTTGTTGAACGACTGCAAAAATGTAGGTATCAATTGTCCTTCACTCACCCTCATCGACATCAACCTTTGGAGGATGAAGAGTCGGCTTGCTAGGGTGTTTGATTGATGCACGCGTGATAGCTTTGCATAGGCCTCGGCAGCCAACGAGCATCCTGTGATGTGCGAGTGTTGAGTCTCATTGATGGAAATCACAAGTATGGCGAGAGCCATGTTGTTCTTCATCGTCCATGCTGCAAGGTCAGCTGCATGCGTGGTCACTGTCGCATTGACGGGTGTCGTCTCGGTCCCTTTTAGGATGTCGAGGTAGCTACGCACGTTCATGACAATCTCAAGCTGCCATTTCCACAAGGGAAACCCGTCCTGTGAATTTGGATATACCCGCCTCAAGGTGGGCTTGAGTCGGATCTGCCATTTCCTACGGTTGCTGGTCTTCTCTGCTTTGCTGCTACTCTGGTTTATTGAGGTCAATGAGGCTGATGAGGCTACTGACTGCAACCGTTGTCAAAGGTGCAGTTGGTTCCGTTGCATACCCCTCTCGCCGATGATCGCCTAAGGCGATGGTGCCGTCGTGAGAGAATGGACTCAGGGTCGTACCACCTTCTAAAAAAGGGGTAGAGCTTAATCCCGTTGGAGCTAGAGGGTCTTGTCCAACATGGACAGAGTTGTTCCTTGTCCCCTAGTCCGCCACGTACGTGCACCCTATCTGAAGAAGCCGATGGAGCCGTCCGATGTTGGTGTCCCTGTTGTACCAATGCGCCCCGCAAGACCACGCACTAGTCAGTCTTGGAAGCGTGCCTTACAACCATAAGTGTGGGCCCATAACCCTTTGTCAATGCGCGGGATAGCAACGGTCTGGAAAATGGGTCCTGACATGGGAGGCCTCCAACCGCTCTTGGTATTGCAACCAAGATAACACATCACCCTCAAACGAGGGATCCACACTTTAGGTTCGTTTGGTTTGCAACCTCACAAAGTCCGCATGTTGGTCTTCAGTGTCTAACTTTAGTTGGACACTCTGTGAGGAGTCTCAAAGGCAAGAACGGTGAATGGATGCATGTAGGGTACATGCTTTTATACTTGCAGAGCTTTCCTAACGCTTCTGCTTGTAGTGGCTCCACTGGAGCCAACCTCAACCTACAGTCCTACTTGGCGCGTCCTTAGACCGCCAAGTGTTATCTTCAAGGCAGGCTCTAGTAAGCTTCCTAGAAGCTTCTTGTCCCAGTTTGGACCACAAAGAAAATTGCGGCCGTCACGAGGCTTGAACCCGCAACCTATTGTTTGAAACTTTGGTGCCTTTCCAAACTAGGCCACAAATTTGTGATTCATATGATGATCCCCAGGGGACATACCCATCATGGGTAGTGTTTTCCTGGCCCATCTCATAACAGACCAAGGGGATGCACTCCATAGAGCAGTGCATGCCTTATCTGTATGTGCAGCTAGCCAGGTAGGCAATGGACAAGGTGCATACCATTTCAACAATCTCCTGGTGACCCTGGAAAATGTCTTCGGGTGTCCGGGTCTCAACCACACCATGCATGGATCATGCATAACACATGTCAAACATCATGCAAGAGAGATAGAGAAATAAGGTCTCCTCGTGACCCCGGAAAATTTCTCCGGGTGTCAGCGTCCGAGGAAGGGATGTAGGATCGGGGGGAAGATGAAGATGAAGTGGGAGGTGCCACGTGCGGCGGGATGGCAGCTCGCTCAAAAGTCACGTGGTCAAGGAGCTGCTGGACCATGCACTTGAGGTTCCAAACCTCCATGCGTAGGGTGGCCATATCTTCACCAAGAAGTGCTGTGGCATCGCTCGGTGACGTATCCACGGAAGGAGGGGTGGGGAGGATCGTACCCAAGGGGGATGCCTGATGAATAAGAGATTGATAGAAAGTGACAAAAATAGGTTGCTCGATAAAAATCATCTGAGATGCATAGAGAAAGTTTCACAGGTTCCAACGCACTTTACAGAACTCAATTTGGAGTCCGTTTGAATGAGGTATGGTCTATTAAAAGTTTGAAGATCATGGTTCGGGTTCAAATGGCTACCAGAGCACTTTCAGCACAAAAGGTGGCCAAATATATTGACCAAGACGGCAGGGAGCGGCCTTCGAGGAGAAAAAGTGGCTGGAGGGCCTTCAAGAGACTTCAAGGAAGGAGCATTTGAGGATAATTCGCCGTGCAAGCCGTGGGAGACATAATTCTAATGCATGACAGTGTGACTGTCGCTCATCACGCTAGAGAAGGAGTGAAGTAGAGGGTCAACTTTGACCGTGTATATCTCAGTGCTCCTTTGGCCAAATAAGGCATACGGTGAAAATGCTAATTACCCCCTGTTTTGTCAGCCTTGATCCTCATCCGCCCCTCTGTTGGAGAGATAAGCCTCATCCGCCCCTCCGTCGGAACGATAAGCCTCATTCGCCCCTCCGTTGGAGCGATAAGCCTCATCCGCCCCTCCGTCGGAGCGATAAGCCTGATCCGCCCCTCCGCCAGCACGATAAGCCTCATTCACCCCTCCGCCAGCACAATAAGCCTGACTCGCCCCTTGTGCAAGGACGCAAAAATCCTGGCGTAGAAAATAAACGATATACCCCTCTTGTTTGTCAAAAGATAGCATGTCGACGTCGCATGGATGCGGCGTCGACATGCTGACGTCACAGTTTCCCACCCAGTTTTCACAAACTCCTTAAAAGAAGGGTTTGTGATTTTTTTGTGAGTGGTTTGCGAGGAGTTTGCATGGGGGATCCGAGACTCCCCAGTGTTCAAAGGGAACCTGCTGGGCCCCGCTACCGCGGGGCCCAGCAGGTGCCCGCGCAAAAATAAATCCTCAAACCCTGCATCTAAAACTGGGGTTGGTTTGTCTATTGTTTTTAACTCAAACGAGGGTACAAAGTTGAACCACGTGGTAAAAAAAAACAATTAGGGATTTTCGACTCTCGTCGGGGATTCCCATAGACGCTCGTCGGCCGGAATCCCGGTCGAAGTCCCCCCCTCCCCACGCCCCCCCCCCCCACGCCCCACCGCTTCTCGGCAGCCCACCGGCCGCCTGTTCCACCGCGGCCCTCAATCGCGAGGGCCTTGATGGACGGGCGGGTGGGTGGGCTGGTGGGCAGTGAAAGGCGAGGGGGGGGGGGAGTTGGGGCTGACGAAGTGCCGAGCGACGGATGTCGGCCGGCTATCCCCCCCACCCCCCCTCGATGCTATCGCGGCCCTCCATCGCGACGGTCGCGATGGAGGGCCGCATTCTACCACTGCATGCCCAATTTCACCATGCTTAAGCAGCGACATGCGTCGCTGTTTGAGCATGGTGAAAACGGGGGGCCGGATTAGGCGTTTTTTTCCCGGACAGGGGCGGATTAGGCTTATTGTTTTGGCGGAGGGGCGACTGAGGCTTATCGTGCTGGGGGATGGGGGGGGGGGATCAGGCTTATCGCTCCGACGGCGGGGCGGATCAGGCTTATCGCTCCAACGGAGGGGCGAATGAGGCTTATTGTTCCGACGGAGGGGCGGATGAGGCTTTTTGCTCCGAAGGAGGGGCGAATGGGGCTTATTGTGCGAAACTTGGGGTATATATTCACTCCGCCCTAAGGCATATAAGGGCTTTTAAGAAATCTGTGATGATGTAATTTCTCACTCAATAGTTGATTCAGACATTTGCATTCTCTACGTTCCTACATTTTCCTTCAAAGCTTCTGTCTGTGCAACCTGCAACTTCCTCACAAACAGTTGGTCCTGCCTAGGCGGCTCTTAGTGAGCCTGATCAACTCCCTGAGGGCTATCCCAGTTTTCAGCAGTGGTATCAAATCTAGAACAAGGTTTTACCTCACCCTTGCGGCATTCCTTGCACCCTGTAGTGTGAGAGAGTCGTTTGGGGGCTGAACTTTTGCACTACCATGGCGACATCCGCTTCGGTGGTGGTCGGTGTCAACATCGCCAAGTTCGAAGGCAATAATGTTTTCAACTAGAGCAACAACATGAAGATGGTACTGATAGAGAAGGGTCTCTGGATCCATGTGAGTGAGGAAGAACCAGCTCAGTCCTCTCTCTCACCTCGTGAGGCCCGTATCCACCGTGAGAAGCGTGACAGCGCCCTTGCCACCATCTACCTCTACCTCGTCGAATCGCAACAACTCCTCGTCCGTGGCATCCTCACGCCTAAGGAGGTTTGGAAGAAGTTTGAGTCTACTTATGCATCCAAGTAAATCCACATGAACATGCAGCTGCATCAGCGCTTTCACACTATGAAGATGGATGAGTCCGGATCCATGATTGACTACATCAATATGGTGAAGTCTCTTGTCGACCAGCTTTCTGCAATTGAGGACCGTGTCAAGGAACGTGTGCTCAAGCTAACCATCCTCTCTTGCCTTCCTAGCAGCTACACCCCTCTCATTGTTGCCCGGGACTAGCGTGGCGACAAGCTCTTCCTCAAAGATGTGGAGGAGAGCTTGTTATTTGAGGAGGAGCGATGCAAGGGAGAGGAGGGCAGAAGCGGACTGGACATCGCTCTCATCACCAACTCTGGTCATGGGGTGGTGCTGCACCAACCAAGAGCAACGGCAGAGGAGGGAAGAAGAAGGGGAACTGCCACTATTACAAGAAGCTGGGCCATTGGGCGTGCGAATGCTAGAAGAAGAAGGGGGACCTTGCGGCTGCAGTGGGAGTGGGAAAGCAGTCCGACGCTTCCGCTAACGCAACAGATTGGGAGAGTGGATTCGTCGCAACCATCCGGATCCTGCACGTCTCTGACAACACCACCTTGTTTTGGATCATCGACTCGGGAGCCACACGGCACATGACGTGTCGCCGGGAGTGGTTCGTTGTCTACACCATTAGTGAGCCTCGTCAGGTGTACATGGGGGAAAACCATGTGCAAATGGCGGTCGGGGAGGGTGAGATTGTATTTTGTACTTCCGTTGAAGGGAATGGTGTGGAATGTCGTGTGAAGGGGGTGCTCTATGTTCCTGGGTTGGCAGCTAACCTCCTTTCTGTTTCCTCTCTCATCTCCGAAGGCATGCAGATTTGCTTTGAGACTGGTGGCTGCACCATCTCTGCCCGTGTAGGCCGTGTGCTTGCAAAAGCGGACAAGGAGGACCGCCTTTACCGCCTCTATATTGCGTCAAAGAAGGAGGCCGACTCAGCGTTGGCCGCAAGAGAAGGAAAACATGACATTGGCCTGTGGCACCGCCGGCTTGGTCACCTCAGCTTCGGCACCATCATTTCCATGCAGCACATGGTCTGTGGCCTGGAGCTCAAGGGGGTGAAGTAGCCGGGTGCATCGGCTTGTGAGAGCTGCATATAAGGGAAGCAAGCATGCTCTCCTTTCACGAGGGAAGGAAAGAGAGCGACCAAGCTTCTCTCACTCAAACGCTCTGATTTGTGCGGTCCCATGCCATCACAGTCCTTGTCCCGCAAGTTGTACTTTTTCACATTCATTCATGACAAGTCGAGGAAGACGTGGGTGTCATTCTTTGCTAGAAAAGATGAGTGCTTTGATGCTTTCAAGGTGTGGATTGCTGCTGTACAGAATGAGAGTAGCAGGCGGCTGAAGGTGCTTCAGACCGATGGTGGAGGAGAGTACATCTCCAATGAGTTCCGCGACTTCCTCAAGTATCGAGGGAACAAGCACGAGGTCACCCCACATTGAACACCACAGCTGAACGCCGTGGCTGAACACGCAAACCGCACGCTCATGGAGCATGTTCGCAACATGCTCCAAGACGCGGAGCTTCCGCCAATCTTTTGGGTGGAAGCGGTCAACACTGCCATGTACCTAAAGAACCGGAGTCACACCTTTGTAGACATTTGCGTTCTCTGCGTTCCTACATTTGCCTCAAAATTTTCTATCTGTGCAACCTGCAACTTCCTCTCACAAACAGTTAGTCCTACCTAGGCGGCTCTTAGTGAACCTGATCAACTTTCTGAGGGCTATCCCAGTTTTGAGCAATGCCACCTTGGAGGGCGCTGTCGGCACTGGCGCCAGCCATGCTGCCTATCTTGACAATAGTAGCACAAAAACCCTGAAGACAAGTGAGATGCGTGCCACGACTGCATTGTCCACTGTGCCTGTGGCGACTGCCACGGCTGAGGCTCAGGTGCAGACCACGGCACTGCCAACACCCACGGCCACACTACGAGGCTCATGTCGAGAACTGAGCATAGGTACTGGTCTCAAACACTAGATCACGGTGGCGCAAAGCACCACGTGGAGGGATACGAATGCTACAATGTCTCTCAGACGGGATGCGATGTCGTCAGTCACGGTGACAACCGGCGCAATGTGTTGCTACAATGTTGCACCCAGTGGCGATGGCACAACTATGGCAACTTGCGACCTTAGGTCGCCTTCAATTCTGCTGATGCTGCACCGGGTACCGTCGTCAACAGACGGCTATGGACTCAAGCCACCTTCGTTGCTGCTGTTGCTACTACTACGACTCTCGCGACGGCTACTGATACAGCGGTTCCCGTCGTCAGCCAACGGTGGTTGCCTCAAGCCACACTAAAAGGTAAGACATTAAGAAAGAAAAAACAAAGCTCACCCCTTTTTGTTTTGTGTTCACCGAATGCTCGCCGCGAGTGGGGTACCCCTTCTCGGGTCTTACTCAAATGCCCCACTCGAGGACCCCTCTGTCCTCTTTCCCCCCCCCCCCTTTTTTTTGGGGGGCGGAGTGACTATATACCCCAAGTTTTGNGTCAGCCAACGGTGGTTGCCTCAAGCCACACTAAAAGGTAAGACATTAAGAAAGAAAAAACAAAGCTCACCCCTTTTTGTTTTGTGTTCACCGAATGCTCGCCGCGAGTGGGGTACCCCTTCTCGGGTCTTACTCAAATGCCCCACTCGAGGACCCCTCTGTCCTCTTTCCCCCCCCCCCCTTTTTTTTGGGGGGCGGAGTGACTATATACCCCAAGTTTTGCACACTAAGCCCCATCAGCCCCTTCGTCAGCACGATAAGCCCCATTCGCCCCTCCGCCAGACCGATAAGCCTGATCCACCCCTCCGTCGGGACGATGAGCCCGATCCGCCCCTCCACCAACACGATAAGCCTCATTCGCCCCTCCGCCAGCACGATAAGCCTCATTTGCCCCCAACCATGAACAATAAGCCCCATGTACCCCTTCCAATTGTCGAAATCGTCATGTGAGGGCATATGGCTCATTTTTGTGCACGAGAAGGGTGTCCTGGTATTATTTTTTCACTTTCCCACAATTTGTGCCTCAATTCATACAACCACGCCGCATGCATGTACTCGATACTTGTAGTTTACTATGAAGTTGACAACGAAAATGTTCCGGTACTCGACAATGTGCGATTCAGCGTCCTTCATTTGCTCGTTAACTGGGGGTATCATTTCATTTTGAAAACATTTCAAGGACTCAGAGTTTTCGTCAAACCACACAACGCACGTCTGCATGGCCGTCTTACCAGCACATGCAATGTCCTCGTAACATCGAAACACTCCCTGCGGATCCTCGGCCCTGAGCTGGCGTGGTTCATGCACTGGCATCCAAACATCATGCCGCGCCTAACAGCTGTATGGCCAGCGTAGCAAGCGATAAGCGGGCCAATTACGTTTTGCTGCTGGACCAGTCGACAGTTGTCCGTGTTGCAACTTCCGCGGCACGCCATGACAAGCTGCCAATGACATGTCCCTGTCACATCCTTTCAACCGGTGGTGGCTATGGGCATGCCGTTGGGTACCCAAAACCATAGTGTACTATTAGTTGCAGGCGGACAGTGGATGACATGCAATATAGTCACAGAGTATGTGCATGAAGAGGGGTATCGGTAGACAGTATCCTCATCCTACGTGTACACCTATCCTTGGATTGTCCGCCACTTGCACCACTTGTTGCGGCAGGGTACCTGTGGAATTTCATCCGTTGTCATTAAATGTTGCGTCGTCGTCGTTGACGCCGTCACCGCTCGCTCTAACGATGTTGCTTCTGTTGCTGCATCCTTCGTGAAGGCGGAATGGTGGACGACCAAGTCGTCGAGGACGTCGGTAAGCCTAATGAGGAGGGTAGATGGGATAAATAGGATGATTTCTTGTGGAAGAAATACCCACCGTTTTGGATGGCTTCCCAAGAACACGCTTGGCTCGTTGCCACGCAACCAAGTCCTGATGAGAACGCTACTCGGTCTGCTGACGGACCTACACCGCGGTGGCACCCCGATAACCCTCCGCCGAGCAACCCATCAGGCGCGTTTGAAGATGTTATGTTTTGGTTGACTCGGGATTGGAACGATGATTGGTGGTCCTGACGGTTGGAGGAGTGGGACGCCCTCCCACAGAACCAACTCCCAGATGAACCACCTCATGCTCCCAGGTCCCCCGATGTCCGGGAAGCCGGACCGGTTAGGTTTAGCATGGGGCGCCATCGAGTGCTGTCCGTACCACATGGCCACCTCAGTAATGCTCACTTTGTGCCCATGATGCATCCTGTGTCTCGTTTTTTGAGGAAGATGGAGACAGTGCATGGAAGTAGAGGTTCCTCTTTTTGGTTTTGCATGGACTCCATTCTAAACCCGTGCTCTCCCATGTCATTTTATGCTTTGTTGTCATGGACAGGCGATTCTGATGACGAACCATGTCAGAGCCCAAAGAAGCACAAGGGGATGCCGAAGGAGCCGGTAGAGGGTATGTTGTTTGACAACATGGACGCAGCCCGGGCGTTTGTGGAGAACTACGCGGCTGACAACCGCTTCGAACTTAAGTGGGTGCGCAGTGAGCCCGCCAGATTCCACGTGACGTGTGCCGAGGCCAAGAACAAGGGTTGTACCTGGCTCGTGCGCACATGTGTGACAAGCAACTTTGGTGCCGTGACTATGTCCCACTACGCCGACGGACACAAGTGTGTCCCCAACAATGGCCGCGGCAATCCGGCCCGCCAGAAGGGGTGGGTGGCTTGCAAAATAGGCGAAGCACTGCAGTGTGACCCCACTGCGTCTACAGCCACCCTGAGGCAGGTACTCCACGAGCGGACCGGCATCAACATCTCCAACAACACACTCTAACGCGGGAAGACACAGGCCCAGGAAAACTTGATGGGCAACAAAACCAACACGTGGAGTCTCTTTCCATCTTACATCGACGAGGTACGTAAACATATCCGCTTGGAAGCTTGAACAAAGCAGTGTTCATTCAACTTTCAGTTCTATTGACTTGTCTACATCCATTTCGTGCGTGCAGCTGAGACGCATTGACCCAGGAACCCACGCGGTCGCGCACAAGGACAAGAACGGTGCTTTCTCGTGGGCGTTCATCGCTCTAGGGGCTGCGAGGATCGGTTTCTAGCATAGTCGCCGCATTTTTACCATGGATGCAACGTTTTTGAAAAACGGGCATAAGCAAATTCTGTTGCTTGCCCAAATTTTTTACGCCAATGACCACGCAATGCCCATGGCGTGGGCACTGGCACCGACCAAGGACAAGAAGAGTTGGAACTTTTTTTGCACACAGGTTGCCCTCGCGTATCCCACTGCTGCTCTGCCTGGGACAGCATCATCATACACAGAGAGAAGGGCCTGGAGAAAGCGGTGAAGAAGTACCTAAGTGGTGGAACACACACGTTCTGCGCATGGCACTTGCACGAGAACGTCCGCATTGCCTACAGCAAGAAAGCCGCACACTGGGCATGGAAGTGTGTGCATGCGCTCAATGTCGACCAGTGGCAAAAGCCAACCACCCACCTGCGGCAAGTGAGTGCATTTGCCTACGCATATCTGTTTGGCAGGCCAGGTGGGGATGGGTCTGTGGTCGGGGTGTACCTCTGGAAAAATGGACACGTCTCCACTGCCCCCTTGGCAGGGGAGGCCACACCACCTCCAACGCAGTAGAGAGCTAGAGCGCACGTGTTTTCGCGTACCGCAAGATGTATCCATAATACTGTTTTGTGAGCATCCCGCCCTTTGTACAGCGCATGTTTTGTGCTCGGCGTGCCCAGGCGGAAGCTGTGCAGACGTCCTTGGCCCCTGTCCAAGCCGACCGACTGCTCAACTGCCTAGCGGCGGCCTGTGAGTACAATTTGATGGAGGAGGGCCCAAACACTGCAACTGTGGATGGACCAACCAACAATCCTCGACAGGTAGACCTCATGGAGAAGACTTGCAGCTGTGGCGGGTGGAAGGAGTTTGGAATGCCATGTCATCATGCTTGCACTTTCCTACTCGTGAAGCGCATCAACGCAGAGAACCTTGTCGACCCTGGACTCACGCGCATGGCGTTCCGACGTGCATACAACAACCCCATCCCCTCACCGGTGGTGAAGAACATTGTGCCCGTCGAACCACAGTGGCTACAATCGGGACCAAGGCATGGGAAGGGACGCCCGTGCAGCGCAAGGAAAGACCGTGAGACGATGCGGAAGAAGAACTTCATTTACCCACGGTGTGGGCAAAAAGGACACACCAGGACACGCTACAAAAACCCGCCTGCTCCAAGTCCTGCAGAGGCCGCAGCAAGGGCATACGATGGACATCTAGAGGCTGCTGCTGCATAGGTCGCAGCAGCCTTGGAGGCACGTGTAACTGCCTCCACAGCTGTGGATGCTCCACTTGCAACGTATGCCAGTGGTGACGTGGAGTACGATCCAGAGGCTCCGCCCCGGGATGAACAGGATGATGATGATGTTGGTACTGAAAGTGATGACTCTGGTGCATATTCCCCTCCTCTTGGTGATGATGGTGAGACGGTGATGCGGGATGAGCACACCTAGCAGTTGGATGAGGAGGAGAGAGAGTGGCAAGAGATGTACGAGGAGGAGCCAGAGGAGGCAGAGTGATGTACGTACTTGTTCTGTTTGTTGTCATGCCTTGTTATTCACATTTTCATGGAACTCTCATCGGTTAAGGGTGTTCGTCATGACTAATACCTGGTTTTCTTCATGTGCAGGATGAAGTTTGCTGACTATGGAGATTGAGCACACCGTAGTGAGAGGCGGCTCACAGTTCACCTGGAGATGGGGGTTTCGAGTTAGGCAGAAGGTCAGAGTTAGGCTTAGACGCAGTAGTTAATTGCATGTGGGAAGGGGGGCCAGTAGTGTGTATGTTCCAAGAATCAAACATGGCTGCCAAGATTCAGACACTGAGGCCGAGGTCTTCTACGATGCTGAGCACTGTCAGCTATGGGAGCAGTTGTGCCCTGTCTGTGACATTGTTCATTTTCTCCGGGGATTGAGTCGTGAACTCTTCAAGGAAACTACGTACCCCAAGTTCACTGTCTACGGTATATAGTGTTTGACATTTCCTTAATTGATTGTACTCAATCCAAGTCCCTTGTGCAAGGTTGGTCATTTCAAGTACCAACTTCATTAGCAAGTACTACCAGAAGTAGGTGAAGTGTACTTCTGAGTGTTCATAAGGTAATGCTTGTGATGTAAAGACTGTTCATAGCGTTCAAATGACTGCTTCTCTTTGAACATCATAAGAATAAGCCAAAATCCATGTCATTCTTTCATAAGGATAACCTTCACGTACCACGTACAAACACAAGACATGACACTGTCTGTTATAGGCTGCACAACCACCACATGGGAGGTAAGTACATGATATATTTATGAAGTAAGAAATGATTTCATTGGTACTCATGAAGTGTCCTACTGAGGATGGCACATTGCTGTACAACCTTACCATACACTGCTGAAGAGGTGACATTTCAATTATGATGTTGCTTACTATAAAAACAGCGAGGTGGGGATATTCATCATGAAAGTTGAAGGTACTTGACCCCACAATATCCAGTATAATGGTCCAATTGTGCGCATGTAATGTCCTCATTTGACAGCTACAGTGGTCTTTAATACTGCCAGAAGTAGTCTGCAATAGAGGGCATTCCGTTGCTTTAATGCACAATAATAATGACAAAAGGGGTGGTACATTGTTCGTTTTTTATGGAAACACTTTATTCCACAATGACCTGCATATAGTTATGAACTTCAGTAAAGAAATGAGGTAAAGGATGACATTAATCACAACTGTGACCATGGAAGTGGCCAGACCGAGATCCATGGCGCCCAATTGGGTAGACATAACAACGGTCGGGCATAAGGTGCTTTCATGCCCAACTGCCAACACATGGTGTATGGGTTTGCGGGTGTATTTGGGTTGATGATGTCCCATGCGCGCTTTATCTTTGCCCACTCCGCCACCGCAGTTCCGTGATCCATGGGCGGGGGGGGAGGGATTATCACGGTTCCCCAAGGACCGTACACCGGTTTAGGACGGCCACCCCAGCCCTGCAACGGTGGCAGAGGACGCGTATCTCGAACATAGGACATGTCGCAAGAGGTTTTGCTCATTGTGTTCTTGAGTACAGGAGAAGGTAGTAGTCCATTGCGATTGAACTAGTTATATATGCAGAGCATACGTACGGGTTTGACATCGCAAATGACACGACGGGCAGTGTATTTGCAAAGCATCAGTCGTCATGTATGGTCGACTGCACACCGCAGTAGGGAGGCACAGGCACCGAAACGGTACCATGCCGAGCTTGTACGCAGACCCAAGCACGTACGTTCGGCAGTAGGTGTCTAGGGTAAGGTTCCTTTCCGCTAATAGTGTTGCGTCACATCACAAACCTTGGGTACATTAGGCTTAATTTCCGTCATTTTCAACGGTTTTCCATCGAAATCCGGTCGAGGGGTATATGGAGCTTGTTTTTCATGGGTAGGGGCGAATGAGGCTTATCGTGCTGGCGGAGGGGCGGATCAGGCTTATTGCTCCGACGGAGGGGCAGATCAGGCTTATCGCTCCGACGGAGGGGCAGATCAGGCTTATTGCTCCGACGAAGGGGCGAATGGGGCTTATCGTTTCGTCAGAGGGGCGGATGAGGCTTATTGTTCCGACAGAGGGGCGGATGAGGGTGAAGGGTGACAAAACAGGGGGTAATCGGTATCTTCACCTTTTTTTTAATGATGGTGCAACCCCCTCGAGTGCCCCCTTCGGGGTTTTTTAGGGTTCCGCACTTGACGGCCCCCCTTCTATCCTCCCCCCCTCTCCTTTTTTATTCCTTTTTTTTGTGTGTAGGCTCGAGCCTCGCCTCGAGCAAGCTCGTCGAGCGAGCTCGCTCGGCGGGCTTGCCTGTGGGCGAGCCCGCTTGCAACACGAAGCTACAATGCAGATTCGCGCCGCAAAGAAGCAGTAGCGGTGGCTGCTACCGTTACGGCTGCCACTACTATGCGTGTTGCTGCTCCTACTATTGCGGTCGTGAGCAATTGCATCCGTGTGGTGTAGCTTCTCGCCGCCATCGCCACTGCTGTTGTTGTCGTTGTGCCTACCGCCCGTCACTACTGTTGTTGCTACTGCAGATGCTGGCCGTTATTGTTACTGTTGCTCCTCATTGCCACCTGCTGCTTTTGCTCACACTCGCCTGCTGCTGCTACCGCTCGTTCCTGCTGTTGATGTTTCCTACTACGGCCTGTTGCAGCTGCCGCTACAACTGATCCCCACCACTGCTGCTACTGCGGATGCTGCCTGCCGTGGCTGCTATGACTGTTGTTGCCATGTGTGTGCTACCACATGACATATGACATGTGTGTGCTGCCACCGCAGCTACTATGACTGTTGTTGCGAATGTCAGCCGCCACTACTATTGTCAGCCGTCGTTGTCATGGCTGTTGCTGCGGCTGCTCCCAGCTGCTGCTACTGCGGTTGGTGCTGCATCTGGTGCGTTACAGTTGTAGCTCGTGGCCGAGGATGCCGCTGCTGCTGCAAGCTACTGCCACTGCTACGTACACCACTGCTCGCAGCTGCTGCCGCAAGCTGCTGCTTCTCACGCGAGCTGCTTCTCCTCCCTTTTTTCGTTTCGCTTATGTACACACCGATACACAAACACAGCTGATTCGGCCACCCGGTGCTGCTTATGTAGTGGCTACCCATAGCCACTGTTACTCGCAGCTAACCCCATTGCCTCCACTACCTCCATCGCTTCGCTGCAACATAATCGTGGTGGGTCCCTCCAAGATCTGCTGTTGCAGCTATGGGTGGCTGCTGTTGCTACCACTCACTTTTGCTATTGGTGTTACGTCTCTGCAACACAGCACAACAAGCTGTGGCTCGTTTGCTCTGATACCATGAGAAACTTCCTAAAAACTTCCCAACTGCTTGCCACTTAACTAAGCGTCAGTGCTCAGTCAGTGTGAGATGATAGTCACAAGTCATGCACAAAACTGCAAGGGTCTGGTTAGGGACATGTACACAGTGCCAGGAAGTACACAATTGATCATAATTGCAGAGAGAGTTAACAAATGATAGGTCCATGACATACATACCTGCCGCGGTGCATGACGGGTGTCGCATGTGGCGGTGCAAGCTCTATCCTAAAACCAACCAAAAAACACTGTTTTGGTCATAAGTCTGTGCAGAAAAATCAGAACGCTATGTCGTCTGAACTTAGAGATGCAAAATCTTGAGCCGAGCGCTACGACTGGTCATACATATAATTCCAGCACCGATCGGTGGATAGACAATGCAAAACATACAAATCGGGCTCAAGAGCCAGTCCACAGATGTAACGGGCCGTGTCTCCAGCTCCTGCTCTGAAGTCGTCGTCGGAGTTCGCAGAATGGCGTTCTCAGTCCGCTTCAGGGGTTTACCCCCTTCGCAAGACTGAGGGGCAATCGTCATCAACGACCCAGAGCAGGGAGACTCGAATATTTCGAGTCTCCGGAGGCCCATTTCCGTTTTTACCTAACCCCTGGTTTTGGGACCCAAACCGGGGGTTTTTACCTCGAACTCGTG
>SZWC01000233.1:321608-347515 GCA_023375785.1 Penium margaritaceum | reverse complement strand
CACGCACACACACACACACACACACACACACACACACACACACACACACACACACACACACACACAGCCCTGACAGCTGGTGAGGTGGCTGCGGTTTCTGACGTGATGTGTGATGTGATGTATGTGCGGCGTTGTGTTGTCGGTGGTGGTGGGTTGTTTTGCCGCGGCACCACCACCTACAGGTGTACCAGTGGGGCTGCGTGAAGGTGGCGAACGCGCCCGTGAACCCGACCAAGGCCAAGGTCATACCGTGCCCCGCCAACGGTCCCAAGTGCGGCGTCTACACCGTGTGCAACACCAAAGGACTCATCTCCATCGTGTGCGACCAGTGTGCCAAGCCCACGCAGTGAGTGCCTCTGCCGCTGCGTCTGCGTCTGCGTCTGCGTCTGCGTCTGCGTCTGTCTGTCTGTGTCTGCGTCTGTCTGTGTCTGTGTCTGTGTCTGTGTCTGTGTCTGTGTGGGCACGGTAGGCGTGCGTGTGTGGGCGTGCTTGTGCTTGGGCGTTGCAGGTGTGCGTGTGCGTGCGTGGGTGCTGACGTGTGAGCAACAACGCGTGCTTGCGTGCATGCGTTTGCGAGATTGGGGAATGTTTGCCTGTGTGCCGGACGTGGTGTGGGTGGGTGCGGCGGTGTGCGGGTGGGTGCACGTGTGTAGGTGGGTGCGAGGGTATGTGCTCATTTGCGTGCATGCCTTGGGAGGCGCAGGCAGGCGGGCATGCGGGGCACAGTAGCTAGTGAGCCGGGGAGAGGCAGAGCCAGGTGGGGACATGGGGCTGAGGCAGTGCTATGATTATCCACTGTCTTGTGCTGCGGTGTGGTGTGGTGTGGTGCTGTGCAGGGCTGCCCCTGGCTATGTGTGTGACTTCGTCAAGCACAAGTGCAAGACCAACCGCGCGGATAAGGCTCAGGTGTGTGGGTTGTGTGTGTGCCCTCATGTGAGTGTGCAGGGAGGAGGTGGAGTGGGGGGGGGGGGGGGGGGGGGGGGGGGGGGGCAGAGGAGAGGGTGGAAGTGGAGGCTGGGTTGGTAATGGGTTGATTCAGCCTGACAGACCTGGAAACCATCCACAGTGTGTGGAGAGGAGTGCATGGTGTACCCCCTACACAGACCCCACAGTGAGCAGACGGCAACTGCCGTCGTGTCATGGTGGCCATGCGTGTCTGCGCCTTGTTGGAGGTCCACTGGGTGCCTTTGTGAAGCACATGAGACTTGTGCTGTGTCTGCTGCCATGTGAGTGATTTTTTTTGTGCTTGTTAGTGCGTACTGGTTTGAGTGTGCTTTGTGTGCGTGTCCCCGTGGGCCCATGTGGGGGGTGTGTGCTCATTGTTATGTGTGTGTGTGTGTGTGTGTGTGTGTGTGTGTGTGTGTGTGTGTGCGTGCGTGCGCATGTGCATGCACGTGTACAGGTGTATGTGTGTGCATGTGTACTTGTGTGTGTCTGTAGGTCCCTTCCTGTTTCGTGTCTTTGTTTGCCTTTTTTATCGCTTCTTCCATTTGATTGGTTCTTGCCTCTCAATTGGTTCTTTTGTCAAATCGAAGGTTGTCTAAACACTTCCAACATCCCCAACACCTCCCTCTCCACACTGGATGGTGGCAGGGCATGGATGGCCTGCCATGCGCTTCTCAGGCAGAATGTTCGCCAAGGCTCATGTGTGCGTCTGACAACAGCAAGGTCAAATCGACCACTGGGAGGCGCTGCTGCTGGTATGTCGGCTCTGCCTGGTTGTCTCCATTACCCTGCTCCGATGCCCAGTGCGCTCACCCCCTCCCTGCTGCACACTCCCCCATGCACTGTCGGGTTTGATGTGTGAGGGGGATGGGAGATGGAAGTTGCAACAGATTTTTTAGATGTTGTGGCTGTCCACAGACAGTGTAACTAACCCAATACCAATGTCACACCGACACCAAAATGGTGTTGGACGGGTTGAGCATTGGCGGATGACAGCGCTGCAAGCGCCTTTGTCCATGCATGCACAATGGACACTGGCGGCCGAGCCAGCACCTGCACAAGGACCCTGGGCGCCTGGTGGCCTCTGGCTCTGACTCAAACCTGGCAGGGGCATGGCTGGTGGCATGGCAGCACCATGGCTGTGTGCTGGCTGCTGGTCTCTTCTCTCTGTCCGTTTGTGAGCTCTGTGGATCAAGGTGCTGTGGCAGAGGCCCACAGAGGTTGTACCCTCGAGTAAGGAACGCCAAACGAGACTGCGGCTCGGGAAAATCTTTCAGGATTCAAAGCAGACTCGAGTGCGAGAGCCTCTGTTGTGTTTGGACAGATGTTTAGGAACACGTGAAGCTGTCTGCGGGGCGTATGAAGGCTCAACGTTGATGTAATCAACAGAGCGACTCGGGCAAGAATCCTGTTTGCCGTTCTATACCCTCGAGAGCCTTCAGACTCGAAACACTTTTGCACGCTTTCACTTCCTTTGCCCATCTATTCTCATCTGGCCAACCAACCAGAGCATGCTATGTCATTGTGGTGCAACATCCCAAACCTTGTGCGGGCATGTGCGTGCGTGTGCGTGCACACGTGTGCACACGCGCTTGTGCGGGTGTGTGTGGGGGGGGGGGGGGGGGGGGGGGGGGGGTTGTGGGTGTGTGTGGATGGGTGCATGTGTGCATGTTTGATGATGTGTTCATTGCCTCGGTGGTCATGCTCTTAATTACTTGCAGGAAGGGGAGGTGCCCTCCGGGCATATGTGGGGCTGACCAGCTCTTCTACAACAACACCTGTGGTGATAAGCCCATCAGGTGCCCCATTCGGTGCTGAACTGGGGATGGCTGCGCTGAATCGGCACAGGCTTTTCGTCATGAGGGGAACTGAGCTATGGTTGAGGGTTGGAAGTTGTCTTGGATGCTGTTGTCCACGTGGGATTTGGTGTGTCTTAGGCAGTTAGCCTCAGCAATGACAGCCAAATCTCTTTCTGTAGGTGTACACTCAGGTAAAGGCGAAAGCATTCAAGGGGCTTTGTAAGTCCTGACAACATCATGTAGCATTCATTCCTTCTAAGACATGTATGGTTACCTTAAATTGTTTCCTTTGTTCCCCTCTAGAAAATTCACACCTTTTCCTTTGTTTGCGACATGGTGCAAAGCACATGTGTTCAGGCAACAACTGTGAATGTAATCCACAAGATTGTAACAGATATATCGTACTTAACCTGTATTATGAGTCATGAATGAGACAGCTTCAACTTGGAGGGTTACACATGTAGCCTTGATGACAACATGATGAGGGATTGTCGCAACAGATTTGTGAATGCATGTGGTTGATGTGCCCTCGCGTGTTGTGCCCATGCTTGCCTGTTGTCTTGGAATTAGCATGTACATCTGCACACTCTCTAGGCTGGGAAGTCATGAGCTAGCGTGCTCTTCACACCCTATTGACCGGGTTGGGAAGATACATGGAAGCTTCCTAGCAACGCATCCGTTGACTAGGCATAATGCCTGGTCAAACGGCAATGACAGTCACAAGTCATACGTGTAAGGTAAAGGTCTGGTTAGGAGACACAAGCCGAAGTATGTGAATGCTTCAATAGCATTTGCAGATAGAAATGACAAATGACAGGCCCATAGCATAAATGACATGACAGGCCCACAGCGAACGGTGGGTGTCGCACGCGGTAGTGCAAGGTCTGTCCTAAAATCGGCCCAAAATCACTGTTTTGACCGTACCTCTGCGCACACATGTCGTAACGCTATGTCGTCTGAACCTAGATGTGTGGGATCACAAGTTGAATACTATGGCTGGTCACATGCATGCATTCGGCATCAAACGGTGGACACAGAATGCAAAAACATGCAAATCGGGCCCACGGCTAGTCCACTGATAAACTCCTATGTGTTGCAGAGAAACTACAAGAGGTTCTAGGCAGCGTCCAGAGCTTTGGAACGGTAGTCGGTCAGCTCCATGTTGGTAGCCCACCACCAGATAACGCACCAGTACCACCTGGGTCCGTATCAGGGATCTGCACGGGCATGGACACGGCCGAGTGGTTGCAGTAAACTATACAGGTCGACATGATCATCACAAAGGGATACTATACGAGATACCCGAATAGTAGAAATATAAAACTGATTTGCCCGTCGTCCGACGCAAAACAACCTAACTACCCATTGAAATTGCAGGGAACCATCATAGGTCACACGTGTGAGAGCAAGCGGGAGCGTGCAAGAGACATGCAACGCCATGGATGCGAAAAGCTTGCCTTACCTAACTCGGTACAACCAAGACAAGATGAGTGGGGAGCGAGCGTGACTAAGTCAACCGGTGAGCGTGCCTCACTCCGGGCATCACACCCGAGCGAGTGCACACCGCCATCCGGGGATCGAGCCCGACCGCTCAGCAATTAACCGGACGGCGGCTACTCACCAATGCACAGGCGAACCCGGCACGGTGGCCCCCTAAGGATCAGCACCCGGGAAATGCAGCTCCTCCAGAAAATACTCAAGGCAAGCAACATGATGCAGGGCACGGCAGTCAGAATGTACGGGTTCGAGCATCTACCGCATCACAGAGTCATAAGAGGCATAGGGAGTCAGATAATGGCAAGATGTGTCTCAGAAGGAGCCCCGGGGTAAAGCTATAGCAGCTGCAAGAGGATGCCAAAGACTCGTGTCAGAGCTGTCACGTCAGTTGCTTCCCCAGGTTGAGCCATGTCATTCAATCTGTACAACGAGATGGCGACAAGTGGCTTGGTGGGATCACTGAGGAACAAGGCAGGATCCACATGGCTTCGTTTGTAGCCCCCCTTTTCAAGGGTCGCTGTGATCTCTTGGTTCCAACATCGTGGGGACTGTTTCAGACCGTAGAGGGCCTTGCGCAAGCGCCATACCCGGTTTGTTCCATCTGAGAAGCCGGGCGGCTGCACCATGTAGATCTCCTCATCCAGGCTGCCATGGAGGAAGGCATTGTTGACATCCATCTGCTCAACCTCCCAGTCGTGCTGAGCGACTAGGCCCAAAAGGGCTCTGGCCGTGGTGTACCTACCAACTGGGGCAAACGTCTCGTCAAAGTTGACACATGGGATCTGGGAGAATCCCTTTGCGGTGAGGCGTGCTTTGTATCGATCAATTGTGTTGTCATGGTTAGGTTTGCAACGGTACACCCACTTAGGTGCGACTGCCTTGCGACCAGGAGGTAGATCTATGAGCTCTTACACGCCGTGTTCAGTGAGCGCATCAAGCTCGGTCTTCATGGCCTTCTCCCACAACAACGAGTCGGGGGCCGTGCGAGCTGCCTATACAGTCAGGGGCTCAGGCGCCAGAGGTGAGAGACCAGCGGTAGCAAAACACGTTGCAACGTACCCAGGCACAGAAGACGACAGGGCGAAATGGAACTCCTCCTCAAGAAGGGAGTACCCAAGGCCCGTGTTGGGGTGGACGACAGAGGCCGCAGTGGACACAGCAGAGGAGGCAAGACCGAGGGCCCAAAGGCCAGGATCACCAGAGATCACTGGGTGAGACTGTGAAGGAAGCGCCTGGAGGCGTCCGCCACGAGTGTAGGGTGACACCGGTGGGATGGACGGTGCACGCGATGAGGGAGGAGGAGAGGCAGAATGCGGCTGGACAGACGGGGGCTGAGAGGCCATGACATCGGGAGCACGCGGCTCAGACGGCGACGAGAGCAAGAGTGGAGGAGTGACAGCGCCAGGGGGAGACGCAGAGGATGCGGGGGAGACCGTAGCAGGGGACAGCTGAGGAGAGTGCGCGGTCAGAGGAGCAGAGGACTCAGTGGGAGAGGAGGACTGAGAGGGAGGTGACGGCAGGGCTGAACCTGACTCGGGAGAGGAGGGTGACGAGGGACGCCCCGACGGGAGAACAGAGGGCCCAGAGGGTAGAGGACCACCCCCACCCGGAGAGGGCGGAGAGAGGGAGCCACCGAAGCTCGGAGAATCGCGTTCAAAGAGATGTTCGAAAAAGAGGGTGCGAGGGAGAGGGCCGTGGGGGACACGGTTCCAGATCCATGTCATGTAGCACATGGCCTCGAAGGCAAAGAGGGGGGGTTGACCAGAGGCAGAGAGAAGAGAGCGGACCCCGTTGGCAAGGGTGCGGTTCCAACGCTCAGAGACCCCATTCTGTTGGGGTGTGTAGGGAGTAGTGGACTCAAGACGGACACCACGAGATGCAAGGAAGCGAGAGGTGGGACCAAAGAACTCACCCCCATGATCACTGCAAAAGACACGCAAGAGGCGCCCACAAACGCGTTCAGCCTGCAGGAGCCACGACTCAAGGACCTCAGTGACATCGCTCTTGTGGCGAAGGGCAAAAACCCAACGGTAGCGAGAGAAGTCATCAGTCAAGCACAGGATGTAGCGGCCAAGGCCACCAAGAAAGTCGTGGGACAGGGGACCCATGACATCCGCGTTGACGAGGTCAAGAGGGTGCGCTGTAGTGGACTCAGACGTGGAAAAGGGAGACTGGTGCATTTTTCCGCTGGCACAGTCAAGACAAGTGGACGGGCAAGGGGGCGCGAACGTGGCGGCATCAAGGCCAAGAGCAGGCTGCAGGCGTAGGAGACGCTGGATGGCAGCAGTGTGAATGTGACAGAGGCGGCGTTGCAACAAGTCAGCATGGTCAGGAGACAAGGGTGTGACGTGAACGAGAGCAGAGGCAGCGGAAGACGAGGGTAGAGTGAGCGGAACACGGAACAAGCGATAACACCGTACGCCACGAAGAACAACACGGCCGGACGAGCGCAGAGAGATAGAGGCAAGGTCGCGGCTAGAGGAGAAATCCATGCCCTGGTCATCAAGGGCGGTCACGGAGAGGAGACTGACTTCCAGGTCAGGCACATATAACACGTCAGACAGGTAGACAGTGCCACCAGGACCGACAAAGCGAACAACCCCAACACCCTGCACAGGAAGCAACTGGCCGGAGCCAATGCAAACAAAGCGGACGGATTGAACGGGACCGAGAGAGACAAAGGAGGAGCGACATGAGGTCATGTGATGAGTGGCACCAGAGTCGATGATCCAGAGGCCAGGAGAGGCACGAGTGGAGGGGAGAACAAGACATACAGTAACAGGGCCACGGGCAGAGGAGGAGGACGAGGAACCAAGACGTGTGGGAAATGTGCGAGACAGCCATTCCTCAATCCACCCACAATCATTAGGCAAGTCCCCCTCAACCCGACCAGAGGTGGCACCACGAAGGGTGGCCTCAGACTCACAAACAGACATACGACACTGGCCACTCACACTCTCACCTCCCTGAGAGCGAAGGTGAAGAAGTTCAGCCAGCCGACGCTCAAGGTTGCGCTCCTCATCACGGCGATCAGAAGGGCGTTCCGTGGAGCGGTCGGAGGAGCGGTCCGAGAAGTGCCCATCGTCACGACCCCAGTAGGGTACGTGGTAGTGAGAAGATGGGGGACCGTAGTACGGAGGGCCAGAGGGAGGAGGGATCCAGCCCCATGGGCTGGGTGCAGAAGGTGTCGGATGAAGTGGGGCAGATGTGGTGGAGAGAGCTGAGGCAGTGGAGGACAAGGAAGATGATGCAACGGTTACTACAGCGGCTGCCGACGAGGCAGTGACCCCAGTGCGGGCCTAGTGGGCGTGCATGGAGGAGGCCAGACGGGCATCGTCACGAGGGGCATGACACTTTGGTGCAGAATGACCAGATGCGCCACAGTTCCAACAGGTGACGTCAGTAGTGGGAGCGGAGTTTTTGCCACTGCGGCCGCCCCCACGGCCTTTGCCCCCGCGACCGCCGCCACGAGAGGATCCACCACCACCACCGCGGGAGGCACCCTGCGTGGAGTGTGCCGCTGCTTGTGTCAAGGAGGAGGAGGAGGCTGTGGCAGATGAGGAAGAGGAAGACGTGGTGATAGCAGCCAGCGCAGCGCGATGCATGCGCTTGTTTTGCAAAGCATTCCACCAGTCAGTGAGACGCGAGGCAGTGAAGTCAAAGAGGGGCCTGATCCCAGGCGAAGAGTCAGCTGGGACAGGTTCAGAGGCAAGACGCTCAAGCTCTGACTGAGAGACGTGCAGGTACAGGTCCGAAAGTTCGGGAATGAGCCCAGCAACAATGGAGAGACAGGAAGAGAGAGGGCCAGGAGCGGCTTTGCCAAGGTCATGCAGCAAACACAAGCTGCGTGTCCAATACTCATCCGCTGTTTCATCCACGCGCATCTGTAAGGTATTGAATTGCACCGTGAGGGCACTTTGGGCCGCGTGGACAGTTACCGTTTTGCGACGGCGGATGAGGGCATAGGCACCGACGAGGTCCACCGGTGTGCCGCGGGAAGGGTCAGCATTGTACGTATCGATGTCCTCGAGGAGATTCTCTGGACCTGCGTTGATGAGTGCTTTCACTACGCAAGCAGCCTCAGTGGGTTGCGGCATAAATGACGGTTTTGTGGGCGAGTAGTACTGCGAGAGGAGTTCGCCCTGGGTCCACGTGCTGAAGCGCGTCTCCCAGGAGGTGAATGTGAGTTTGGGGGTGAATTGAGGAGGAGGGGTTTCAAAGTCCTTCTGGAAGGCTGGGAGCACAGGATGAGCTGAGGCTGATGCGAAAAGAGAGGGAGAGGAAAAGTTGGCAACAGCAGCATAAGAAGGAGCCGACGAGTCTGCCGAGCCAGATTCTGTGGTGGGAAGCACTGCAGTGAAGGTGGGAATGGACCGCAGTCGCTCTAGCACTACAGTAGCAATGGTGGCAGCGAACTCATCTTTTGATTCCTGCCCCTGCAGAAGCTCATCCTCTGCCCTACGGCGCTTCGCCTGTGCCTCACTAAGGGCGGCCTGGAGGGCCTTTATGGTTTCCTCTGGTGCAGGCATGATGGCAAAGAGAGAATCAAGCGTGGAAGTGAAGTGGTTGAAAAGAATGGAAACTGCAAGCAGATCAAGAGATAAATGTGGATGCACTGCTCACCGCGCTAGTGCTGAGGAAGAAGAGTGAAGAGCGGTGGCACCACGGCAGCCGCTGAGGAGAACAGGACAGCCACCCACCCTGCCACCGCCACGGTGAGGCAGAGGAATCCTGTGGCGGTGGCACCAGCAACTGCAGCAGAGGCCGATGCAACCAGGACGCCGGTGGTGATGTGCGACGTCGCGTCACAAGGAGCACCAGTCGGTGTCAGCACTGCTGTTGCGGTAGATGCTCTGATGGAGCCGACAGAGCTGGAGGTGGCGTCTGCTACTATGGAGGCTGCGGTGGCAATGGAAGCTGCAGCGGCTGTGATCTGTGTGGCAATGTTTGCAGCTGCTGCAGCCAGTAGTGTGAGAGAGGCAGCTGTCTGTGCGTATGCTTCAGCTGCTCGGCCAATCGCCGTCTGTGCGGGGGCACGGCAGGCCCTAGCTGTTGCTGCAAAGGTGGCTACGGCACCGGCCGCAGTGTCAAGGATGGCACCAGCCAAGCCTATCGAGTCAGTGTGCACAGGGAGAGCGGGGATGACACCAGGGACCTCAGGTGCAATGGATGTCTCAGCTGATCCTGGAGCGGCAGGGAGTGGCGTAGAGGAGGGAGCAGTATGAGGCTCAGCAGGCAGGGAGTTGCTGGAGGGTTGCATTCTAGGTGAGAGAGGTGGTGATGGTGGGAGGTCGTCCGGGGTATAGACCTGAGAGTCAATTTTAGCTTCCTCCCATTCACGTTCGGCGTCAAGGTCGTCCTGCCAGTAGCTGTGGTCGAGCATACGCACCTACAGTGGGACGTTGTCGTCGTCCGCCAGTGTGAAAGACCGGGGAGAATGCTACCGCAACCGAGATGAGAGTGGTAGGCACACGGGGCTATAGAAGATTCTGTGCAGCGCAAAGAGGTTGCTGCTGAGAGAGAGCAGCTGCGAGAGGGCGGCTCAGAGAGGTCGGCTAAGCAGCTGGGGTGACGATCGGTGCAGAACGGCCGATGAGTGGTCAAGTGTGGCCGAGAGTGGCCGAGAGTGGTCGAGAGTGGCCGACGATGGCCGCGAGTGGCCAAGAGTGGCCGAGAGTGACAAGGAGTGGCTGAGAGTGGCCAAGAGTAGCGGACGGTGGCTGCAAGTGGCCGAGAGTGGTCGAGAGTGACCGAGAGCTACTGAGCGTGGCCGAGAGTGGCCCGGGTGCTTAAAGGAGCGAGAGGGATGTGAATCCACGAGACGGCGGTGGGGCGTGTAGTGCGCGGGTGTGTGGCTGCAGACGAGGGCCGAGACGGGCAATGGAGCTAGCGTTCAGCACCACGCAGCGATGCAGCGACGACCGCCTCTGCGGTGCGGTTGGCCGAGTGTGGCTTGGCCGAAACTGCTTGGGTGTGCACCGAGACTAGTGACCAGGATCGTGAGAGCGGTGGGTGAGGTGTCTCGCCCGCTCTGATACCAGAAATTGCTGGGAACCATCATAGGTCACACGTGTGAGAGCAAGCGGGAGCGTGCAAGAGACATGCAACGCCATGGATGCGGAAATCTTTCCTTACTTAACTCGGTACAACCAAGACAAGATGAGTGGGGAGCGAGCGTGACTAAGTCAACCGGTGAGCGTGCCTCACTCCGGGCATCACACCTGAGCGAGTGCACACCCCCACCCGGGGGTCGAGCCCGACCGCTCAGTAGTTAATCGGACGGCGGCTACTCACCAATGCACGGGCGAACCCGACACGGTGGCCCCCTAAGGATCAGCACCTGGGAAATGCAGCTCCTCCAGAAAATACTCAAGGCAAGCAACATGATGCAGGGCACGGCAGTCAGAATGTACGGGTTCGAGCATCTACCGCATCATAGAGTCATAAGAGGCATAGGGAGTCAGACAATGGCAAGATGTGTCTCAGAAGGAGCCCCGGGGTAAAGCTGTAGCAGCTGCAAGAGGATGCCAAAGACTCGTGTGAGAGCTGTCACGTCAGTTGCTTCCCCAGGTTGAGCCATGTCATTCAATCTTTACAATGAGATGCACAGTGTGTGATGGGCAAGAGTGCACAGAGTTGTGAGTGGCCAACGAACTTCAACACCCATCAGCCGCCGCTATTGCCACACCAGTAACAAAGAAAACACAGAAAACTGCATGGCAATACCGCATGCCATGCGGTGACAACGCATGGCATGTGGCGCCCTCTGCTAGTATCACAAACCCCTTTGTTGAAGGGTTGGTGATACTGGCTGGGGGAGGTTTGTTAAAATTTTGAGGGGAGTTTGAGAATCCCCATGCGTTGAAAGGGAACCTGGTGGGCCCCGTTGCCGCGGGGCCCAGCAGGAGGCCGCGCAAAAATGGAACCCTGAAACACCGAATGTAGTTCGGGGTAGGCTTCGATTGCGGTTTGTGCGTTAAAAGAATAGGTTTGCGTTTATAAGAAAGGATAAAATAGCTCAGATACTCATAAAACCGAAAGTGTGACTCTCATCCGCCCGTCGTTCGGAAGAAAAGTAACGATCCGCCCGTGGTTGGGAAGAAAAGTAACCATCCGCCCACCTTGCGTTACAAAAGCAACCATCCGTCCAGCCTCCGCAACAAAATCAACCAGCCGCCCACCCCTTTTTCATGCTGGATCACAGCATGTGTTTTCGGCCTGACATGGAAAAAAGTGCCATGGTGCATTCGTCTGAGACACATTGAATGACAAAAATCATGTCATGCATCAATGCTACATGGTATGTGGCAGGAACATGTCATTTATTCTAGCGTTTCTGGGTTCCTAAGGTATTTTCCGTGTAACGTTGGCATATGCGTTGTTTTATGTATGCCATTGTCACATGCGTTATTTTCTGTGCGACATTGGCATATGCGTTACTTTTTGTGCAGCGTTATCATGTAGAGGAACGGACGGAACCCTTGGCCAACTAGGCCAAAACCGCGCTGCTTGAGGGTCTCCGTCCCTCAAGCCATCCCGTCCGCCAGTCTACAGGCCAGGGACCCCGTGCGAGCCACGTCGGACCAGTCGCACGCTACACTCCCCCCCGATAGGAGTGAGCCGCCCTCGGCGTCCGCGCGTCGGACTCGAACCCCGGCGCTCTGATACCAGTGTAGCAGAACGGACGGAACCCTTGGCCAACTAGGCCAAAACCGCGGTGCTTGAGGGTCTCCGACCCTCAAGCCATCCCGTCCGCCGCCCACAGGCCAGGGACCCCGTGCGAGCCACGTCGGACCGGCCGCGCGCTACACATAATATGCGTTATGTTTTTGGCCCAAAATAATCCGCTGCCCATGGTTTCGGTCGATTTATACGCGCTGCCCATAGTCAAAAACGACATGACAACGGTGCCCATGTTTTTAAATGTCCGTCCGAAAACGGAATTCGACTTCGCTCTCGAGGTCAGCGACTGCCGACCTCGAGAGCGAAGTCGAATTTCGTTCCCTTTCATTTATCACACGTGCACCGCATCTCGCAAATCCCCCCAATAACATACAAACTCCCTAGTTATAATGGGGGGTTTGGGTTTTATTTTCTTACTTGCCGGGCCCCGTGGTAGCGGGGTCCGGCAGATTCCCTTTCTCCTATCACAAGTGCGCCGCATCTTGCAAGCCGCCCCCAATAACAGACAAACCCCCTAGTCACACTGGGGGGTTTGGGTATTTTTTTTTCTTGCCCGGGCATCTGCCGGGCCCCGTGGTATCGGGGCTCGGCAGATGCCCAGCGTGCGCCGCATCCTGCAAACCACCCCAAACCTACGACAAACCCCCTATTTTAAATGGGGGGTTTGGCAGGGTCATCGCGAGCTTGCAGGGAGGTTTCACCGCAAAACCCCTCCTGCGAGCTCGCGACGACGGGCGAAGTTCGACTTCGGCCTGAAAGTCGAAATTCATGTCGAATATGTTAAATACATGAAATGTATTACAGCCGTGCCCATTTTCGCTCGAAAAGCGCAAAACATGGGCATCGATGTCATGTCGATTTCGACTATGGATTGCGCGTATAAATCGACAGCCACAATGGGCATATAACAACTTCGTCCTCTTTTTTTTGCAACATTGGTATATCAGCCGTATAGTTCCGAAAACTAGGTATATCATGATCAAACCCTATAAGAAAGTATCCAAAATGAAAGAAGGGCATTTTCGTTCGATCGCGAGTGAGCGATGACCGCTTTGTTTTTTTTTTTTTTTTCACGCAAACCCCCAAGTTCGATTTAGGGTTTTATGTTTGGTGTAGGCTCCGCTCTCGCAAAACATACAAAACCCTAAATCGAACTGGGGGGTTTGCGTTACCAAAAAAAAAAAACCAAAGCGGTCATCGCTCCCTCGTGATTCTCGTGTGGGAGCAACGTCTGCATGCAGTTCTTTTTTCATGCTCGCCCGTCGTCGCATGCCGCAAGCAAGCATGATTTTTGACTGGGCTTTTGAGTATTTTTTTTGGCGCTACCGGGCGGATCACAGTCACACTTTGCGTTTTATGGGTATTTGAGTTATTTCACCCCATCACAAATCACAACTCTCCCCCATGACCCGATTGTACGCATGTTGATACACGTGCAACACTGAGACGAGTACAACAACGAATGGAGAAACAGTCGTGACACAGTCATAGACACACCCCACACGGAACCACTCTCAGGCAAGGGTCGAAGTTCAACAGAATGAATGGCCACTAGAAACTTCCTGCGTGCCAATGCCTTCGTCAAGAAGTAAGTACGGTGCATGTTAGTGCCAACCCATATGACAGAGATCACGTGTCGCTCCACAAGATCACGCACGAAGTGATGCTCAACCGTCATGTGCTTTGTGCTAGCGTGAAGGACACCAGAGTTCTCCGTAATGGCAAGAACACTCTGGTTGTCGCAGTGAAGCACAATGGCAGATAGTGACTGACCCTGCTCAAGGAACAGGAGCTCTGGCTGTGTGCAACGTTTCAAGTACATTGTACATTGGCTTCTAAGAAAACGCTCCAGTAAACTAGAGCATTTCAGCATACAAGCCCTAAATTGTAAGGATTACAATGGCACTCCCCTGATACCTCTGCTGATAACTCTAGACCTCGATCACTGGACACGAAGAATCTTGAAGATTAGCCGGCGGTGTTAGGTATATGCGGCAAGCTTACGTGGACATGAAGAAAAGTTTGAAGATGTTATTCTTTATTTTTGGCGATGAGAATGTTAGAGAATGTGAAGGAGCTGAACTGGGAGAAAGCTTCACAAGTTCATTCATTTGTTCACAAAAAAGTGTTTATGATTATTTTGCATTGGGCGTTGTTAATGACCGTCAATGGCCGCTCCTTAACAATGAATCTGCTCACGTTTTGTGCTGACACATCCATTGATTGCACGATCGGTCCTAAATCGCTTGGCACATGTGGCAGGGGTCGCACAAGAAGAGCGAGACACCACCTCGACACGAGAATCTGGTCTCGATTTTGTGTGACACAGTATGTTTCTCGGTCTTGTCTCATCTCACACGAGACAAACCGAGAGATATAATTCATCAGGACATGCAGGCCCATGCAAAACCGCCATGAGCCCTGGGTGTGCGGGTAGACAGTGAAGGTAAAATCTGGCTAAGTTTGAAATGCATAAAGAACGAGGAGAGAGTACAATGAGCCATACTGAGAGCTTATGTAGTGGGGTCTGGCGGCTAGCCCACCAGGCCTTGTCATCCCTGTAACACCGAAAGGCACGCATGGGGAATACACATATCAGAGAACATGTAACTACACAACGGATGTCTCTTGATGCACCGCAATAGTCGACCGTGTGCCCTCGTATCGACCAACGAGAAAATATGCAATGTACCCTATACAGATGTAGACTCTACGGTGACACACTCGAATTACTGGCTAGCCAGACTAGGCAAGTTTAGGCCTCCCAAGACGTCGGGACATGTCACCAAACGTATGGGTCTCAGCTACATGCGAGCTATACATGTCTCACAAAGTTTAACAAGGGCTCAACCAAGAACTGATGGGTCTCCCGGGGCACAATCACAGACCACGAAGTGCCCGGGTCTCAACCACCGAGGCTGAATGAGCAATGTCCGAAACAAACAAAACCAGCATCCAGTCAGCACAACACACTTTCTGAGTCTCAAAAGCGATACTAGTACCATCAGGTTTCCTCTTTGCACCGGTACAGTTCACCGCGTCTCGATCCACCAAGAAATGCCTCCTAGTTCCTGAAAAACCAACCAAGCTACTGGAATGTATCGGTCGCGTTTCACCAACACTGTCGTAGGTGCTGTAGAAGTCTTAAAACATTCCGGAGGCCCGTCGCTTTGTCACACTCTCCTCTACCCTCTACCACTAACGTGGGGTACATGGGTAATCGATCTCCATTGCTCGTGACAGGTGGAAGCCACATAAACCAACACCTCCCTTGGCTGACATAGCCGTCAACGCACCAACAAGTGATCCAAGACATGGGATGATGGCTCGCGCAAAACCACGGCGAGCACCAATTAACCACACACATACACTTGCTCCTCCTTCAAGCACAGAGGGCAAGCCCACTGTCCTCGAGAGCACAATGAAGGCCAAAAGATCTCCTTGTGACACTGGTACAACCCGCCAAGTGTCCGGGTCTTGACCATACAAGGGTCTCACACATGCACACATGCTAGAAACAAATCACATCATGTACATGTCATAAAGCAAGAGGTTCTCCTCATGGTACTCGTACAACCTACCAAGTGTCCAGGTCTTGACCAACAGAGTACTATGATCCACATGCAATCACATGCATATGGTATGCGCAGGCGCGTGACATGAGTCACATGCCGGCTGCTACAGCACTCTTGTGGCAGAGCAAAGAGCCCTCGTCATGCGTCTCTTGCAACGTCACAACGGGTCAAAGTCCACATGGCACTCCCTCAGGACAGAGGAACCTGACGCCAACGTACTTGATTGAGGTGCTAATGTTGTACTGGCCAAAACGGATGCCAAAACAGGTGCTCACTCCGACAAGCAGTGTCATGGATAACTCCTCCATATCTACAATCCTAGGAAAGGAAATGTGTCATCACTGCATCGTGAGGAGACTGCTCCCACCTTCATGCACGAGTCTCCTGCCGTATGAAGGATGGAGCTCCAGCTACAACCACAGTCATCGTCTCTGCACCTCACGGCGCATGCCAATGCTCACGAGACCGCCACAAGTCCCAACCCTTATTCTCTCCTCTCTCCGCTGTACAACGGCACATCAGGGTACGTCGGAGGGCAGGGAGGAGGCGAGAAACACCTAACCGTGGATGAAGTGACGGAGTTGGCCTCCGAGGTGGGATGGAGCACCTTGAAGTACAAGGGTGCACTGCCACAAGGAGAGGAGGGATGGCACACTCAGCCAGACCCGCACACGTGGACAAAGATGAAGATGGAGCTGTTGAGGCAAGTGGAGGAAGATCCGTAATGGAAACATGTGTAGGAGGAGCGATGATAGGGTCTTCCGGAATGAAGATCACGAAAACTGAAGAAATTCTCACCTCTCCTATGATAGTGTCTCCATCGGAAGTCATACTCAAAACTGGTATGGGGTCCTTACCGGGATGAGTGTGCGAGATCCTCATAATGAAATGCTCATGCCGGTAGTAGTGCTGCTCCCCTGCACTGACAGTTTCTCTAGTGGTGTCATCACCTCCCGCTATAGCATCTCTGCACGCTCTTGTAAGTCAGCATAAGCTGCCTCGGACATGCGGAGGTGGCCTATGCCTGCCTCGTGTAGGACCAACTCTGTCTCACTCAATGCTGCACACACATACTACGGAACTCGCGAGTATAACTCCATCTGAATCTCTGCTGTTGAAGACGATGGAACCGATGTTGCTGCATCCTCTTAGGGGTGAACCAAACTCACAACGTGTTGAGATGCTAGAAAATCGAATGCAACGGAAGGTGTCAAATCTCAATTGCAACTCATGTCTGTTAGAGGAGGAGGGATGAGCGGTCATGTGCAAAGAGAGAAGGAGAAGGTAGGGTCGTCAAAGTCCGTGGAGCATGTGGAAATGTTGTCCATGTAGGTACTGCCACTCTCATCGTTGATGTGATCAGCAAGGTCACCAAGAGATGAACACGCAAGGATGGAACTGAGCTCAATCTGCATGGTCTGACCTGCTGCACCATCCTCAGGCGCGGATGTAGTGGAAATAGCTATGCATGACTCTGGCTTGACAACTGTTCCAATGCTAGTCAAGACATTGAGTAAACGCAACTGGTCTTCATGCATCGTCTCGTCAAGAAGACTTGTTGCTGTCACCCGCTCCATGATGGAGTGAGGATCATCACCCGATTCACCATGTGTGACGCTGCTTCTCCATTGGTGCATGAACCCGTAGACTCTAGGAACATGGGCGACCCTTGATGCTGAAGCTAGTCCTTGGGTAGCGCCGATGACAAGGTCAAGCCTGCTGGGTCTGCTTTAGCACATATCCCAGTGATCTCCCTCAATAAATCTGCTCTCAAAGATTCCTCCACATCTGAAAGACCAGCCCATCCATTCTGCTCTTGCAGTGCGACTGCTGCTAGGGTGGTGTGGGCCTGCTGCAGCAACTCCCCCGGAAGTCCGCAAGAGGCATCCCGGGCTGTCCAGGGCTCCTCTGCCACCACCGAACCGCCACAGGTCGGAGCCGCGAGTGGCAGCGCCCAGGGACTCGGGGCCTGCACCACTCCAGATACAATGTGCTGCTGTAGAACGTCCAGCTCTTTTCCCAGCATGGAAGTCAACCTCGATGACACGCATGCCTCCTACACCGCGACTGCTGTCGGGCCGGTGTGAGCCTGTTGCACCAACTTCCCCGGAAATCTGCAAGAGGCATCTCGGGCCGCACAAGGCTCCTTTGCCACTACCGGGCCACCACCGGTCGAAGCCGCGAGTGGCACCGCCCAGGGACTTGGGGGATGCACTGCTCCCGATACAATCTACTGTTGTCAAACGTGTGGCTCCTGCCCTGGCGTGGAAGTTGACCTCAATGACACGCATGTCTCCACCATCAATGCCATGTCTGGATGTGACTCCATGTCATGTGTGAACACCGTGGCATCCGTGTCTGCATGAGGTGAATCTGCAATGTCGTTCTCAGGCAAAGGTGCTGACCCTGTCGATATCGATGTGGCTGGCTTTCCCTGGAATCCACTCTCCCCCTCAACATGATGAGCAATGGTAGCCCTGGGAGTGGGCAATCTATCTGAGCTCAGTTGAGAACGACGGGTCGTGCGGTGATGACGATGGCACGCTTGAGACCAACCACTAAGAGATGAATCATTGAGAGGGGCCATGGAGGCAGAATGAAGGATAGAAGGAATGGTAGCCTCTTGGGTTGGAATCTGAGGGTGAATCTGAAGAAAAATCTTCAGGAGATGTGGAAGAGGAAGATACAGAAGAAGGTAAGCAAGCCATCGACAGACTGATGGAAGCAGCACACTCCGTGATGACAAGGTTACATAGCTACTTTGTCCGCTTGCTATTATGCCCCAACACATCTGGAGAAGCGTGCGGTTCACTGGCCGCTGCTGCTGCTACTTCCACTCCTCAACCTGCACTTGTTATGACTTGTGCCACCCCCGAAGGCGATGCTGAAGGTGCGACAGTTGATGTTGCTACTGCGGACACGGTCCCGGCAAAAGCTGCTATGGTGAAAAGAGGCGGGCGACTGCAATTTGAGCTGCTACTCCATTGGTGAGGGGAGGAATTCATCCTCAAGTCGCCTCTCTACCTGATCGAAAGTGGCAGGTGCGTATTTATTATTTTTTGTTAAATTTTCTGCCCATGAACATTTTTTTGGTTCACCGCTTACTCTCATATTTTCCCACTCCCCTCAATTCCTCTCAGTTGCCCTTGAGAAGAGGCGGCAATTGGATGCTAGAGGAGGGGGAATGAAAAAGAAAGAGTTGGGGGGGGGGGGGGGGGGGGGGGGAGTCAAGTCACCCTTTCGCGCTGAGCGAGCGGGTGAGGTGGGGTTGAGGGACAGGATTGGGGAAGGGGGGTTCTCTTTGCACCTTTGAGCCCGCCCTTCCGTTGGTCGGCTGACGTGGCCGACGGGGCCGACGGGGTCGACGTGGCCGACTGGGCTCTTCCGAGGGGGTCCTTCTGTGGGGGCTCGACAGGGCCCCTTTGAGGGGGCCCTCGGAGGAGGGGTGCAAGACCCCTTTGACAGTAGTAGATGCGGCGGTGGGTGTAGCTACTGCGGTTGGTGTTGTTGCTGGTGCTGCCACCGATGCTTCTTCTGCTCTATGTAGCGTCTGCCGTTGCTGCTCCTACTCATGCTCATATGTCTGCTGCTGCTGCTGCTGCTGCTGATGTTTCTGCAACTGTTGGAACTGCTGCTGGTACTACCTTTGTTGCTACAAAACTTGCTGCTACTGCCGCCGGCGCTACTATTGCTGGGCATAGTAGCTGCCACCGCTACTTGTGTTACTACTGCTATTGCTGTTTCTGCTGCTGTTGCTATTGCTTATGCTACTATTACTCCTGCTACTACTGCTACTACTGCTGCTGCTTCTGCTGCCGCAACTATTGCTGCTACTGCTGCTACCACTGCTATTGCTGTGCACTGCTCACTGCCCTTGTGGCATTCACGTGCATTCACTTAGCGTACCCTTACGTGGTGCCACATGGCATGTTCTCTTTTCATTTTGCACGTTACTCTTCTACTAATTCTATTGTTGACACGCCCCCTTACGCTCTGTTACCGAGATAAAATTCATTAGGCAATGTAGGTCCATGCAAAACTGCCATGAGCTCTGGGTGTGAGGGGCAGACAGTGAAGGCCAATTCTGGCTTAGTCTGAAATGCGTTGAAAACAAGGAGAGAGTACAATAAGCCCTACTGAGAGCTTATGTATTGGGAACTGGCGGCTAGCTCACCAGGCCTCGTCATCCCCATCGCGCCAAAAGGCACGCACAGGGAATACATATGTCACATAGCATGAAAGCACACAACGGAGGTCTCCGGAGGCACCGGAACAATCAACTGTGTGCACGGGTCTCGACCGATGAGAATATATGTAATGTACCCCATACACACCCGGACTCTACGGTGACATACCAGCATTACCGGCTAGCCAGGCTAGGCAAGTTTAGGCATCTTCAGACATTGGGACATGGAACCGAATGTCCGGGTCTCAGCCATGTGTGAGCTATTCATGTCCGACAGAAGTCAACAAGGGCTCAACCAATCAGTGCTGCACCTTCCGGGGCATTGGCGCAGACCACCAAGTGCCCGGGTCTCAACCACTGAAGCTGAACAAGCAGTGTCTGAGACACACACACATTAGTTTCCAATCAGCACAACACTCTTTCTGAGTCTTGGAAGTGATGCTAGTACCATCGGGTCTCCTACCGTCCACCGGGTGCGGGCGCCTCGACCCACCGAGAAAAGCCTCCTAGCTCTGACAAACCAACCAGGCTACCGGAATGCATCATTCGCATTTATCCGGCACTGCCGCAGGTGCTGGAGAAGTCTCAGGACACTCCAGAGGCCCGTTGTGTTGTCACGATCTCCTCTACCATGTACCACAAACTTGGGGTTTACAGGTAATCCAGTTCTGCCACTCGTGATGGGTGGAAGCCACATTAACCAAAATTGAGACTGTCTCGTGTAGTGTGGTGCGAGACAATAAGACGAGAAACAATCGAGTCAGACAAGATCGAGTCCGGTCTTGATTTTGTTCAAACAGCACTAACCCCGGGGTCAAAATGAACCGGTCGGCAATATGCTGTCGTGGTTATCTCACACTCCGGCATTATCGTGTGTGGCCCTGTAGGACAAGTAACCCAGTGCCTACAAGACTACTCCTAGCTCGGCATGCATACCAACAGAAAAGGAAACAATGCTGTGCTAGTCTGGAGAAGAAAGTTTTCTGCTGCCTCATGCACTTGGACTGAAGTGCATGGCCTGCTGCATTTAGACAGTGCTTGAACAGCGCTTGCAACTCAGCTGTGAGAGGGGAAACTTGCACTCAAGGCATAGTGCAAAAACTGCAGCTGAAAGTGAGCAATGACTGAGTTGATCGCAAGAATGTGGCTTGGAGAGAGACCCCTCCCACACTAATCTAGGCTTTCACCTATGTGAGGCTTGTTACTTAGACTAGCAACCAATAAGGAAAATGCACTATATTATGGCCTGTGGGGTGTTCTCGGCGAGCTTGGACCGAGACCTGGCGATCAAAACATAGACGTGCAGAGGTTATCCATCCACAGTGCACAACACAAGTCTAGCTCTTCCATGCTCTCATGCCCCCATAGTCTAGCAATTCCACACAAAGCATAAGGATATACATGAGGCATCACAGGACAAGGGAGCTCACAGATACCAGAAAGTACACTCACGAATGTAGATCAACTAGACTAACAACCTTTTTGAATGATGCACTCTTGATGGCCTTGGTAAATAATTCAGCCAACTATCCCACGGTCCCGACCCACACAATTCAGATCCTGCCCTCATGCAACAAAGTCCACACGTAGTGATACTCCACATTGATGTGTTTTGTGTTTTGTGTGATGAATACCATTGTTTTCGGCAATGGTGATGGAAATATCATGGTCACAATGCAGTGTGATGGGTGATGCAAGTTGACAAAACTCATAGAACAGAAGACGGAGCCACACACCCTCGCATGCACTAGTGCCCAATGCCACATACTTTGCCTCTACAGTACTGCGTGCAACACACCCCTGCTTGCAACTATGCCACAAGACAACTGTGCCACCAATCAAGAAGATCCATCCAGTGCGACTCTTGCCATCTGCGCTCCCAGCCCAGTCACTATCCGTGTAGCCTTTGGCGACTATAGACGGCTGGTGGCGGAACATCAATCCACGACGTGGGGTGGAGACAAAGCATTGCACCATGCTAATCGATATACCTAGGTGCAGCTGGTGCGGGGACTGAGAGAATGGAGCCAGCAGGTTCACGGCAAAGGCAACGTCCAGCCTTGTGGTGGTGGCAGGGAACATGAGTGACCCAATGATACAAAGAATGGCAGTCATGTCCACAATGACACCCAGTGTGTTTGCATCAGAATCTTTGAGCTTGATCCAACTGGCTGGGCTTATGGGAGTGCATGTACTGGGTACGGTGGACAAGAGGTCAACAAGGCCCTCAGCCAATGTCTGCACGTAGGCTGCCTGGTGCACACGGAGAATGGCGTGGGCATGGTCGCGCTCAATGTCCATGCCCAAAAATACCTCTGCTGGTCCAAGATCTTTCATTTAATGTGTGGACTGTAGCAGATCCTTCACGCGCTGGAAAACAAGGAGGTCAGGAAACGCGATGAGCAGATCATCCACATAGATGAACACGATGACAAGGGTGGTGGCCACTGGGGTGAAGAGGAGAGCTGGATCTGCAGTGTTGCAAATCAATCCACCCTTCAAGAGGCTATGACTGATCTTGGTATTTCAGCACCTAGGCGACTGTTTGAGGCCATATATGGCCTTCTATAATCACCACACACTATCAGCGCCATCCTCAAAACCTGGGGGCTAGACCATGTAGAGGTCCTCACCATCGAGAGCGCCATGCAAGAAGGCATTACTCATGTCCATCTGGTGGAGCTCCCAGCCATGCTGTGCAATCATGCTGAAGAGCGTGCGACTGGTGGTGAAGCAACCAACCGGCGCAAAAACTTGGTCGACGTCCACCCTTGGTACCTGAGCACAGCCTTTGGTAGTTAACCGGGCTTTGTACTCGTCCATCATGCCGTCCGGCTTCCACTTGCGATGAAAAACCCACTTGGCCCCAATGCATTTATGACCTTCGGGCAAGTTGATCAGGTCAAACACAACATGCTCATTGATAGCAGCCAATTCATCCTTGCAAGTAGCATCCCACTGGGCAGCGGCAGGTGCGGCCCTAGCCTCACAAAGGCTCTGTGGATAGGCTGCCTGCGAAGACTGCCTGGCTGTGAATAGACGAGCGGTGCCACGGCCCACTGGAGCATGCACCAACGCGACAGAGATAGCGCGTTGATGCTCCTGAGATGTTAGGGCATAATCCAATGCGGATCGAGGATTAAGGTCCACTGTGACGACAACAACGGTAGTCAGAACCAGAGCCTTCGTCCGTGGATCCCCACTCTCCACACTGTAAGAAGGGGGCATGGCACGGATGCTAGTGGCCGTGGGAGGCCAAATGATGGCTGGAAGCATGCCCGATGGAGGCACTGGGATGCGTGGAGGAAGACGACTACCTGGAGTGTGTGAGTATATTGGACCAACACTGGAGTGGCCGACACAGGTAGGCTGCTTGACTGGTCAACAAAGGCAGCAGCCGGAGTGACAATATTGGTCGCTGGGGTTGCGGAGTCCACGGCCGAAGAAGTGGACTCAGTCGCCTGGTTGATGGAGTCAACAGCCAAAGAGGTGGACTCGGATGCGTGGTCAGTAGCCTGAGGAACAGGCTTAGATGGAGACTGTAGTGTAGTGGAGGATTCTGTTATGTGTAGAGGCGTAGATGACTCAGTGGAAACAGGGACTCTGGACAATGATGGATAGGGAGCAGCATTGTGCACTGGTGCAGAATCTCCACCACGCGATGCCGACAAAAGGATTAGAAGGGTCCCATCTCGTACAAGGACAAGGTGTCACACGACTCGATGATGCAATGCCGGACAGGATCCCACAACCTCCAAGCCTTTCACTGACAAGACATCCCAAGAAAGGTACAGAGTTGACAAAACAGAGCCAGCTTGCCGTCCTGTTGGTCCTCCAAGAACGAGACGTTGGCGAGACAACTCCAAACACGCGCAGGATGAAGAAATGTACGTTGCCCACACCAAAAATGGTAGGGAGTGACAGGAAGAGGCAAGGAACCTTGGGGAACTCTGTTCCAAACCCAGGTCATGTACGACATAGCCTCATCAAAGAAGTCCTTGGATAAACCAGACTCAATGCGCATGGTGCGGACCGCGTCAGCCATGGTTTGGCTCCAACGCTTAGAGGGATCGTTCTGCTCAAGAGTGTAAGGCACAAATGTCTCTTATTTGACGCCACAGATCCTAAGGCAAGTATCCGCCTCCCCCATAAACTCACCACCTTGGTCAAGATGGAAGTGGCAACGGGGACAACGACACTTGCGCTCTGTGGTGAGGAGACAATCACAAGTCAACCTTGCTGCGTTGCTCTTGTGCCAGAAGCGAAACACCCATAAAAAATGACATTAGTCGTTAGTGAGGGTAAGAACATAACGACCACGCTTCGAAATAGACTTGACAGGTAGGGGGCCCATAAGGTCCGAATGGACCAGCTCAAGTGGGTGGGAGGCACAGGAAGTGGAGACAAGATAAGATGACCTGTGCATATTGGCCTGAGCGCAATGGATGCATTTAGTTTTGCAAGGCAGCTGAAAGGTCGCTAGAACGAGGCAAAGAGCAGGCTGTGTGCAGAGCATGCTCTGAACGACAAAACTATGTACATGGTACAGGTAACGATGGAGGAGGTGAGTATGCTGCGGGGACAGAGTGCTTGTGACAAAGACATTTGTCGGTCTGAAGACAAGGGTGAAGACATGGAAGACAGAGGAGTGATATACCACAAGTCATCATGAGACTCTGCACACAACATCACATGACCAGACAAACGGAGAGTGACTTGTTGGCTCTAGTGGGTGTGGAGGTACCCTCAAGGATGCCTAGCTCTCAGTGATACACACTACCAAGGTTTGGGCAGCCAATGGACACCAATGGTGAAGAGTGTGGAGTACAAGGATCACGGATGTGAGTGGGCAGAACACGTCGCATTCAGTAGATCTGAATCGAAATACGTTTTTGTTATTTAGTATAGTGAGATTACATCAGATCCTTATAGCCTGTGATCTAAGCTTTCCAACGCATCCAAGCACGCCCAAAACGGAGCAGTAGAGCCCTTGCTACGGCCGTCGAAGTAACCCTTGGTGGAGCCGCCCACCAGGCCTTGCACTCTAGGCAACGGGAGGCGCTTCGACGATGACCCGTCGAAGCGCCTTTCCTCGCCTAGAAGTCAAGGAGAAGTTCATCCTGGTCAAGGAGGTCCTTATGGTCACCTCTTTCATGCCCCTGGTGCATTTGGAGGCCATTAGGAATGAACTCGGATCCCTGGCGGTGGAATATCCCGCAACCCATGGCGGATACCAGATTCCACCCACCCAACACCCGTTTTTCGGGCTAGGCTAACTTTCTGAATACTCACTCAAATCGAGCGATTCAAAGCTCAATCCTGCATGGAAAAATCCAAGAAATCCAAATCTAAAGTCAGATCAGGTGTTCAACCACTCCTCAATGGTCAAACCAGGGAGTGCACTCAACGGCACTCATGGCAAGGGCACACCATATCAACAATCTCCCCCTTGCACCGCAGCCTTGATGCCCTGTCCTTGGAACCTGTAGCATTTTAAACTTCACAACATAGACCAAGCTCCATGCAGCTTGCACCGTGCCTGTCCTTGGGTTGTGCCTTGGTCATGGCATCGGCGAGCATGCGCCTAGTGCCACAATGCACAATAGCCGCATCTCCCTTCGCCACCAAGTCCCGCGCGTAGTGATGCCGGGTCTCGATGTGCCTGGTCCTCCTGTGCAGCACCGGATTCTGGGTCAGGCTGATGGTACTCATGTTGTCAACGTTGAGCACCGTTGGCTTCCTTTAAGGCACGCTGATCTCCTTTAACAGCCGAAGCATCCACACCGCCTCCTTTGCGGCTTCCGCGAGCGCGATGTACTCCGCTTCGGTGCTGGACAGTGCCACGCAGTCCTGCTTCCTGCTTGCCCATGAAACTGCTGCACCACCAAGCACAAACACGTACCCCGACGTTGATTTTCTGTCATCCACATCACCAGCCCAGTCGGCATCCGAGTAGCCGACCAACTCAAGGGAGTCATCACGCGCTCTCCCTCCAAACACGAGCCGCGACTGTTTTGTCGCCTTGAGATAGCGGAGGATCCGCTTCACCGCTTGCCAATGCAGCGGCCCGGGGTCAGCAACATAGCAGCTCACTTGGCCCTCCGCAAAGGCTAGGTTGGGCCGCGTCGCCACCATGGCGTACATGATGCTCCCCACAGCGGACTGGTATGGCACACCTGCCATCCCCTCCTTCTCCTCGTCCGTGCTCGGGCCCATGCTCGA
>SZWC01000233.1:295116-306884 GCA_023375785.1 Penium margaritaceum | reverse complement strand
GACAAGCCACCGTCGAAGCGCCTTCCGTCACTCCCGTTCGTGGGCATGGTGGGCGGCTCCACCATGGGTTACTTCGACGGCCATAACAGGGGCTATACTGCTCCGTTTTGGGCGTGCTTGGATGCGTTGGAAAGCTCTGATCATAGGCTATAAGAATCTGATGTAATCTCACTGAAAATAACAACCATTCCCACTTCGATTGAGTGCAAATGCTTGCGACTCATTTCTGCCCACTCTGGACTGTGATCCTTGGACTCCACACTCTTCCACCTTTGGTTTGCATTGTCAACTGAAGTAGCGGCAACGTGCTCCACAGAAGGCCTGGCATCCTCGTGGGTGCTCCCACTCCTCCTAGGGCACAGCCAGGACAGAATTCCTGACAGGTTTGTTACTAAAAAATGCACGCGTTAGTGTTAGCACCACAAAGCAGCTGAAAACTGAAAGTGACTAATTAGGAATCAAGAATGGACAACAATGGGAGACCCCTCCAAGTCCTAGCTCCCCCCCACAAGTGTAGAACTTGTTACTCAGCCAACCAGGCAACCAGAAATAGTCCTACACCAATTTTCTAGTAGGGTTTTCTCGATGAGCCCTGCCAAAAGTCTGACAGCCCAAAACCCGGGCGTCTTCCGTTTTGCCTCAAAACTGGACCATACCATAACACCGACGCTGTAAATGCAGTCGTGCAGTCAGAATCAACTAGAAAGATAGCAGCAAAGAGTTATGGCTGCCCAAACCCAGGGAGTGCCTACGACGGTCCATGATGTCGAACACTGTCACACAACAAGAGACATGGACCCTAGGCAGAGCATGATGCTGCAGACGCAATGGCACAGTCGGAAACAACGTTGGGTGCATGCAGACAGCATCTGCGGTGGCAGTGACCGCCGGTGGCCCGACTGCCGAGGAGGCTTGCCGATGGAGCTGAGCACGTCGCCAGAGGGAGGAGGCTCCAGCAAACTACGAGTAGGCCTCAGCGTGCATTGGCTCCACCGGACGACACTCTAGCAACGTCGAGTCTCGCCGTCAGTCATGTGCACGCCGATGTACACAAGCCAAGAGAACACAACAGAGCACAATGAGGATGCGCAAAAACCAACCCTCCCCTATGACTCACAGGCGTAGTGCACATGGGCAGGCAGACCCCAACAACAGTCAGACTCCCTCAGGGCATACAGAGACGAAGGAAGGGACAAAGAGGGCAGCTCACGGACGCACACCGACCGAAGTCACAGCTTTCTTGAACGATTTGCGCTTCAATGCCTTGGTCAAGAAGTCAACCAGCTACTATACTGTCTCAACCCACACAATGCTGATGCTTCAGTCATGCAACAACGAACGCACATAGTGATACTCAACGTTGATGTGCAATGTGCGTGTGTGATGCACGCCGTCATTGTCGACGATGGCCATGGCACTCTCATTGTCACAATGCAACGTGATGGATACAACGGATGGATGCAACTCGGACAGGAGATGATGCAACCACACACTCTGACATGCGCCTGAGCCAAGGGCCACGTACTCAACCTCAACACTGCTACATGCAACACACCCCTGCTTGCCACTGCGCCAGGACACAACAGTGTCGCTGATCGGAATGATTCAGCCTGTGCGACTCATACCGTCTGGACTGCCGGCCCAGTCACTGTCGGTGTAGCCCACTGCGATGACAGACGGCTGGTGACAGAACATGAGACCTCGTTGAGGAGTCGAGACGACGTAGCGCACTACTCGGATTGCAGCCTCGAAGTGGAGGTGATGCAGCTCCTAAGAAAACAGAGCGAGGAGGTTGACAGCGAATGCAATGTCTGGGCACGTCGTCGTTGCCAGGAACATTAGTGACAAGATGACTCGCAGATGCGTGGTAACGTCAACTGGCTCCTCCACAACAGCTAGGTCAAGACTCTTCAGCTTCACCTGGCCATCAAGTGACATGGGTGAAGATGCGCTGGGCACGAGGGGCAGGTCCTCGGCGAAACGAGTGGGCCTGAAAACTGGACCATACCATAATACCGACGGTGCAAACGCAGTCGTGCGGTCAGGATCAACTAGAAAAATAGCAGCAAAGAGTTATGGCTGGCCAAATCTAGGGAGAGCCTACGACGGTCCATGATGTCCAACACTGTCACACAACAAGAGGCATGGACCCTAGGCAGAGCATGATGCTGCAGACGCAATGGCACAGTCGGAAACACCGCTGGGTGCATGTAGACAGCATGTACGGTGGCAGTGACCGCCGGTGGCCCGACTGCCGAGGAGGTTTGCTGATGGAGTTAAGCACGTCGCCACAGGGAGGAGGCTCTAGCAAACAACGAGTAGGCCTCAGCGTGCGTTGGCTCCACCGGACGACACTCTAGCAACGTCGAGTCTTGCCGTCAGTCATCTGCACGCTGATGTACACAAGCCGGGAGGACACAACAGAGCACAATGAGGATGCGCAAAAACCAATCCTCCCCCATGACTCACATGCGTAGTGCACATGGGCGGACAGAGACCCTGCAACAGTCAGACTCCCCCAGGGCATACAGAGACGAAGGAAGGGACAAAGAGGGCAGCTCACAGACGCACACCGACCGAAGTCACAGCCTTCTTGAACGATTTGCACTTTAATGCCTTGGTCAAGAAGTCAGCCAGCTGCCGTGCTGTCTCAACCCACACAATGCTGATGCTTCAGTCATGCAACAACGAACACACATAGTGATACTCAACGTTGATGCGCAATGTGCGTGTGTGATGCATGCCATCATCGTCGGCAATGGCCATTGCACTCTCATTGTCACAATGCAACGTGATGGATACGACGGACTGATGCAACTCGGACAAGAGATGATGCAATCACACACTCTGACATGCGCGTGAGCCGAGGGCCACGTACTCAGCCTCTGCAGTGCTACATGCAACACACCCCTGCTTGCCACTGCGCCAGGACACAGCCGTGCCGCTGATCGGAATGATCGAGCTTGTGCGACTCATACCGTTTGGACCGCCGGCCCAGTCGTTGTCGGTGTAGCCCACTGCGACGACAGACGGCTGGTAATAGAACATGGGACCTCGCCGAGGAGTCGAGACTACGTGGCGCAGTACTCGGATTGTAGCCTCGAAGTGGAGGTGATGTAGCTAATGAGAAAACAGAGCCAGGAGGTTGACAGCAAATGCGATGTCTGGGTATGTCGTCATCGCCAGGAACATTTGTGACCCAATGACTCGTAGATGCGTGGTAACGTCAACTGGCTCCTCCACAACGGCTTGGTCAAGACTCTTCAGCTTCACCTGGCCATCAGGTGACATGGGTGAAGATGCGCTGGGCACGAGGGGCAGGTCCTCGGCAAAACGAGTGGACGGGGTGTGCACGTAGGCAGCCTGGTGGACGTGTAGGATTCCTTAGGAGCGATCATGCTCAAGCTCCATGCCCAGGAAAGACTCGGGCAGACCCGAAATCCTTCATCTGGTAGGCGGTGTACAACAGGTCCTTGACACGCTGGATAACAGTCATGTCAGGCAACACAATGAGGAGATCGTCAACATAGACTAGAACAACAGCGAGGGAGTTGCCTCGCGGGCTGACGAAAAGTGTGGGGTCAGCGGTACTGCGCTGAAGGCTGCCACGAGGGAGCATGTTGTTGATCTCCTGGTTGTAGTTCCGAGGTCATTGCTTCAGGCCGTAGAGGGCCTTTCGCAGCCGCTGGACTCTCCCAGTGCCATTGTCAAAGCCATGAGGTTGCACAATGTAGAGCTCCTCATCCTCGAATGAACCATGGAGGAAGGCCATGCTCACGTCCATCTGATGCAGCTGCCACCCGTGCTGGGCAACCAGAGTGAAGAGCGCCCGGCTCGTGGAGAACCGGCCAACTGGAGCAAAGATCTGGTCATAGTCGACCCCAAGGACCTGAGCAAACCCCTTGGCTGTGAGGCGGGCCTTGTACTTGTCCAAGGACCCATCAGGCTTCCATTTGCGTTGAAAGACCTACTTGGCACCGATGGCCGTCCGACCTGGAGGGAGGTCGACGAGTTCATACACATGGTGCAGCCGGATAGTAGATAGCTCATCAACGCAGGCAGCATCCCAGTGTGTGGCCTTAGGAGAGGCGCGAGCCTCGTGCACGGTGGCTCGATCCTCCAGGCGTGCTATGGAGCAGACGGAGAGAGCGTGTGCATCTCGAGCTCCTCATGGGATGCGTGCGAGTGCAGCTATGACATCATGCGGATGCTCGTGATGAAGCATGGCATAGCCCAGTGGAGAGCCAGGGTGAAGGTCCGTAATGATAGCCGAAGTGGTCACGCTGAGGGCCTTGGTGCCAAGGTCCCCACTCACGACAGTAGGAGTAGAAGAGACACGTGGAGTGACAGGGGGCCCAGACGCCACAAAGCAAGGTGCTGCGGTCTGCACGCTCACTGTCGGCATGGGTCAGAGGGTGCCGCTTGGGCCACGCGTGTAGCGTAGTAGGGCAAGAGATGGCCCCAAGTGTGACAGGCCGATGGAGGCGGACGGGTCCGCTGGCCCAGAGGGACCAGCGGACGCGACTGGGGCTGCTGGTCCAGAGGGGCCAGGGGACGCGACTGGGACTGCTGGTCCGGAGGGGCCAGTGGACGCGAATGGGGCTGACGACCCGGAGGTCCCAGCGGGCGCGACTGGGGCGACTGGCACGGAGGGACCAGTGGAAGCGACTGGGGCGGCTGCCTCGGAGGGACTAGTGGACACGACTGGGACCGCCGGCGCGAAGGGACCTGTGGATGTGACTGGGACCGCCGGCCCGGAGGGACCAGTGGACGCGATTGGGACCGCCGGCCCGGAGGGACCAGCGGTCCTGGAGCTCCTGGCTTGGATGGGCCAGCAGGCGCGACTAAGACTGTTGGCTTGAAGGAGGCAGCGGGCGCGACAGGAGATGCTGGCTTGAAGGAGGCAGCGGGCGTGACAGGGGCTGCTGGCATAGCGGGAATAAGTGATTTGTCACATAGGTAGGACGGAGGACGGACTCACCACTCCCCCAAGCGACGGGAGGGACACCAACGAGCTTGGGTGAACGAGATTGCACGGAAACATTTCCTCAAAGAAGAGGGAATCGCGGGACTCGACGATGCTGTGTCGGGAGGGATCCCAAAAGCGCCAAGCCTTGGCCTGACGAGAGACACCGAGAAAGGTGCAAGGACGCCTGCGGGGGGTGAGCTTGCGGCCCTGCTGCAAAGCGGGCAGCTAGACGATGGCTACGCAGCCCCCGACGCAAGTAGGGCGGAGGTCGGCTTGTTGACCGCACTAGTGCTAGTACGGCATGGGCTGGCGGGGAAGGAGTCCGTGAGGAATCCGGTTTTAGACCCACATCATGTAGGCCATGGCTTCAAAGTAGACGCCATCGGAGAGGCCAGATTCAATCCGCATGGTGCAGACGGAATCGGCCATGTTACGGTTCCACCGCTCGGAGACGCCGTTCTGGGCGGGCGAGTAGGGCACGGACGTCTCGTGGTGGATGCCACGGGAGGCGAGAAAAGTCTTGGTCTCAACCATGTACTCACCACTGCGATTGGAGCCAAAGCAACAAAGGGATTGACCACACTCGCGCTCTGCAAGGACAAGCCAGTCCTGAATGGCACGGATGACATCGCTCTTCTGCCGAAGGCAGAAAACCCAGCGGTAGCGCGAGTAGTCTTCAGTGAGGGTGAGGACATAATGGCTATGCTCTCCGACGAACTCGGTAGGGAGGGGACCCATGACATCGGAATGGACCAGGTTGAGAGGGGCGGACGCACGGGAGGAGGTCAGAGGGTATGTACACCGGTGCATCTTGCCCTGAGAGCAATCAACGTACTCTGTGGGGCATGGCAAAGGCAAAGTCTCAGAGTCAAGGCCCTTGGCCGGCTGGGTGCGGAGCATGCTATCGATGGCCACCGAGTGGACGTGGCAAAGACGGCGGTGCAGGAGATGGGTGTGCTGCACAGAGAGCGTGCTAGTGACAAATACATGGCCTGTGGCGGCCGACGGGGAGGGGATAGAAGGAGAGGACAGACGAGGCACGTGCCACAGGTTGCCATGGGCGGTGGCGTGAAGAATGGCAAGACCGGACGGATGCAACGGTGTCAACACCACGCGAATGCACAACGTCCATGCTCATGCGGTCAAGGGCAGTAACGGACAGGAGGCTGAGCTCAAGACCGGGGACAAAAATGACATCGGTTAGGAAGACATCAACGGCAGGACCACGGAAACGAACGACACCAACGCTGCGGACAGGTAACACCTGGCCGGAGCATGTCCGGACACCGTATACATCGCCAACCAGGCCAAGCATACTGAAGGCCTCACGAGAGGCCGTCATGTGATGCGTGGCCCCGGAGTCGATGATTCACGTCTTGGCCGGGTCCTGGACCGGAGCTGCCAGATCGCTAACGGTCACATGGCAGCACGCAAGGGACGCGGACGCGATAGAAGGGGGCGCGAACCGAGAGTGCACATCATCAAGCCATGCAACGTCATCACGGAGGGGGACAGAGGAGACCACGAGAGACGGCGAGACAAATGAGGAGGCAGGAGACGACCGCAGCTCAGTGTCAGTCATGCAGGGCGAGGGGGACGGGCAGGAGGTGGCGCGACTCGCACTTCCTTGTGGAGGAGGACGAGGTAGGCCAAGCAAGAGCTCAATGAACATCTCCAACTGTCACTCACGTGTGGATGGCCTGGCAGTGTAGATTGAGTGTGGAGTGACAGCGTCGGTGCCCGGATAGAACGAGGACTGCACCGGTGAAGGGAACGGGGGCGCCGACGACTACGGGTGATACTGGTGCGGAGTTGACGCCGGCTGGACCGGTGCGACTTTCGGAGGAGTGGAGCTGTTGGACGAGGTCGGGGCGTTAGGGCAAGCTCCAGCAACGGCGGCAGAGGTGAGACGGCGCTCCCGCTAGCGACCCATAGTGGCGATGACGCATGCCTCATCCGTGGACAACGGGCACGTGTTCCACCCGTGCCCAGGCTGCCCATAGTTGTGGCAGACAAAGCCACCACCGCTGGACCCCGTCGACTACTGCTGGTGCTGATCCTTACCATTCTTTCTCTGACGTTTCTTCTTCCCCGGAGACGAAGAGCTGGTGGAGGTAGCTGCTGTGGGGGAAGCGATGGCAGGACCACAAACAGGCAGTTGCAGGACCAGGAACAGCAGTAGCTACAACCACAATAACTGCAGTAGCAGCAGTAGTAGCAGCAACAGCAAGAGCAGCAGTAGCAGTAGCAGTAGCAATAGCAGGAGTAGCCAACAGGCGTCGTCGCCAACACCCCTGATCCCTTAGCTGCCATTCAGTAACAGCTCACCGCCTTGACGTAGCAGCTTATAGAAATGCAACCCCTGGCCTCACAGACGGCCAGCAGTGCTCCGCCACTGTTCATTCCTCCAGGGCATGCTAGCCCCGCTGTGTCTACTGCCACGCATTACCTGGCACAACAACAGACTCAGTGCCAGCGACAGACAGTGACCTCGTCCTTGGTCCTGCTCTGGGCGCCGGCCGTAAGCAAAAGGACTTTGAGACGCTACCCCCGCCGCTTCAGGCCGGCAAGCAGTTATGGAGTTGGGAGCTTAGCTTCCGCATCAAGGCGCAGGGTGAGGGCCTGGTTGTAGTGTTGCTGCTACTGCTGCTGCTGCTACAGTTGTTACGGTTGCAGCTACTGTTGTTCCTGGTCCTGCTGCTGCCGTTGCTGCTACTACTGCTGTTGTTGCTGCTATTGCAGCTGCTGCAAGAAAAGGGGGGGTACCCTACCTGGCGGTCCCCCCAACGGAGGAGGACCCCTCCCCACTGGGGCTGTTAGTCATGGCTTTGGTGCCCCCTCTCTTTGTGTTTTTCTTTGTGTTTGTGTGCTGTTGATGTCAGCAGTGATGTCAGCTTAGGACGGCTGGGGTTAGTAGCTGTTGCGGCCTAATCTGTTGTTGTTGCTCCTACAAAGTTTCTTCCCCACCCTTTTGCCTTTTTTCGTTGATGACGTCAACAGTGACGTCAATAATGACGTGAGAGGCTTGATGCTGACGTCAGTAGTGGCCATGGTTAGGGCCGCTGCTACCCAGCTGTAGCAGCTGCTATTGTTGATGCCGTTATTGTTGTTGTTGCCGCTATCGTAGCTTGCCGCTACCGCTACTGCAGATGCCGCTGGTGCAGCTACTGTTGCAGCTGCTACTACTGCTGCTACTATTGTGGTTGTTGTGGCAACAGCAACTGCTGTTGTTGCTCCTTCTGCTACTGCTGCTATTCTTGCTGATACTACTGTTGTTGTTGCTGCTGCTGCTGCTATGGCTGCTGTGGCAGCAGCAACCGCTGTTGTTGCTGTTGCTGCTACTACTGTTGCAATTGTTGCAACTGTTGCTGTTGTAGCTGCTGGTGCTGTTGCTGCTACTGCTGCTGCGTACTGTTGCGGTTATTGTGGCTGCTATAGTAGCTATGGCAGTAGCTACTGGGTTGGGGCAAGTTTTTTGCTAATCCTTTTTTTTTCATTTCGTCTGGCACATCGAGCCTCGCTGCTCCTTGTGGGCAGCAAGCTATGAGCAGCGAGGTCGCTGCTCGCTGCCAGCAGCTCATTGCTTGTAGCGATTAGCTGGCTCGCTCCTTACAGCCCGCTGCTCGCGGTGAGCTGTAGGCTGCAAGCAGCAACAGCAGCTGCTACTGGCTGCAACCGACAGGTACTCGCTGCTACTGCTGTTGTAGCCGGCTATTGGTGTTGCTTGCTACTACAGCTGCTGCAGCGTGCTGCTACTGCTACTCACTACTATTGCTGCAACTCGCTACCGCTGCTGCTGCTGCTGCGAGTTGCTGCTGCTGCTGCTGCGATTTGCTCATGCTGGCCATCGCTGCTGCTTGCTGTTGCAGGCTGTTGCTGCTGTTACGAGCTGTTGCGAGCTGCTGCTGCTGCCGGCCGCTCCTGTTGTTGCGAGCTGCTACGAGCTGCTACTCCTGCCGGCTGCTGCTACTGCCGGTTGTTGCTGTTGCACGCAGCTGCTGCTGGCTGTTGCTGCCATTGCTCACTATAGTTGTCTACCGTTGTAGCTGCTGCAAGCTGCTGTTGCTGCTTGCTGGTGCCAGTCACTGCACTTGGATGACGTTGCAACATGCATCCTTGCCCGCAGGTGTCGGATGCGGCCTGCCGCTCACCTCTTCGCATCACGCGTGGGGGTCAGTGCTGTCGGAAGAAATCCGACAGCATTTTCCCTAGCCTAGTGGCCGTGGGAACAAAACTGATGCCGCCACGAGGCGGGTCAATGCCGCCGAAAAAAATCTGGTAGCATTTCCCCTGCACTGGCGCATATGGGGGTTTGCCGGCGTTGTCTGGCACCTGTACGCCAGTCTTCTGCTGCTGTTGCTACGCTCTGGCTCTGATACCAAAAAGGAAAACTAGGCAGCAGGTTGGGGCAGTAGTGTTGTTGATGCAGCGTGTGGGCTTCCACGCTCGTTGCTTAAGTCTGCTGCCCCCTCAGTGTGCTGCTCTAGAGACTAAGTTTGGAAGCTCTGTGTTTGTAACTCAGAAATGCACGCGCCAATGTTAGCGCCAGAAAGTAGCTGAAAACTGAAAGTGACTAACTAAGAATAAAGAATGAGCAACAATGGGAGACCCCTCCAAGTTCTAGATCCCCACCACTAGTGTTGAATTTGTTACTCCGCTATCCAGCCAATCAGAAAATAGTCCTAGACCTATTTTCTGGCAGGCAAGATTTTCTCGGTGATCCCTGCCAGACGCCTGACAGCCCAAAACCCGAGTGTCGTCCGTTTTGTCTCAAAACTGGACCATACCATAATACCAACGCTGCGAATGCAGTCGTGCGGTTGGAATCAGCTAGAAAAATAGCAGCAAAGATTTATGGCTGCCCGAACCCAGGCAGTGCCTACGACGGTCCATGATGTCGAACAGTGCCACGCAACAAGAGACATGGACCCTAGGCAGAGCATGATGTTGCAGACATAATGGCACAGTCAGAAACAACACTGGGTGCATGCAGACAGCATCTGCGGTGGCAATGACCGCCGGCGGTCCGACCGCCGAGGAGGCCTTAAGATGGAGTTGAGCACGTCGCCGGAGGGAGGAGACTGTAGCAAACTGCGAGTAGGCCTCAGCGTGCGTCGGCTCCACCGGACGACACTCCAGTATCGTCGAGTCTCGCCGTTGGTCATCTGCACGCCGATGTACACAAGCTGGGAGGAGACAACAGAGCACAATGAGAGATGTGAAAAAACCAACACCTGCCAGAAAAGAGGTTTCAGGTCGATTTTTTGATTGGCTGGTTAGCTGAGTAACAAGCTGTACAAAGCTGGGGGGGGGGAGCTAGAACTTGGAGGGGTCTCCCATTGTTTCTTATTCTTCATTCCTAATTTGTCACTTTCAGTTTTCAGCTACTTTCTGGCGCTTACACTGGCGCGCGCGTTTCTGAGTAACAAACCTAGAGCTTCCACACTTAGACTTTAGAGCAGGAGATCGAGGGGTCAGCAGACTTGAGCAGGGCTGATGGTGGTATTGCCGATACCACGGTATACCGTGTTTTTGTACCGCGGTACTACAGTACCACGGTAAGGTTTTTTTTTTATGGTACCGGTACGGTATCGATAATAACCTGCCAAGGTACCCATCCGTAGGACCGCGGTATTGTACCGAGGCACAATACCGCGGTACCGTGCAATGCAACATCGCCAGACTACTGCTGTAGCGAGGTACTTTTCTCTCGTTTTTTTCCCTCTACTGCTCGTCACTTAATTCCATGCACACGTCGATTGAGGTCGACGTCGTTGCTTGTACATGACCATCGCGAACGGGAGCTAAGCGAAAGTCGACGGTCGATGGTGGGAGTTCACTGGGTGAACCCTCACCCTTGACCAGGGTGTGCGTGCGGACGGGGGGGGGGTATTAAAGATATGCACGCATGCGACCACGACTAGGACTCCAAAGAGGGTGTCATCGGCTATCGAATGAACAATGTTCGGTCACCCGCACGACCGCCCCCTATTGTTGGGTCCTTTTCCCAAAAGTTTGAAAAGGACCAAGAAAGGGCAGGGGGTGTAGGCAGCGGCAAGATTCCGCCTTAAGCTCTCACACATGCTAGTCTAGGAGGAGAAGCATCCATGGACCGGGTGGTGTAAGAGAGCCAGTTGAAAAACCAACGAGAGGAAACAAGAAGAGTGTGAGTAACGAGCAAGCGAGGTCTTAGCCGCAATTGGCCGGGCCACCCACTCGAGTGACTCGAAGTGGGGCCCAGTCGCCACCCTGGGGTCGAACCTGACCCTTCGGCAAAATGCCGTAGCGATTTCTCACACCTCAGAGCGACTGAGTGTGTGGCCCCGTAGGATCAGCAACCCGGGCAAGAGCCAAACAACCTGCACAGCATGCAAGAACATAGTTCCAGAAAACCACATCGACCACGAGCGTATGTGGTGCATGCATCAACTCAGGTAATGTTAACCGGGCGCGGTGTGCTAGCCTCAACCGGATGGTGTAGGCACCAACTGGCGGCAACAGCGACCAAGGGGAGGCCGGTGCACACCTTCCCGGGTTTGTGGAAGCGTAGGTTCGTCTTGGGGGAGCACGGGAACACGTGTGGCACAGTGGGAGTAAACTGTACTTGTTATTCAAGTGTCAACATACAAGACTATATGTACATGATGACACATCCTAGGCGACCCGAGGTCGCCGAGCCGTGCGTGGCTCCGTATGGACCTGGGATGAGCGCTATTGCTCCAGCGTCACGTAGTTCATCTTTCCAGCTTTCCAATGCACCAAGAATCGCATCATTCCGTGGAGGAACGGCCGAGATATG
>SZWC01000233.1:279165-290513 GCA_023375785.1 Penium margaritaceum | reverse complement strand
GCTTCCTTCGTGGCTTGCTTCCCCTTCCCTTGCCGCTTACCCTTGCCGTCGCCCTTCTTTGGACTCCGACAGTCACGCGCAATGTGGCCAGGCTTGCCACAGTTGTAGCACTTGCGCTGTTGTAACGCTCCGATCTCCATGGGCGTGACGTCGCTCTCGGCCCGCTTGCCATAACCACCACCAAAAGAGTTGTGGCTGTTGGCATGAGCCTGTTGCACGCGCGAATTGTATCGTTTGGCTGCTGCAATCATTACCGACAGGTCGTCGTTGAGGTCGTGCATCACCGTCACAACGCGGGCGTCGTTCTTGAGGCCGTTGCTGTAGTGGAAGCACAATTCGTGGGAGTCGAAGCCACAGTTGGCGACGATCTCACGAAACCTGCGGGTGTATTTGGCGACGCCGCCAGTTTGGCGAAGCCGACGTAGCTTGGCACGCACGTTGTTCCTCACGTCACCCACGGTGAAGCGCTTGATGAACGCCTCCGTGAACTCCTTCCACGAGGTCGGCCATTTCAGGGTAGGGTCGCCACTGCTGCACGTTGGAGCCGATGGGGTTGAGATTCTGGTCGCGGCCGCAATGCCGGTGACCATTGCTGCTCCACTGCCGTGTGGATGGGACCGCATCACATCGGCCCACCAATCCAACGATGCCCCTCTCAACAGGGTTACGGCATAGTCGCGGCGCGCCTCGAACCTTGAGGCATCCACGCCGATGGCGGTGAAGTACAATTCCAGTCCGAGTATCCAAGCATGCGGAGCTAGCCCATCCTTCTTCGATGGGTCAAACGACTCCGGCTTGGGCGGGCTCGGGACGCCCACCGCAGGTACGTTAGCGGTGGCAACTACCACTGGTGTTGTCACTGGACGCTTCGCGAGCTCTTGATTGAGATACTCGGTTTGCTTCTCCAACAAGTCCATCTTGGCCTGCATGTTGGCGAGCAACTTCTGCAACGTTGCGGCTGCTGTTACTTTGCCTTGCGCGTCAAACGCCGCGGCCAACGAGGACGAGCCGGTTGAAGTCATCTTCACGTCCGGTACAACTTCTTCCTCAACGGGTCCTCCGGTTACCGCCTTGTCACTGGAGTGCGTGGGTCGCCTTGGGCACGGATCCGCCAAAGAGACGAGATGCGTGCTGGTCTACGCTGACCAGGAGAGGTTGCCACGTAGATGATTGTGCCCCTGAGCCAAGGGTGGCTCTGATACCAAGTGTTAACCGGGCGCGGTGTGCTAACCTCAACCGGATGGTGTAGTCACCAACTGGCGGCAACGGCGACCAAGGGGAGGCCGGTGCACACCTTCCCGGGTTTGTGGAAGCGTAGGGTCATCTTGGGGGAGCACGGGAACACGTGTGGCACAGTGGGAGTAAACTGTACTTGTTATTCAAGTGTCAACATACAAGACTATATGTACATGATGACGCATCCTAGGCGACCCGAGGTCGCCGAGCCGTACGCGGCTCCGTATGGACCTGGGATGAGCGTCACTGCTCCAGCATCACGTAGCTCATCTTTCCAGCTTTCCAATGCACCAAGAATTGCATCATTCCGTGGAGGAACGGCCGAGATATGACCGTTTCCGTGAACCACGATAATCTGCCGCTGGCAGCACCACTAGAGGCGGTGACGGCCGCCCGAAGCGCCCTTGCTGGTAATAACACATCGGGGCGCCATTCCGAAGCGCCCTTGGCCCTCAATGATCCTTGACTCATTGACTAACCGGGCCCCAAGGGGCGCTTTGGCCTTGTTGGGTCTTCCGAGGGTCGAGCCTTGGTCCTTGGGGATGAATTCCCGTCATCTGTTTTCCCCTCGGCCGGTCCAACCTTCGGCCGGGCGTAACTTCCTCAATTCTTGATGGATCGACCCCGTTCTTGGGTCGATCTTGCACGGTTTTTCCTNACGATAATCTGCCGCTGGCAGCACCACTAGCGGCGGTGACGGCCGCCCGAAGCGCCCTTGCTGGTAATAACACATCGGGGCGCCATTCCGAAGCGCCCTTGGCCCTCAATGATCCTTGACTCATTGACTAACCGGGCCCCAAGGGGCGCTTTGGCCTTGTTGGGTCTTCCGAGGGTCGAGCCTTGGTCCTTGGGGATGAATTCCCGTCATCTGTTTTCCCCTCGGCCGGTCCAACCTTCGGCCGGGCGTAACTTCCTCAATTCTTAATGGATCGACCCCGTTCTTGGGTCGATCTTGCACGGTTTTTCCTGTAAATTCCAAATCCACAGTCAGATTATACATTCAAAGAAGCCTCAAGCCGTGATCAGTGCCGTTGGCACTGTCCGGCTTACGGGTAATCCCTCAGATTTCAACCATCAAGTGGCTCAAACTTAACAACGGAGAATTGCATGGTCCCACCACTGAATGAGGGTGAGCATGGCTGTGACCAATCTCGCTTTGTACTTGCACAGCCTTGCTTGGACCATGGCTTCAATGGCGTTCAATCTCCTGCAGTGAGTGAGTGCGTGAGTGGGTAGAGACAAGAGGTCACTTGCGTGTGTGTCAAACACTAACACTCCCCCATGACCCACAGACGAACGGCCCACACAACGTACGACAACTCACGACAAGTGAAACGAGAACATCACACCAGTCAGGAGGATCACGAGGACATGACATTAGCCAGGAGGATCACGAGTGCGCAGCAGGCCGATAGCATGCACAGCAGCCTTGAACATTCCACTGCTGAGAGCTTTCGTGAGAAAGTCTGCACGTTGTTGACTCGTGTCGACCCAGACAACCTGAATATCTCCTGCGGCAATGTGCTCACGCATAAAGTGATGCTCAATGTTGATGTGCTTGGTGCGAGAATGGTGCATGCCATCATGCTCCCCAATTGCCTTAGTGCTCTAGTTGTCGCAGCGCAGAGTGATGCAGCGGATGGGAATGCGAAGCTGCTGCAACAAGCGAGAAAGCCAGACACTCTCACACGTACCTGCGCCGAGCCCAACATACTCAGCCTCAGTGGAGCTACGTGCCACACAGCCCTGTTTGCCACTCTTCCACAAAATGGCGGTGCCACCTACAAGGAAGATGTAGCCTGTGCGACTACGCGCGTCTGCATCATGAGCCCAGTCACTGTCAGTGTACCCATCAACAACTATGGAGGGCTGGGATCTGTAACACAAGCCGACACGTGCGGTGGTCAGGGCGTAACGAACTACGCGGAGTGCAGCCTCAAGGTGCTTCTGCCGGGGCTGCTGAGAGAACTGGGCCAGGAAGTTGACTGAAAAGGCCACATCAGCTCTGGTGGTGGTGGCGAGGTACATTAGTGATCCAATCACACTGGGGTAGTCGGCCACGTCGACAGTGTTTCCCAAACGAGATGGGTCAGATGACTTCAGCAGACGCTGGCCTGCTGGGGTCATCGGTGTGGATGCTGTGGGAGTCTTAGCAAGCAGTGAAGAGAAGCACTCCCCCAGGCTGCAAATGTAAGCAGCTTGGTGCACATGCAGTGTCCTGCGCTGACGGTCCCTGTCAAGCTCCATGCCAAGAAACACCCGAGCTGGACCCAGGTCCTTCATTTTGTAGACCGACTGGAGGAGGGTCTTCACTAACTGCAGAGCAGCAAGACTGGGTGATGCAATGAGGAGATCATCCACGTAGACCAGAACGGCCACGAGGGGCTGTGAAGGTGCACTCAAAAAGAGTGCGGGGTCGATCGAGCTGCGGTGGTAGCCGCCTCTCTCCAGAGTGGAGGAGATCTCCAAGTTCTAACAGCATGGCGACTGTTTGAGCCCGTACAGTGCCTTGCGCAGCCGCCAGACCTTGTTAGTGCCATCAGTGAAGCCTGGGGGCTGCACCATGTAGATCTCCTCATCGAGGCGACCGTGTAGGAATGCGTTGTTAACGTCCATTTGCTCCAATTCCCAGTCATGCTGGGCGACCAGGCTCAAGAGAGCCCGGGCGGTAGTGTAGCGACCGACAGGCGCAAATGTCTCGTCGAAGTCAATGCCCGGGATTTGGGAGAAACCCTTGGCAGTGAGGCGTGCCTTATATCTGACAATCGTGCCATCAGGCTTCACCTTGCGCCGAAGTACCCAACGGGCGGAGACGGCTTTACGACCGGGTGGGAGGTCCACCAGCTCGAACACCTCATGCTTGTTCAAGGCCTTGAGCTCCTCCTGCATGGCCTCCTCCCATCGCTCAGCATCAGCAGCCTCCCTGGCCTGATGCACGGTGGTAGGCTCAGCAAGGGGGTGAGATCAGAGAAGGGAGGCCGCTAGCAGCAAAACAGGCGGCAACATAGCCTGCTGCAGATGCATCCAAGGCACTGTGGAGCTCATGAGCAACAAGTGCATAGCCCACCGCTGAACTAGGATGGACTACACTGATGGCAAGACCGAGGGCATCAAGCCCGGTAGGTCTAGCTGTGGATTCAACTGCAGTGGAGGGTGCACTGGACTGGGTGCGACTCTGTGACTGAGAGGCAGACGTCTGGGGAAGGGCTCGGAGTCTGCCCCCACGGGTGTATGGTTCAGGCACAACTGGAGGTGCCTCCGAAACTGGAAGGGAGACAAGCTCAGTGTCAGCCAAGGGTTCCTGAGAGGGGGCATCAGAGACAGCACGCTGGGGTGAGAGTGGAGTGGTGTCCTCAGACAGTGGAGGGACGCTGGCCGGGACAGACGTGGACTCTGACGAAGAAGAAGGTGACAAGTGTGGGGGAGACGTATGTGAGGTGTCCGTGTGAGAAGGACACGGAGAAGAGGATGAGGGAGAAGAGGTCAGGCTCGGGGAAGACGCATCAGCAAGGTTAGAGACAGGACCAGGACTATGGGGAGGCAAGGTCGAGGAAGAAGGGCCGGCGAGAACGGAGGCGTGAGTAGACCCACCCCCCCCAAGCCGACGGAGCGAGGACAAAGAGGAGGGAGGAGCGACCCGAGACAAGTCATGAGGAAAGAGATCTTCAAAGAACAAGGCATCGCGTGACTCGATGACCCGAGCGCGATCTGGGTCCCAGAAGCGCTAGGCCTTAGACATGGTTGAGACACCGAGAAAGATGCACAGGTGTGTGCACGGACTCAGTTTGTCGTCACGTAAGTCCTCAGGAAGCCAGACAGCAGCGACACAGCCCGAGACACGAGCGAGGCGAAGATCAGCGCGACGGCTGAACCAGCGCTCAAATGGTGTGACATGGCGAGGGAGAGGACCATGGGGTACGCGGTTCCAAACCCAGGTCATGTAGGACATGGCCTCGAAGGAGAAGCTGGGTGAGAGTGCAGAAGTAGCAAAAAGGGTGCGGACACTGTCAGCAAGGGTCCGATTCCAACGCTCAGACACTCCATTTTGTTGAGGAGTGTAAGGGGCGTTGGTCTCGACATGGACACCACGAGAGGAGAGAAAGCGGGAGGTGGGTCCAATGAACTCACCGCCGCGATCGCAGCAAAAAACGCGAAGACGACGACCACAAGCAAGTTCGGCCTGGGGAAGCCAGGACTCGATTGTGGGACACACATCACTTTTTTGCTTGAGAGCAAAGACCCAACGCATGCGAGAGAAGTCGTCTGTGAGACAGAGCACATAGTGACCAGCGCCCCCAAGGGTGTCATGGGGCAGGGGACCCATGACGTCTGCATGCAACAAGTCGAGGGGGGCAGAGGTGCGTGTCTCAGACGTGGAGAACGGAGAGCGATGCATTTTCCCTTGAGCATAAGAGAGGCAGCCAGGAGGACAAGGAGAAGAGAAGGAACTGGCATCCAAGCCCTCAGCGGGTAGCGTGCAAAGAAGAGAATCAATGGCGGCAGTGTGGAGATGGCATAAGCGGCGATGCAGCAACTGAGTTTGGGAAGGGGAGAGCGAGCGAGCAACATGCACATGGGCAGTAGTAGCGGGTGCAGGCGCAAAGGTAGGAACGCAAAACAGGCGATCGCAGTGTGTGCCATGAAGAAGAATGCGGCCAGAGATGCGATGAGAGACAGAGGCAATGCCACAGCTGGAGGAGAAGTCCATGCCCTGATTGTCGAGCGTAGTGACAGACAACTGACTCAGCTCAAGCGATGGAACGTACAGGACGTCAGGCAAGAACAGTTCCCCCCCAGGGCCAACAAAGCGGACAACACCAACACCCTGTACAGGCAATAGCTGACCAGAGCCAGTGCGGACAAAACGGATAGCGCCAACGGGTCCAAGGGAGACAAAGGATGCACGCGACGAGGTCATGTGGTGAGTGGCGCCGGAGTCAAGGATCTAGAAGCCCCCGGACGCACGAACAAGGGTGGGGTCATGACTCACAGCAGCAACAGCAACATGCGGGACGAGACGCTGACCACACGGTGCAAGACAATACGGTAAACGATGAGATTGCCATTCCTCAATCCATGACACATCATCAAGAAGACACCCGAGAACATGACCAGACGGCGGACCACGTAACGCCCCATCGACAGCACACGCAAGAGGCTCTGACTCAGAGCGGTCACTCTCACCTCCCTGATCACGAAGGTGGCGCTCATGGACGGCGTGGGAGAGAGCAACGTCCAACTGACGCTCGTCATCTGGAGGGTCATGAGTGATGACGACGCTGGCGGGTGAACGATGGGAAGAGTAGGGCGAGGTCGCCTAGGGTGGAGCAGAATAGGCGCTGGAGGGCGGGCCGTAGAAGACTGGCCCGCCATACCCTGAAGGCCATCCCCAAGGGTAAGGGAAAGGGGATGGTGCCGCGGCGGTGTTGTAGGCAGCTGCCTCAAAAGAGGAGGGACGGTGATGGGGTGGCGATGGCGTGGGTGCAGTCCGAGAAGGGGCTGCAGGCGCGCCTGAGGTGCCTAAGGAGCGTGCCCAATGAGCACCCATGGCCGAGGCCAGGCGCTCGTTGTCGGGCGGGGCTGGGCACTTCGGTGCCGAATGACCAGTGGCCCCGCAGTTCCAGCACGTGACAGTGTTGGAGGTAGAGGAGGAGGAGGCTGCGTTGCCGACGGTGGAGTTTGTGGTTTTACCTTTGCCACGGCCAGATGCTGAGGACCCTTTGCCCCGTCCACCACCTTTGCCACGACCCCCCCCATTATTCCCTTGATGCACGAGGGTTGAGGCAGGAGAGGTGGATGCAGAGGAGGAAGAAGAAGGTGAGGTAGAGGGAAGAGCTGTGGTCGTGGCGACAGTGGCGGCGCGATGAATGCGTTTGTTCTGAAGGGCACTCTACCAGTCAGTGTGGCGCTGAGTGGTGAACTCCCAAAGGCCACCAATGCCCGGTGGGGAATCAGCGGGCACAGGTTCAGCAGCAAGACGCTCAAGCTCAGAGGCTTTCACCTCCCTGAAGATGTCAGACAGCTCAGGGATGAGACCGTTGACAATGGACAGAACGGCCGAGAGCTGCCCAGGGGCAGCTTTGCCGAGATCTTTCAGCAGACGGAGAGTGCGAGCCCAATAGGCGTCCGCGGTTTCATCAGCACGCATGGACAGAGTGTTGAACTGAACAGTCAGTACGCTCTGTGCAGCATGACCAGTGACAATGGTGCAACGCTTGATGAGTGCGTAGGCACCGACAGGGTTAGCGGGTGTGCGACGCGCAGTGTCAGCATTGTAGGACCCGATCTCATCAGTGAGATCATCAGGGCCGGCGCGAATGAGTGCACGGACAGCGCGCGCAGACTCAGCATCAGTGGGAACAAAAGGGGGTTGAGCAGTGGGGTTAGGTGGGTGGTAGTATTCCCAAAGCTGCTCACCTTGCGCCCAAGCGCTGAAGCGAACCTCCCAAGATGTGAAAGAGAGGTTAGAGGTAAGGTGAGGTGGTGTGGAGTCAAAGTCTCCCTTGCGGTGTGCAGGCTGCACGAGAGCTTTAGCAGCAGCGGCGCCTGTAGCGGCTGCGGCTGCCACGGGGTCAGCTTGCTGAGAGCTAGCACTGGTGGATGCGGAAGCGGGGTTGGAAGAAAAGGCAGCAGCAATGTCAGCAGCAGAAAGTGCAAGAGTGGAGCGCAAGACAGGCTGCAGACGGTTGAGGACAAGGTCGGCAATGTGATCTGCATACGTGTCTTGATCACCCTGTTCAGCACGCAATTTGTCTTCAGCGGCACGCTGTGCAGTGAGAGCTGCTTGGAGAGCTGCGCGCTCTTTGCGCAACTCTTCCTGTAGTGCCGCGTACAGATCGTCATCAACCGGCATGATGTGCAGCACAAGAGACTGACAAGATTTTCCGGGCAGAGTTTCCCCTACCCCAGTGGGCGTGGAGAGATAAGAGTGGGTCTACAGTGGTGACGCTGCACAGCCAGAGGAAGGGAGGTGTAGGCAGACACAAGGAGTGGAAGAAGAAAAGGGCAAGCAAGCTCCAAGTGGTGGAGAAAGGTTGCTCACCCAGTCTAGCGGTGCCGAGTGAACAAAGGAGACAGTGCTGCGGCAGCTGACGCCGCAATGACTGCTACTGAAGAGGAAGCGGTGACGATGAAGCAGGCAGCTCCAGTGAGAGCTGCACCGGTGAGAGCTGATATGGCTGCTGCAGCTGTGACCAGGAGGCGGACCTGAGGGCCGAAAGATGAGGATGCTGCAACGGTCGACACTTGAGCGGTGGAGTCGCGAATGGATGTGACTGCACTGGAGAGAGACGTGGCTGCCGAAGCTGCTGCGAATGCAATGGAGTCAACTGCGGCTGCAATTTGTGTGGCGATGTTGACAGTGGCTGCAGCAAGAGGACCCTGATCAACTGCTGTGGCATTGTAAGTGTCAATCGCCCGTCCGGCTGCAGTGGTAGCAGGTGCACGTGCCGCACGGGCCGTGGCCGCAAAAGTGGATGCAACAGCCGAGCTAGAGACAAGAGCGGTTTCCAGCACTAAGAATGTGTCAGGGGGTATAGGGACAGATGGTGCTGACTGTGACGCTGCTGGCGAGGCAGTGCGGTGGGCAGAATCCTCTGTCCGTGGTCCACCTGTTGCTTCCAAAGTTGGTGCCGCCCCAGAGTGGGCGGCACGAAGACGCAGACTTTGCTGTCAGGTTCTACGTGCAACAGGTGAGCTTACAGCTGAGGCAGGGCGACGTTGCTCACGTAGTGGCCCCGTGGCTGGCGCGTTCTGCACAGTTGGAGAATCGTCGGACGCGGACTGGCAGTAGGTCGCGTACTCTGCGGCGTCGGTATGTGCCAGGTGCTCAGCAGGGTCGTAGTCCTCCCCCGGATGGTAGCCAGGGCTGTGGTACCGGCTGCGACGCTCCCACTAGCGCAGCTGCTCTGCCTCGTAACGCGCGAGTATCTCGTCTGTGCGTGCTTGCTCACGCCAACCCCTTGGGGACAAGGGGATAGGCTCTGACTCCGGTGGTGAAGCCAGGGCGGCACTGAAAGCCGCAGATGCGGCTGCCGATGTGGCTCAGAAGGAGACGAGGTGCCGATGAGAGCAGCACACGGTGCGAGAACGCACTCGGACTCGGCAGTGACTTCGAGATGCGGAGCCGGAGGCGAGAGGCGAGAGACGAGAAGCAGTGGGAGGCGAGAGGCCTGAACCCACGTGGGCTGAGATAGTCCCGGTGAAGCTGCTACGGGAAAGAAAATGAGGGAGCACGGGTCCGAGTGCCGGGTACGGAGCTAGGGATCAGAGTGAGCACCACATGCAGCTCAGAAGGGCCACAGTGGAGTGATGCCTTGATGTGACATCACATGGTGTGGTGCCACGTGCTGAGATTGCGAAGAGCTGGTGTAGATGACGAAACGTCGTTGCACTAGTTCGGCGTCTCTGTTCCACAGGTCCCGAATCGAAAAGCGGAGGGAGGAATCCCTCTCGCTCTGATACCAGTAGGTAGCAGCAAGAATCCGCCTTAAGCTCTCACACATGCTAGTCTAGGAGGAGAAGCATCCATGGACCGGGTGGTGTAAGAGAGCCAGTTGAAAAACCAACGAGAGGAAACAAGAAGAGTGTGAGTGACGAGCAAGCGAGGTCTTAGCCGCAGTTGGCCGGGCCACCCACTCGAGTGACTCGAAGTGGGGCCCAGTCGCCACCCTGGGGTCGAACCTGACCGGTTGGCAAAATGCCGCCGCGATTTCTCACACCTCAGAGCGACTGAGTGTGTGGCCCCGTAGGATCAGCAACCCGGGCAAGAACCAAACAACCTGCACAGCATGCAAGAACATAGTTCCAGAAAACCACATCGACCACGAGCGTATGTGGTGCATGCATCAACTCAGGTAATCCCTCAGATTTCAACCATCAAGTGGCTCAAACTTAACCACGCAGAATTGCATGGTCCCACCACTGAATGAGGGTGAGCATGGCTGTGACCACTCTCGCTTTGTACTCGCACAGCCTTGCTTGGACCATGGCTTCAATGGCGTTCAATCTCCTGCAGTGAGTGAGTGCGTGAGTGGGTAGAGACAAGAGGTCACTTGCGTGTGTGTCAAACACTAACAGGGGGGAGTGGTCAATATCTCTAAAGCCCGCCTTTCCCTATGTTGTTTTTGGTAGGTGGTACGATTAAGTGAAAATATATTATTCTCTCACGACTTTCAGCCTGCCCCATTTGAAACGTAATAACGAGCCCCTCCCTCCTGCCTGCGCCTAGAACGACGACCCTCACACCCATGAGCTGTGTTTGGTCAGGGGGTGACTAGTTTTAAAATGTTGTGTTTCTCTCATCTGTCTGTTAGGAAAGGACGGTTGCTTTTTTATATCACAAGGTTTAATTGATTCTGTTGCCAGTCGCGTCAACAAATGGTACCGTGTTTTTTTTCATGTGCGATGTACCACGGTACATAGTATGTACCGTGGTAAACTAGCGATACCGGTCCTAACGTGGATGCGGTACAAGTATCGGTATTAATCTTCAGCGGAAGTAGGATACCGCGGCATTGGGTACTGTGGTACTCCTGTACAGCGGCACTGTAGTACCGCGGTACCAAAAACCGCGGTATTGCAGCCCTAGACTTGAGCAAGGAGCGTAAAAGCACGCATGCTGCATCAACAACGCTGCTGCCCCAACCTACAGCCTAGCGTTTCCTTTTGACCTTGCACTGCCGCATGCAACACTTGTTGTGCACCGTAGGAGGTATCTATGCTGTAGACCTGTCATTTGTTCACTCCATCTGCAAGTGCTATTAAAGCATGACAACACTCTGAGTTGTGTCTCCTAGCCAGATTTTTGCCGTCGCGTGTACGACCTGTGACTGTTGTCATCGTCTAACCGGGCACTAAGGCACAGTTAGCGACTGTGTCGCTAAGAAGCTTCAAGGCATCTTCTCACGATGAGTCGTGAGTTGTTTGCATCTTCTTAGCCGAGTGCACGGTGCGGTTTTGCCGGCCATGCGTGAGTGTTTCTTGATCCTTTGGCGTGAGGGAAGGAGAGCATGTACAGGGAGGGTGTGAAAAGGAGAACTGAAAGGGTGGGGGTGAGAGGGGCCTAGAAGGGGGGGTGTGGGGGGGGGGGGGGGGGGGGGGGGGGGGGGGGG
>SZWC01000233.1:249015-264896 GCA_023375785.1 Penium margaritaceum | reverse complement strand
GTTGTGGAGAGCCATCTAAGGGCCTATTGAGAGCAAAACGATTTGGGGAACTGTCGTCGAACCTTTGTGGCGTGTGTGCCAAACTACACGATCGCGGTCGATCGTCCGACCGGTTGCCAACGGACGATCGACCGCTGTCGTGCAATTTGCAAGACACGCAAGCTACGTCGACATCGTGCAGCTTGAAGGACAGTGCCGGCACATCGTGGACTACCAAAGGAGCCCCAATGACAAGTAGGTGGCTGCTGCTTCTCGAGTGGCGAGCTTCCAACTTGCCTCAGCTCTCGCGTAGGTCTCATCGCGCTACCCCAAATTCTGACATTTGTTTTCTCATCAGACCTTATGCTGAAACAAGAATCAAGTCACTCTCCATACAGAAAGTCATCCCAAGCAAAGCTTAGGTGATTCATGTGACGCCGAGTGGAACTCAATGTTATGCCGAATGGAGCAACGATTTTCCAAAGGAAGAAGTCTCAAGGCAGCATATGATGGATAATTCGAGACAAGAGCAGTTTACAAGTAGGGGTAAGTGTGCTTTGACAACAAGTGTCGAGATGATCAAACATATATATATATATATATATATATATATATATATATACACATGTTTCAAGATACGAATGAGGTCTGGTTGAGTTCCTTGAGTCGATCTTCAAGCGTCGCGTGTAGGGTCACGTCTTAAGTGGTCAGATTCTAGAAGATCCGCTGAGAAATCGAGGGGATTTAAGGATCGAGGGCGAAGATGCGAGATGCATCTCTATAAATCTGGATTTGTCTCAAATGTGTCAATAATTAAACAAAAAATTCGTGACACTTCTATGGATGATTCTCGAAGGTGGTCTGAGCTGTTAGAGAGTGCGACAAGCCGAAGGGCATGGCCGTTGGTGGAATTGCCCTCTACCATCTAAGTGAAAATCAAGGTATTGACACGCACTGGGCTATTTTTTCAATGAAGGAAATGCCCATTCGGGAAGATTATGGACGTGTATACGTTTGGTGTGTAACACTCTTCCCCCCTAAGGATAGAGGAAACTGGTTAAGGGGAGAGCGAGGGAAGTGGAGAATCACGAGCCAAGCGAGGCACTAGACGCCATGGAAGGGGGATTCTTGACTAGCGAAACGTATGAAACCTGAGTAACACGAGAGAGAGTTATTAGGTGCAACGGAGCAGGAGGCGGGGTGACGAGCGAGCGAACGGCAAGCCCATCCTCGCTCGCACCTGCGCCTAGTGGGCCTCGAACCTGGGACCTCACCCACATAATTTTGTGCACGCATACAGCCTAGCAAGTCTGGGAAGACAACCTTGAGAAAGTGCGTAGAAGCTTCCTAGCAACACAACCGCTGACCGGGCGTCAGTGCCTGGTCAAACGGTGACGACAGTCACAGGTCTACACACAACGGCAAGGGTTTGGCTAGGAGACAAGGCAAAGTGTCATAATGCTTCAATATAGCATGTGCAGAGAGAAATGACAACTGACAGGTCCAAGGCATAAATACCAGCCGCGACGCACGGCGGGTGTCGCACGCGGCAGTCCAAGAGCTGTCCTAAAACCGGCCCAAAACCACTGTTTTGGCCGTAACTCTGCGCACACATGTCAGAATGCTACGCCGTCTCAACCTAGACGTGCAGAATCAAAAGACGGACGCAGCGACTGGTCACATGCATGCATCCATCGACTGACACTGAGCGTACAATGCAAAAACATGCAAATAGGCCTCATGGCCAGTCCGCCGAAAGGCGCCTGCAAGACGTAGAAGGCACAGCAAAGAGTCCCCGTGGCATCTGGGGCTCTGGAACAGTGGTCGGTCACGTCCAAGCGGGTAGTCCGCCGCCTGTCGTCGCGCCGGTGTCACCAGGGCTGCCTGCCTTAGGGATCTGCACGAGTATAGACACGGCCGAGTGGTCACAGTAAACTTAACAGGAACGGCACAAAGCACAACACTCCCCCATGACCCGATGCTACAAATGTCCATACGCATAAAGCACTGGTACAACCGCATAGTGGGTGACACAGACAGATGAGACGCAAACGTACATCCCACACTCAACCACCCTCATGCACGGGACGAAGCCCAACAGAACGAATGGCCACCAGGAACTTTCCGCGGGCAAGTGCCTTCGTCAAGAAATCAGCACGCTTCAAGTCAGTGCCAACCCACATGATGGAGATCACGCGTCGCTCCACCAGATCACGAACGAAGTGATGCTCAACTGCAATGTGCTTTGTGCGAGCATGAAAGACACCAGAGTTCTCCGCAATGGCGAGGGCACTCTGGTTGTCGCAACGCAGCACAATGGCGGGTATTGACTGTCCAAGCTCAAGAAACAAGCGCTACAGCCAAACGGCCTCAGCAGCCCCTGCCCCCAAAGCCACATACTGTGCCTGCGATGAGCTACGTGCGATGCAGCCCTGCTTCCCGCTTCGCCAAGACAAAGGGGTACCACCAAGCAAAAACAAGTAGCCAGTGCGACTGCGCCCGTCAGGGCTCCAAGCCCAGTCGCTTTCAGTGTAGCCGTCAAGGACCACTCAACACTGCCGACGAAAGCAGAGTCCGAGGTACGGCGTGGAGACCACGTAACGTACCACTCGCATAGTCGCGTGAAGAGCTCTTGCACGTGGAGCCTACGAGTACTGAGCGAGGAGGTTGACGGCGAACGCGATGTCGGAACGCGTGGTAGTGGCCAGGTACATCAGAGATCCGATGAGACGGAGGTACAAGGTCACGTCCACTGTCTCCCCGAGCTGTGTAGGGTCATCCACCTTCAGGGCATCCTGCCCATCAGGTGTGAGGGGTGTGGAAGCAGTGGGCACTGCACCAAGGAGATCGCTAAAGTGCTCCCCCACGACTCGTGTGTACCGGGCCTGATGTAGCAACAGTGTCCGATGTCTGCGATCTCGCACGATCCCCATACCAAGAAACACCGATGCAGGATCGAGTTCCTTCATCCTGTAGGCGGTCTGCAGGAGAGCCTTGGCCTCCTTCACAGCCTTCAGGGACGGAGACGCGATTAGAAGGTCATCAACATAGACCAGGATGGCGGTGAACCGCTCGGGTGTCGGTAGGATGAAGAGTGAGGGGTCTGCCTCGCTCTGTACGTATCTTGTGCGAGTCAAGGTTCCAGTGACCTCTCAGTTCCAACACCGTGGAACTGCTTCAGGCCGTACAAGGACTTGCGCAAGCGCCAGACCTTGTCACCGTCCTCAATGCCTGGTGGCTGAGCCACGTAGATCTCCTCATCCAAAGAGCCAAGGAGGAACGCGTTCTTCACATCCATCTGGTATAGTTCCCAGTCATGTTGAGCCACTACACCGTACAGAGCTCGAGCTGAGGTCATGCGGCCGACAGGGGCAAAGGTGTCAGTGTAATCAACTCCCTCAATCTGAGAGAATCCCTTGACGACTAAGCGGGCCTTGTAGCGTTCCAGTGAGCCATCCGGCTTCACTTTCTTGCGGAAGACCCACTTGACCTGAATCGCCTTCCTCCCAGGGGGAAGGTCGACCAGCTCGTAGACTCTGTGCTCTTGAATAGCACGAAGCTCATCCTCGCAAGCAGCTCGCCAGGCATCAGCATCCTACGATGAGAAGGCCTCCCTCAATGTGCCTGGGTCAGTCAACAAGGAGGGCGAACTCTGCGTGGCAAGTGCACACGCCTTAGTGTCAGGCCTGACGGCCACGAGATCAGCTGCTGCGTCACTGGCGATATGGAACTCGCGAGTGACCAGGTCCTGCCGTATGGGGCACGCTTGGTGTACCTCTGAAAGCTCAGTGCGGAGACTCAGGCCTAAGGCCTTTGTGCCTGGATCACCGCTCGCGATGCTGCGAGAGGAACGCATGGGTCCAGGACCCGACGCTCGCTGAGCTCCGGAATCCAGTGGTCGAAGGCGACCACCGGGCTCACGGGAGTAACCGGAGGTCGAGGGGCGCACCTCAGGCTGAGGAATAGGTACGACCACAGGGACAGGTACGACCACGGCTGGTGAGGGCAGAGACGAGGCAGCCGAAGATGCCGTGTGAGGAGAAGTGTGTGTGGGGGACACTGAGCTAGGGGTGACAACAGGCAATGCTGGTCTGGACACTGAGACAGGAGTGTCAGCCGACGTAGGGACAGGAGTGGGCTGGGCTAAGTCAGACGCCGGAGCAGGGGTGCCAGTGGACACAGGTGGTGATGTAGGAGGAGGAGTGAGAGCAGCGGTACCTGTGGGGTGTGAAGCAGACTGAACAAGCGGGATCTCTGGACCAATGGCAATGATAGCCGGATCATCAAGTGCTGGAGATGGAGAGGGGACTCGAGCGGACACATCAGCCTCACGAGACATGGTCGCTGGTGGAGAAGTCTCCCCCATCCACCAAGGACTCTCACAGGAAGGGACATGAGCTGCAAAAAGGGCTATGATCGAAGTCAGATCACGGTATGTGAGAGACTAAAAAAACAGCGCGTCACGGGACTCAATGCCACGACGGCGAGTGGGGTTCCAAAAGCGCGAGGCCTTCGACCGCGGGGAGATGCTGATGAAGGCACACAAGCAACCCCGAGGGGAGACCTTGGATCCCTGCTGGTCCTTGGTGTACCACACGGAGGCCAGGGAACCCCAGACGCGTGCGAGACAAAGATTAGCACGGTGGCCAAACCAGAGCTCGTACGGTGTAACATGATCCGGAAGCGGACCATGCGGGAGGCGGTTCCAAACCCACGTCATGTAGGTGAAGCCCTCGAAAGCAAAGGACTCCGGGAGACCGCACTCAGACCGCATGGCCCGGACCGCATCCTCCATGGTGCGGTTCCAGCGCTCAGAGACACCGTTCTGCTGTGGAGTAGGATGAGCGGAGACCTGGTGAAAGATGCCGTGCTCAGCAAAGGAGTCCATCTCACCGAGGAACTCGCCGCCGCAATCTGAGCGAAAGGTATGTAGCGTGTGGCAAGACTGACGCTCAGCCATCACGAGCCAGAGCTGAACCGCAAGGGCGACGTCGCTCTTCTGACGCAAACTGTAGACCCACTACATCCGGCTGAAGTCATCAGTCAGCGTCAGAACATACCGGCCCCTCTCGGACAGGGACTCGACAGGGAGAGGTCCAAGCAGGTCCGAGTGGACCAACTCGAGTGGCCTCAGTGCTCGGGAATGCGAATCACGGTAAGTGCACGGGAGCATCTTTCCGTGAGCGCAAAAAGGCAGTCGGTCTTGGGTGGCTTCTCGAAAGAAGCCACGTCAAGGCCAAGAGCGGGCTGTGTCGGAATGAGCTTTGACACAGTGTCGGAGCCCACATGACACAGACGTTGGTGAAGCAACCTCTGGTGTTCTGGGGATAGAACACTAGTGACAAAAACACGACCAGAGGAAGAGGGAGAGCAAGGGGAGGATGGCCGAGCAATGCGATGCAAATCATCTACGACGGAAGCACGCAGGACAATGCTACGGGTGTCAAGAGAAATCACCGTCGCTGAATTAGCGGTGTGCTCAACGGAGAGACCCATCAGAGTGCACGCACGCACAGACAGCAGACTGAGCTCAAGATCAGACACAAACAACACGTCAGAGAGATACAGGGGGCCAGACGGACCATAAAAGCATACAACCCAAACACCGTGGACCGGTAAGGACTGACCAGAGCCTGTACGAACAGAACGGACAGTCATGACAGGACCAAGTACTACAAAGTCACTACGACGACACGTCATGTGGTGGGTGGCACCGGAATCGATGATCCAAGTGCCACCGGAGTCACGATTGGTGGACGCCACTGTACAACGAGCAATGGAACACTCGGCATCAGAGGGATGCTGAGCCGTCAGCGGGAAGGAACGACGTACATCACGAAGGTGAGACTCATGAATCAAGTGAGTGCAGTCAGGCCCATCATCATCACATGCGGACTGTGCACCCCCACACATGTCATCACGAGTCACGAGGACGGACGGACAAGCAGTCTGTGACCCACTCGACGATGAAAACACACTCGCACCTCCCTGAAAGCGAAGCGCCAGAAGATGACAAAGCTCGGCGATGGTGCGGTCACGTGGGTCTGGAGCACTGCTGCTCGCTGGTGAGGACGCAGGAACTGCTGCAGTCGTGGTCGTCGCGCGTCCAGAGGAGTGTGCGGGCGACGTGCCGGACACGGTGTGGGCAGCATGGGCAGCCTGAAGTCCGCAACTGATGCGCTCCTAGTCAAGTGGCTGCTGGTACTCGGTGTAGCGATAGGCACCTCCACAGTTGTAGCAGTGCATGGAACGGCCACTGCTACCACTCAATGACGATTGCTGCTGACCCGATCCACGCTTCCTATTCTTCTTCTTCCCCTGGGCAGCTGCTGCAACGCCCTGCGTCTGCGTGGGTGTACACGAGGTCGAAGAGGAGGAGGAAGATGCGGTCGTGATGGAGGTAGATGAGGGTGACTGTAGGAAGGAAGATGGTGGTGAGGCGAGGACTACTGCTGTGAGGGAAGTCTCCTCATGTGCTACTGCTGCTTCGCGGGCCGACGTCACCTGGAGGAAAAGCTGATGGGCCCAAGGGAGCAGCTGTAGGGTGGCTGAGAAAGGCTCGAGGACAGCGTTGCTATACCGTGTGCAGGAGCTGAGTCAGCGTGCGGATCCCGTCAGTCTGCTCTCGCTGCAGACGACGCATCTCCTCCTGCTGGCTGCGCAGGTCCGCAATGGCCTGCGAGCGAGGGCTCAATACCCCTGAAGAAGAGGAGGAGGGATCACCTGGGCCCTTGTCCTTGTCGTCGGGCGAACTCATGTCGTCGCTCACTATGGGACGACAGGTCTAGTTTGCCGGATTTCAAAACCGTCTGTGTTTCTCGGGGAGTTAAAACGCTGGCCACTTTTGACTTTCCGGGTGAAAATTTGGCTAAGTGTAAGGCTGACATTTGCAAGTGGTTGCTGACGTCAGCATGACCTGATGACGTCAGCAATCAACAATGCTGACGTCAGCTCGTCCCCTCCTTTTTTTCTTTTCTTGTCACGGTTCAGGAGCGTGTGAAGCCGCCTCGCAGTGGCACGCGGCAGCTCCGCGAAAGCTGCTCAGAATGCTTCAATATAGCATGTGCAGAGAGAAATGACAACTGACAGGTCCAAGGCATAAATAGCTGCCGCGGCGCACGGCGGGTGTCGCACGCGGCAGTCCAAGAGCTGTCCTAAAACCGGCCCAAAACCACTGTTTTGGCCGTAACTCTGCGCACACATGTCAGAATGCTACGCCGTCTCAACCTAGACGTGCAGAATCAAAAGACGGACGCAGCGACTGGTCACATGCANCGAAAGCTGCTCAGAATGCTTCAATATAGCATGTGCAGAGAGAAATGACAACTGACAGGTCCAAGGCATAAATAGCTGCCGCGGCGCACGGCGGGTGTCGCACGCGGCAGTCCAAGAGCTGTCCTAAAACCGGCCCAAAACCACTGTTTTGGCCGTAACTCTGCGCACACATGTCAGAATGCTACGCCGTCTCAACCTAGACGTGCAGAATCAAAAGACGGACGCAGCGACTGGTCACATGCATGCATCCATTGACTGACAGTGAGCATGAAATGCAAAAACATGGAAATAGGCCTCATGACCAGTCTGCCGAAAGGCGCTTGCAAGACGTAGAAGGCACATCAAAGAGTCCTGGTGGCAACTGGGGCTCTGGAACAGTGGTCGGTCAGTTCCAAGCGGCTAGTCCGCCGCCTGTCGTCGCGCCGGTGTCACCAGGGCCGCCTGCCTCAGGGATCTGCACGAGTATGGACACGGCCGAGTGGTCACAGTAAACTGTACAGGAACGGCACAAAGCACAACAAACCCGGACACACATCCCCGTCATACACTAGGAATCCTAGTGTCAACACAATTCAAGTGGCAAACTCCTGTGCTAGAGGCAACCCTGAAGCCAGTCACAAGAGTGCGAAAGGTCTTCTTGTGACCCGGTATCACGCGAGCGGTGATGTCAGCGCTGATGTCACTCCAACATTAATCACCTGCGTCAGTGCGGTGAGTGTGCAGCGAGGCCAGAAGTCACAACAAATCTGTGGGACACATACCAACACTCCCCCATGACTCATAGCCGACGCAGAGTGACACGAGCGCACAATGACAAAAGGGTGTCACAAGGAGTGAGAGACAACTGTACAAGCACTAGCCACAACCATTCAACCAGGACCACCACGTGGACGCAACAGCCCAAGTGCATGCACAACTGCCTTGACAACGTTGCTGTTGAGTGCCTTCGTCAAGAATTCAGCTCGGTGCTGTCGTGTATGGACCCAGACGAACTGGACATCACTCGCAGCAATGCGCTCACGCACAAAATGATGCTCAACATTGATGTGCTTTGTGCGTGTATGATGCATGCCATCATGTCCAGCAATCGCCTTAGTGCTTTGATTGTCGCAGCGCAAAGTGATGCAGCGAATGGGGACGCGCAGTTGCTGCAACAATCGACATAGCCACACAATCTCGCAAGTGCCTGTACCTAGAGCAACATACTCAGCCTCACTTGAGCTGCACGCCACACAGCCCTACTTGCCACTCTTCCACGACACAACGGTCCCTCCAATGAGGAAGATGTAACCTGTACGGCTGCGTGCGTCGGTGTCATGTGCCCAGTCGCTGTCCGTGTATCCATCCATGACAATGGATGGTTGCGCACGATAGCACAATCCAGTGCGTGTAGTGGAGAGGGCGTATCTGACAACGCGCAATGCAGCCTTCATGTGTCGGGCTTGGGGAGTCTGGGAGAATTGGGCTAGGAAGTTCACGGAGAAGGCGACATCTGCCCTGGAGTGGTCGCCAGGTACATCAGTGACCCGATGACACGAAGATAGTCAGTCACATCGACTGTCTCCCCCAGCTTGGACACATCAAGTGTCTTCAGCAGCCTTTGGCCTGCTGGGGTCATGGGAGTGGACGTAGTGGGTGTGGACTCTAGCAGTGAGGCAAAGCGCTCCCCCAGGCTACGGACGTATGCAGCCTGGTGGACATGGAGTATGCGACGAGAACGGTCGCGTTCAAGCTCCATGCCCAAGAAGACGCGAGCAGGTCCCAAGTCTTTCATTTTGTACGTGGACTGCAAGAGCGTCTTCACGGACTGGACCGCCGCTTGACTAGGTGATGTTATCAGTAGATCATCCACGTAGACGAGGACAGCGACGAACGGGATAGAAGGTGGACTGACAAAGAGTGATGGATCCACTGTACTGCGCCGGTAACCTCCTTTCTCAAGATTGGACATGATCTCTTGTTCCCAGCACCGTGGCGACTACTTTAGGCCATAGAGGGCCTTCCGCAGTGGCCACACTCGGTCAGTGCCGTCGGAGAAGCCAGGAGGTTGCACCACATAAATCTCCTCATCCAACAGTCCGTGGAGGAATGCATTGTTCACATCCATCTGCTCTAACTCCCAGTCGTGATGAGCCACGAGACTCAACAGCGCTCTGGCACTGGTGTACCGCCCAACCGGCACAAATGTCTCATCAAAGTCGACACCGGGGACCTGGGAGTACCCCTTGGCCATGAGGCGTGCCTTGTACTTGTCGAGTGCACCGTTGGGCTTGTACTTGCGCCGAAAGACCTAACGGGCATCAATGGCTTTGCGCCCAGGCGGAAGATCGACAAGTTCATAGACCGCATGAGCATCAAGGGCTTTGAGCTCGTCATGCATTGCGGCCTCCCACTGCTGGGCGTCAGAGGCTGCACGAGCTTGACGCACAGTGGTCGGCTCAGGGGGCAAGGCAGTGGCGACTGATGTGGCGTGACACTCTGCAATGCTGCTCAAGACCACAGCCTCCAAGGCCCGCTCATTCTCAGAGGCAAGAAGTGTATAGCCGAGGGCGGAACTGGGATGGACAACCCCAGTAGCCAAACCCACTGCGTCCATGCCGGTGGGGAGAACAGCCGAGTGAGGTGACTGAGACGCAGGCTGAGACGGGTGAGGGCGTGCTATGGTCGTGGAGGTGTTAGAGCGGTTGGGTAAGGCACGAAGATGCCCACCCCGGACGAAGGGTGAGACAGGGGCAGATCCAGCGGGGACGTGCGGAGGCGGGTCAGACACCCGGACAGGAGAGACCGCGGGTGAAGGGGCAACAGGAGAAGTGCCCGGGCTGGACGGGACAGCGGGAGATGAGGCAGACTGGGTAGAGTTAGTGTCCAAGGACGATGGGCCGTCAGATGGGCTGGACGAGACGTCAGAGGAAGAGGACACAGGGTAGGTAGAGACAGGTCCGAACGACAAGGACTGCAACAAGGGTGACAGCTGCAATGCGGCAATAGGAACTGCCGGACCGGCAGGACCGACAGGGACTGCCGGACCGGCAGGACCGACATCCTCCCTCATCCGAGAGAGAGGCAGGAGGGAGGAGTCAGGCGACATGCGACTGAGGTCCCAAAGGAAGACAGACTCAAAGAACACAGCATTGCGAGACTCAACGACACGTTGACGGACAGGGTCCCAGAAGCGCCAGGCTTTTGTATGCGCGGAGACGCCAAGAAACGGGCAGAGACGACCGCGAGGGGACAGTTTCCCATCACGAAGATCCTCCGGAAGCCAGACAGAAGCAATGCTACCCCAAACCCGAGCTAGGCGAAGATCAGCCCGATGACCATGCCAGCGCTCAAAGGGTGTGATAGTGCGGGGAAGGGGGCCGTGTGGGACAGGGTNTCAACGACACGTTGACGGACAGGGTCCCAGAAGCGCCAGGCTTTTGTATGCGCGGAGACGCCAAGAAACGGGCAGAGACGACCGCGAGGGGACAGTTTCCCATCACGAAGATCCTCCGGAAGCCAGACAGAAGCAATGCTACCCCAAACCCGAGCTAGGCGAAGATCAGCCCGATGACCATGCCAGCGCTCAAAGGGTGTGATAGTGCGGGGAAGGGGGCCGTGTGGGACAGGGTTCCAGACCCACGTCATGTAGCACATTGCTTTGAAGGCAAAGAGTGGCGGCAGACCGGACTCATACAGAAGCGTGCGGACACCGTCGGCAAGTGTCCGGTTCCAACGCTCAGAGACACCGTTTTGCTGGGGTGTGTAAGGGGCCGACGTCTCCAGACACACCCCACGAGACTCGAGGAGACGAGCGGTGGGACCAAGGAATTCACCACCACGGTCTCTGCGGAAGACACGCAGTGACCGCTGACAGGCACGTTCGGCTTGAACAAGCCAGGACTCAATAACAGAACAGACATCGCTCTTCTGACGGAGAGCAAACACCCAGCAGAAGCGAGAAAAATCATCGGTAAGGCACAAGACATAGCGACCAACGTCACCAAGGAGGTCATGAGGCAAAGGCCCCATGACATGCGCATGAACACGATCCAGGGGATGTGTAGAGTGTGACTCAGAAGGAGAGAAAGGAGAGAGATGCATCTTCCCTTGGGCACAGTCAAGGCAATCAGCAGGGCAAGGGGCAGGGAAGGTAGAGGGCAAGAGGCCAAGAGCAGGTTGGAGACGCAGCATGCTGTGAATGGCATCGGTGTGGACATGACCAAGGCGATGATGCAAGAGACGTACGAGGTCAAGGGCAAGAGAGGGTGCAACGTGAGCAAGAGCGACACCGATGGCAGGAGCGGGGGGGCGTGCAAGGGAACACGATAGAGTTTGCCGCACTTCATGCCACGGAGAATAGCACGTTGAGTGGAACGAAGACAGACGGTGCCAATACCACGGCTAGCAGTGAAGTCCATATCTTGATCGTCCAGGGATGGCACAGATAGAAGGCTGAGTTCCAGCGAAGGCACATACAGAACGTCAGGCAGGTACAGGGCACCACTGGGTCCAACAAAGCGCACGACGCCCACATCCTGAACAGGCAGCAACTGCCCAGACCGAGTACAAACAAAGCGGACGGAACCGACGGGGCCTAACAAGACAAACGAGGAACGTACGGACGTCATGTGGTGAGTCGCCCTGGAGTCAAGGACCCACAGGCCACAAGACGCACGCACAGTGGGGAGCACACTGGATGTGGCAACAGTGCCAACGGAGGACGGCGACAATGTACAGAGGGACAGACCACGAGGAAGAAAGACGGACTGCCAACGCTCAATCCACAGGACAGATTCACACAAGGCACCCAGAGTGTGACCGGGAGGATCCCCACGGAGGACACTGTCAGTCTGACACACAAGACCTCTGGCCACCGGTGCAACACTCTCACCTCCTTGATCGCGAAGATGAAGAAGCTAAATGAGTGACTGCTCAAGGTGGCGCTCGCGATCACCGCGATCACCATCCACAGACGCCGACGGAGCAGGAGTAGACGCGCCGCGGGAAGGAGGGAAGCACGGCGGAGCGGTGTAGGCTGATGACGGGGGGCCAGCATACGCAGGGGCGCCGTAAGGAGGTGGCCAGCCACAGGGATAGGGGAAAGAAGGCGGATGAGAAGGCACACCAGAGGTGGCGTGAGCCTGAGCCGGGAAGGGGGTGGAGGAGCGCGATGCGACACCGGTGCCAGAGGGCGATGGCGCGGCGGAGGAGGTGGAGGTGCGAGCCCAGTGGGCGCGCATGGCCTGGGCAAGGCGGAGGTCATCCGGAGGAGCTGGGCAAGTCCGAGCAGAGTGCTCAGTAGAGCCACAGTTCCAACACACGACAGCGCCCGGAACCCGTGAGGAAGCAGGAGCACCCTTGTCCTTGCCCTTGCCCTTGCCCTTCCCCTTGCCCTTTCCACGACCCTAGGAAGCGAGGGCAGAGGCGGGGGAGGACGAGGAAGAAGCGGTGGAGGTAGAGGAAGTGTCAGCAGAGGAGGAGGGTGCAGTAGCCGTGCTAAGCGCAGCGACGCCCGCGACGGAAGAGCGATGGAGGCACTTGTTCTGATGACTGGTCCACCAGGCAGCTAGACGCTCAGAGGTGAAATCCCAAAGAGCCCCTACCCCTGGCGGTGAATCTGGGGTAATGGGCTAGGAGGCAAGTTGCTGTAGCTCGTCAGCTTTGACGTCACGAAGAAGGTCGGACAGCTCTGGGTTAAGGCCGTTGACCATGGTGAGGACGGCAGAGAGCTGGCCAGGTGCTGCTTTGCCAAGCTCGCGAAGGAACTTGAGACCGCGAGACCAGTAGGCATCAGCGGTCTCGTCACTACACATGAGAACTGTGTTGAACTGGACTGTGAGGGCGCTCTGAGCAGCGTGACCAGTGACAATGGTGCGACGACGTAGCATGGCATACGCACCGACAGGGTCGGCCAGACGCTAGACAGCAGGATCAGCATTGTACGTGCTGACATCATCAATCAACGACTCAGGAGCGACAGCGATGAGGGCGCGCACGGCACGGGCAGACTCAGTTGCAAGGGGAGTGAATGGACCAACAGCTGGGGAGTAGTACTCCCACAGCTGCTCCCCTTGAGCCCACGTGCTAAAGCGCACTTCCCAAGAGGAGAAGGCAAGCCCAGAGGTAAGCGCAGGCGGCTGAGAAAAGAAATCATGCTGGCGAGGCACAGGCAGTCGGGTAGCAGCAGCGGCAGTGCCAGGGTGTGCTGCAGCAGAGGTGCTAGAAGCAGAGGTGGTGCCAGCCTGGGGAGTGGGGTTGGCCCCTGCAGGGGGAATAGCAGACGCAGCGGGGAGGCGTTAAAGTACAATAGCGGCTACTTCATCAGCAAAAGCAGCGCGGTTGTCCTCAGCGAGCTTAAGACGGTCCTCAGCCTCCTGTTGGGCCTCGCGAGCGAGGGCCAGCTGGCGCTGAAGAGCCGCAACGACTGACTCGTCGTCACCGGGCATGGTGACAACGTGCGGGCTCTGCCAAAAAAATTTCGGCAGAGTTTCCCCAGCCCCAGTGGGTGTGGGAAATATGGGGTTGCCTGAGGCAAAGAATAAAGATGCTGCAGGACAGCCCACCCCAAGTCAGACAGGACAAGCCACTGCACAGCAGGCAGGAGAAGAGTGCAAACAGGCACTGAATGCAGCAAAGAAAGTCAGGAGGATGGGTTGTGCAGAAAGGCAAGCAGAGGAAGAATAGCAGCTGTTGCTGCGGCAGACAGGATAGAGATGGTGGAGATGATGGGCACCACGAGAGCAAAGGCTCTGGTGGCACAGGCGGTACCGAGGGTGACGAAGACGTCTGCGATGGAGACAGTTGCCGTGACGAAGCTAAAGGCAGCTGATGGAGCAGATGCTGATGCGGCGACTACTGCGGCTGTAGAGCTGCAGATAGAGGCTGCAGCTGCTGATGTTGCTGACGCAGCTGCGGCTATGGAAGAGGCAATGGCAGATGCTGCGGCAGAAACCTGTGTGCCTATGTTAGCAGCGGCTGCAGCAATGGGACCAGCAGCAGCTGCTGCCTCTGTGTACGCATCAGTAGCCCGTCCTGCCGAAGTCGAGGCAGGAGCACGCGACGCTCTAGCGGCGGCGGCAAAAGTGGATGCAGTTGCTGCAGCGGCGTCAATGAGAGCAGACGTCGTGCGAGTGAGAGCACTCACAAAACTTACAACGTCTTGTGTGAGTGCTGAGTTCAACTGGGCCGCAGGCAACTATGAAGTGTCCTGAAACGGAGGGTCCCCCCCGGGAGAGAGAGGCGGAGAGGCGCTTACCGAACGGTGACGGGATGTCCACGCAGACGTGAATGCGCCAGGCCCGGATTCGCGATCACCCCTCATTCCTCTGCGACAACGTACGTGGCGCTGGGGTAGCCTCCCCTCGTAGTCCGCACCGGGAGGGAGCACGCTCTGGTTGCCGGTTTGTGCCAGCGTGACGAACGCGGTACCACGAGGCGGTGCACGCAACTGCGACAGTTGGCACTTTGGCCACGGGTGCTGCTGCTGCTGCCGCCGCGGGTGGAGATGGCGGTATGTGGCCGCGAGTGCTGCTACTGCCGCCGCGGGTGCTGCTGCTGCTGCCGCCCGCGGGTGCTGTGGCTCCTTCTGTCGCGTGTACACTAGCTAGATCCGCCGTGGCTGTGGCACACGCGGCAGCTCCTACTGCGATGGGTACGGATTTAACAATGCAGTTGCTCCCCGTTGAGGCAGCTGCGCTCAATGCGGTACTAGCTGCTGCGACTGCTGTAGATGCAATGGAGTTGGTGGCAACTGCCGCGTCACTACCAATGGAGGTGATGGCAGCTACCCCAAGGCTCCGGCCACAGCTGCACCTACGACCTAGGCCGTCCGCCTTGTCACAAAAGTAGTGAGTGTGGCTACAGGGACATAGGTGCGCTGGGGGAGGACTAGGACGCCGGATGACGTGCCTGAGGCTCCAGTGGACGACAGGGGCCAGCAACGGCGTGGGAAACGAGGAGTCACCTCCGACACGGGAACGAAAACTCGCAGTGGCTCCACAAGGACGTGCGGAGTGCCAGGAGGATGCGGTGCAGCCAGGAGAAGATGGCAGGTGGCGGGCGGCGTAGGTCGGTGTTGCCACAGAAGCGAACACAGTCACACGCTAAAGGCACCGCACGGTCTATCTGGATGTACTGCGGCCTCCCAGGTTGACGCTACTGCTAGATCGCAGATGAGACGGCGGCGGAAGGCGTGAATGATGTGGTGAAGAGACACCACGCCACCGGTGAAGGTCCAGAACCTGTTGGGCATGTGGGAAAACAGCGCGTTCCCTCACTCACTCTGATACCAGAGAATAGAGGAAACTGGTTAGAGGGAGAGCGAGGGAAGTGGAGAATCACGAGCCAAGCGAGGCACTAGACGCCATGGAAGGGGGATGCTTGACTAGCAAAACGTATGAAACCTGAGTAACATGAGAAAGAGTTATTAGATGCAACGGAGCAGGTGGCGGGGTGACGAGCGGGCGAACGGCGAGCCCATCCTCGCTCGCACCCGCGCCTAGTGAGCCTCGAACCTGGGACCTCACCCACATAATTTTCTGCACGCATACAACCTAGCAAATCTGGGAAGACAACCCGGACACACATCCCCGTCATACACTAGGAATCCTAGTGTCAACACAATTCAAGTGGCAAACTCCTGTGCT
>SZWC01000233.1:197867-213567 GCA_023375785.1 Penium margaritaceum | reverse complement strand
AGAGGGGGGGGAGCAGGATGAACAGCAAAGGAACAACTGTTGCGGCAGAGGTTGAGAGTGTGGAAATCTACTATGGCATGCTGAAAAGAAGGAATAGGAACCCTGTGACAGATTCTATGGCTACGACAACAGCTGCAGCAGCTGTGGAAATCATAGTAGCTAAATAAAATTGTGTTGGAGAAGGGGTCAAGGTAATGGAGATTTCTACAAAGGAAATGGATGATTGAATGGAAGAGACAACAGATGAGGCGGTAGCGGTAGGTGAGGCTGGTGTGGGAACTGATGACGCTGCTGAGAGCCAGGTGGTAGAGTTGGCGGCTGCCTTAGCCAGAGGCCCAAGAGCTGCAATCGCCTCAGTGTATGCCTCCTCAGCACAGCCACCCACTGTGGTAGCCAGTGCACGCAAGGCTCGTGCAGTGGCAGCAAAGGCGGCAACAGCAGCGGCAGCATCAAGAATAACAGCTAGAAGACCAAGATCATCAGCTGTAGCAGGAGCAGAGGAATTAGGGTTTTCCTGATCAGCTGCGGCTTAGGGTCTGGGAGGAGATGACGTGTGTTGAAGCCAGACAATACTAGCAGCAGCGGGGTTTGGAATTTTCCATTGAGGTCGTGCACAAATATGTCGATGCTAACCAGAGCAAGATGGCTGATGGGGAGATGGAAGGAAGTCAGCAACTAGGGAAGTTCAGATGGCGTAGCTTCCTTCCCCTTTCACCTCCTCCTCTGGCTCTCACATCGCTTCCCTGTCAGAGTCCTTCCCAGATTTCAGATGGTGGAGGGGCTCTCACTCTTGCTCAAGCCACTCTTTGAAGGAACCAAGCTGCTGATTAGCAATGCTTGCCAGCCTTGCAAGGCTTTCACCTATATGGTTGCTCTCTAGAGAATCCAGAACTATGAATAGTAGCAGCTGCAGCTAGTGTAGACTACATCAATAGCTGTGCTCAGATATGGTGGTTGCAAGCTCTGTTAGCTGCAGCTTGTGCCAGCTGTGGCGGCTACTCAATGAAAGCAACCTGGAAGCTAGTGTCAGCTGCGGCTACGACTGCAGTGCTACCTTACCGGCCAGCCATGGCCGTAGGGCTGTTACTGCTGGCAACAGGGTGGTGCCGGATGTGTCTGCTATGCATCTCTTGAACCAAGGACACCACACAAGGCCATAAAGACCGGTTGCAACTCCTGTTGCTAGTTGGTGCTATTGGTTAGAGTTGATGCTGTCAGCAGCTGCTATGCACCTGGTGCAGCTTTGCTGCAGAAGCAGTGGCTGCTGTGTGCGTGGTGAAGAATTCACACAAGACATCAGCATTGGAGACAGATTTCTCACTGGCTCTTGTTGCTTAGATGCGGAGGATATGGCTTCGGCTGCAAGCCTCTTTCTGTTAGCAGCTGCTACTACAGTGGCTTCAGACTTCACCGTGGATGGCACAAGATGAAAGACTGCATGGCTACTGATGCTGTCAGATGCCATCGCTATCATTGCCCATTTAGGCTTAATCGACCTAATTTCATGCACTCGAGTTGGAGTGCATCGGCAAAAAAAGCCGCGTCGGAAGTTTCTTTCCGACTTCGCCCTCGATTTCAGCGACGACCCCTTTTTTGCCAAAATCGAGGGCGAAGTCCGATTGTTCTGACATCGGCTTCGCCGATGTCAGAACGGTGGTCGACGCACGATCGCGATGGAGCGAAAACGCCCTTTTCATTTTTTTCTTACCACGCAAATCCGTGTTCAACCTCAAGTTTGAAGCCCAAACGTCGAAAAAACCCATCCCCGAATTACATTTGGGGGTTTAGGGTTTTATTTTTGTGTGGGCATCTGCTGGGCCCCGCGGTAGCGGGGCCCAGCAAATTCCCTTCCATCGCAGGGGGAGTCTCGGACCCCCCATCCAAACCTTCCCGCAAACCCCCCTCGAACAGTCACAAACCCCTCACTCAAGGGGTTTGTGACTGTTTGACGACTTTGCTGGCGAAGATCCGCCTGCGACGTCGCAGAGCCGGGCGAAGTCCGATTTTGCCCCCCGAAGTCGGACTTCCGGCCCAAAATCGTGCACTGATCTACGAGTGCACGATTTTGGGTCGATTAACTCAACCTCTCATTGCCAGCTACCTGCTATCAGTGGAAAGTAAGAGAGAGAAGATCTCTCTGCTACCTGTGCTGCTGCTTCTGGCTGCATGCAGGGACAACAAGTGTTGATGCCGAGGTGTTGTGGGCAGGTTACAAGAATGTCTGATTATCACAGTAGTTGGTGGTGCTGCTAAGGAGACCTGGGACAAGGGGAGGTGATAAGTCCCACGACGTGAAGTAAGCCCCGCACATGCATCAAATGCAAGGTGGAGCTTGCCGCCACCCTTGGGGTCAAGCCAGACCTCATGGATTTTTACTGAGCGGCTGCTGCTAAAAGAATCCGGCAGAATGATTCCAGCACGAAGTGCAACCGGAAACTAGCCATGCCCACAATGAGTCTCATATCCAGATTACGCATGCTAAAACTTCCCACACCATCCTACAATTTCTGTAGGCATGCAAGATCATTGGACCATCATCAAAATGGCAGTGAATGCTGCTGATACGACCATCCGCTCATGCAAAAATCTGAATGACTTCAAGGTATCGTGTCATCAATTTGAAGAGGTACAGTGTGAGCCAGCATGTGGATGCAGCCAAGCACTTTCTTTCATTGTAACAATCAACAATGACTAAGGGTGTTTTGCATAAGAACTGTTCATGTTGTGCAGTAAAGAGGGCGTAAAAAATTAACGCAACCTACAGATGTCAGTGGCAGGGGTACTGTGGGAACTGTCTAGAAGTTTGAGAACAAACCCAGGATAAGCAAGGTCGTGGTCAGGAGAAACATTAGAGATTCAATGAAACAGATAATCCATGGCTTTGAAAGGTCCTCCCAGCCTTGACTCATTGAGTGAATTCAAGAGTCTTTGGCTATCCGGGTCCATGGGTGTTGAGGTGGAAGGGAATGTTGAGAGCAGCGGAGGAAAGCAATCCCCTAGCCTACATAGCCTGGTGGACATGAAAGGAATGATGCTGCCTGTCCCTTTCAAGTTCCATGCCCAGAAGACATCCAGAACGGCCAAGGTCCTTCATCTTGTATGCACACTACATATTGGCTTTGGCTGATTAAATTGCAAAGGGACTAGGAGAAGCAATAAGTAGGTCATCAACATAAACAAGAATGGATATGAAGGGATCAGGCAGGGGATGGAGGAAAAAGTTCTGGATTGACCGTGGTAGGATGGTACCCCCCCTTTCTAAGGTAGAGGTAATCTCCATGTACTAGCCCCAAGGAACTATTTCAAGCCGTAGGAGGCCTTCCAAACTCGCCATTCTTTGTCCATGCCATCAGAGATTCCGGGTGGTTGGACCACAAAAATCTCCTCTTCTAGCCTGCCATGCAAGAATGCATTGTTAAATTTGACCTGATAGAGTTCCTAGTCATGGTGAGTGACCAGGCAGAGAAATTCTTGAGCAGTAGATTAGCAACCGAAAAGTACAAAAATCTTGCCAAATTTGACACCACTGATATGTGAGAACCCTTTGGCAGTGAGAAATGCCGGTCACATAAGCTGTCAAGATTCAGCTTACTTTGCTACATCGATCTTGCTGTATGCGCCTTTTGGCTAGCAGACAGGTTGAAGAGCTCAAAGGCATCATGCTCTCAGAGAGCTGCAAGCTCCTTCTGCACTGGTTTCTCCCATACTATGTGCCTCTTAGGATGTGGCCGGCTTACAGACCAGGGGGATATCCTAATTGCAGCAAATTGGGCAGTAACTTAGCCAGAGATGGATGAATTTACTTCATTGTGAATCTTGTCGGAAATGAGATAGTAGAAATGAAAGGTGCTAGGGTGGATGACACCAACAACAAGACTTTTAGGATCCCCTACGGCAAGTCCAAGGGCAGAAAGATCATGGTCACCAAAGAAAAAACTACTAGGAGACGGTAAGGGATGAAATACCCCCCTTCAAGTGTATGGCTGAGAGACTAAGGAGGATTTTCCAGAAAGTGGCAGCATGGAGGCAACTGGGGACGGGACAATAAGATCAATTGGAGGGGGTTTCAGTGATGATGGGTCAAGAGACGATGATGGAGATGATGATACTATGAGATGGAAATAAGCATATGGAGGAAAATGGGGTGAATGAGGAGGAGACGCAGAGGAATCCAGAGATTCATACGAGGATGCGTCATACAGCGGGAAGGAATAAATGGTTAGACAAATTTAAGTAAGTGACGGATGGCACAGAAGAGGGCATTGCAAGAAGGAAAGGCACTGGATTACCCCGATTGGAGGCTGAGAAATGTAAGGAGCCTCTCCCAATCTGAAGAATCTGGAAAAGTGATCAAACTCGTGTTCAAAGACGTCAGAGAAGAGAGAGTCCCTGGGTTTGCCGACATGTAGCCAGGCAAGGCTTGGGACAAGGCCGACACCATAAGAAAGGCACATAGATACCGATAATTGGAGAGATTGCTTATGAGGTGACATTTGGGACCCAAATCGTGTGATACTGCCAAGGATACATGGAAGATGGAGGCCAGTTTGTTGAAAACCTCGGCAAGTACCAGACTGTGCCAACACCGTGACCAGGCGGGACATCCATGCCCTGAAAATCAAGGATGGTGACAGAAACTAGGCGTTGATATTTGTGTTCCAACATAGCCTGAATGATCCTGGGACTCACAGCTTTTTTTAGGCAACTTCTTGAGACTATGCAAGAGATTTTTGGTCACCACATGCTATGTGAGACTGATTTTCTGAGACATGCAGTTTTGAGAAGGGAATGCGAAACCTGAGATTTGTTTTTTTTAAATGGAAAAGATCTGATGAGCTATAGTGATACTCAAAATCTTTCCAAAGCACCAAATAACATGCAATTTACATGCAATTTGGTCAATTTAGCCCAAGTTACGCTCGTCAAAGCGCAGGTCACACCCACCACAGCAATTTCCAATGACTCTGGTTGTGGTGTCTTCTCCAACATGCAAAACACCTTTCCGGAGTGGTAGATCCCTTAACAAGTTATGGAGGATTTCCCTTCACTGTTTAGAAGCACCTTGATGAATTGTTTATTGATTTTTTAGTTAGGGTTCAACAGGGTTTGAAAGCTGTCCGTGGACTTGTAATAAGAAATCTTACAATCCCTGAGGAACAATCTGTACTACGGATTGCTGAATTTGAACCACAACTCTGGTTTTTGAGCAACAATTGAGTCTGCGCGAACATTGCCCGGAGCCTCCTTTGTCACTGCAGTAGCCACTGGCAGATTCTTCCCCGGGCAAAGTCCTCAAGTAACAACTCATGCTACTGATCTCCGGAAAACATTTCCCTGATGTCTCTGAGTAAGTGAACGCGTACTTGATTCTTGCTACTGCACACACCCTAAGTTTAGAAACACATATCTACAAGTAAAATCAAAAGAACTTAGAAATTCAATGTGTGCTAGGCCTAGCACCCTTTCAAATTTAAGGAACTTCAATAAATTTTATGTTAGAAAAACCCAGTGTGACTCTAGAAAGAAATGGGAGGATTTATCTATGAGGCGGCTCATGGATGCCTCCCAACACTGTACCCAGGAATGCGGAAGGGGGATCTTTTGACAGTCTCCCCCTTGCACAATTCATTCACCCTTCTCCCTGATTTCTCCTCCTCATCATCTACTGCATATCATATCCCATTGTAGGTGGTTATCATGAGTCCAAACATGCTCATGATGAACTAATATGCGGTTTGAATTTGGTCAATCAATCATCAAGCATGTGTCATAACAGAACCTGCCTCTTGTTAACCATGCCCCTTGCATAGTGATAATGCACGTTGATGTGTTTCATCTTCATGCTGTTGTGCTCTCTGTACCGTTGGTCATTAAGACCAAGCCAGTCTTGTCTTCTTGCGCCATTGTTGAATGGTGTTGAAAATTTCCCTGTGCATGCCCCAGTGCGGCACCAACAGGTGCCGACAAGCTGCCTAAGGAAGAAAAATCATCATACTTTGGTCAAGTAAAATGCTCCAAATCCAGATTGATTGGCTGTTCCCAAAAGCTGACAAGTTCCGCAATCAGATGCAACTTCAATGGCCAGAATCTGTCAAGTATTGAGGAATTTACGAGCCCTCAAATTTAGTCTCGGCGTGTGCGGCTGCTCAAGGAGTTTTGCCCAAGTTGACGTCTGCTGGAAACTTCCACCGGACGTGAGTAACAAGACACATCCGGCGGCAATATCCACCGGATAACTGCAAATTCATCCGGCGGATAACATTCCCAGATTCAATAGTACTGGTTGGTACTGGGAGAGTGCCAAGCTCCTGGCTTGGAGTCCGGGACTCATTATGAAGGTTTGTTATTCAGGCACACTCAAAATTCTGACAGCAGGTCCACGGACAGGTTTCAAACCCTGCCCTAATCTACCACCAAAATCAACATAGAAGTAACTGAGGCGCATCAAATGTAAAGAGGTATGCACCTCCTGAAAGGTGTTTTGCACGTGGATAAAGGCGTCATGGCAAGTGGAAACCACAGGAAGCATTAGTTTTTTTCTGCGGTGGGTGTCACCTGTGCTTTGGCAAGCCTAACATGGACAAAGATTGGACCACTTTCATGCGGTTTGGTGCATTAGGAATATCGTGACAATGATATTCCTACAATATCAGACAATGTATCTTTCCAAAAACTAACACAAAAAAAAAGAGATGAAAAATCATGAGCGTGAGTGTGGGATTTCTTGTTGCCTCACATAGCGTGAGATGACAAGAAACCTCACGCTCACGCTTACGCCTCAGATTCTCCCAAAAGAAGAAGAACCCACAAGATGTTCAAGCACGTCAAATCCCACATATCTGAAAAAGAGTTATGTGCCTCGGCTCTGACCACTCCCTAGATATTCACACCTTTCATAGAGCATGGGATTTTCATCGCAGACAACGTTGCCATGAAGTCTGAGAATCTGTTTGAGGTCATGTCGTGGCACTGAAAACGGAGACGCAGCCCACCCAGAATCATGTGGATGGCCGTAGCTCTGCACTATGGAGGTGGAACATTGAGATGCATCACACGTGTAAGGGTTTGCCGAGGGTCATGACGGGAACGGAATTCCTCAATAAGGTAGCAATCATAGCTGTGGAGAAGCAGGCTCTTGCCATGAAAATCACGGACGCGGTTATGCTCCTGGTGTCCGGTACAGCTGAGTCGCAGTGGAGCTACTTCCAAAGTTACAATCTGACAGCCGAATCTAGGAAAAACTTCGCATCATCCATCCATCAAAGTGTCTGCCAAATAAAACATTTGCAGGGAAGCGGCTCCTCATGGTGAGGAACAAGGAGGATGATGAATTCATCTCCTCCATCCAGCAGATTGAGTCACTTGCCTCATAATACAATGGCGTGGGATGGAAGACTGATACACACCTCTAGGCAATGCCCCTCCCCATGACCCGACCTGACAGTTGGTGCCCATTCATCACCGTTCTGGGAGGATTGACGGAGGAAAAGCTCACCTATGGCAGAGTCATATGGTACATCTGCAGCAAGACACAACACCAGAGATGAGGCCTCATCTTCATTGTTGGTCCTCATTACCAAACCACGTGATGGTGGAAGAATAGGCAAGGGAGGCAGAAAAAGAGGGTAGTAAAAGGAAGGGCAACAGGAAAGGTGCATGCCACAAATGTCAAAAGGAAGTGAAGGCCAGTGGCAAGGACGCCAAAAGTAAGAAATAGCTCCTCACTGACAACAAGAATCACTTCCTCTAGAAGGCCAACAGTCTGTTCCTGGATTCCAAGGCCGAGGAGCACATCCAAGTTGAGAAGGTGGGGTTCTACAACTACGACAATTTCACCAAATCAATTGTGTTGCAAACAACACAATCAAACCGGCGGTTGGCAAAGGTGACATGGAGTTGGAACTCATGGTGGGCAATGAAAAAAATCCGCTTGTAGTTTTTTATGTGTAGTATGTACTTGGCCTGGCAGGGGGTATGAGATGCTCTTCTACAGGAAAGATGCAGTGGTGCACAAGAACAGTGATGGCTAGACCGCGCTGGATACAAAGCACAAAGGTGGTATGTACATCATGTGGACCAAGGGTACCCTGTAGCATCGGTTGTAGCAGACTCGCAGAAGAGCACCATAAACATGGCCAAGGAAGGAGGAGCTAATTTGGAGCTCTAGGGAATTTGTCACCCGCAACCATTAAGGAGATGGCAAAGCATAAAATGGTGCAATGTCTTGCCAATGACAGAATAGCAGACATGGTAGCAAATGCAATGGAACACAAGAAGTACGTGCTTTATATTTTGGATTAGGCGCAGCGCAAGTCGTTTAACAAGAACGTGATTCGCACACTGGACCTGCTGGAGGCCGTGCATGGCAATGTATGTGGACCATTTACAACATCATAAAGTAGTGGCTTGAGGTAATTTTTCACCTTCATTGATGAATGCAGAAAAATTTCTTTGTGTAATTTATGAGGCAAAAAGGCGAGGTAATGGACAGGCTGAACAACTACGTTATAGTGGTGGAGTGGCAGATTGGCTAGAATTTCAGAGTGTTATGCAGGGAAAATGGCACATTACATTGGCTACAGTGGATGTTTGAAGCAGCATGGAATCAAGTGGGTAACCAAAACACTGTAATTTCCACAGTGCCATAGAGGGGTGGAGCGGAAGAACTTGATGCTGAAAAACATGGTGCAGATCATGCTTGTGGATGTGGGGTTACTACCAAGATTCTGGGCTAAAGGTGTGCCTACAGTGAGCTACACAATTGACCTCACCACAACAGCAGCGCTGAAGGATAAGGGTAGCTGGAAGGCACCAGAACTTTGGAGTGGCAGCAATCCAGGTGTGGAGCACCTGAAGGTGTTCTGGTGCAAGGCACCAGAACAACCAGGTGTAGGCTGCACAACGGCGCAACAGCAAGTTGGAACCGTGGGTGAAGCCAACTTTGTTCCTCCGCTACGAGAGTAAGCATAAGGCGCATTGGCTTTGGAAGCAGCGCACACAAGATATCATCCACATTTGTGACATCGAGTTTGATGAGCAGAAGAGCTTCAGCAACAGCAACAATGGTGCGGGAGTTGCAGTCTCTCCTAAGGAGAGGCGATGGTTCCACCTCCTTGATTACGATAAGGAGCCGGTGAATGCTAAAGTCAAGGAAGGGGTGTTGGAGTGTGGCAGTGCGGAGTAGACAATAGCAGACATGGAAGACTCCGATGACAATGCAATAATGCTGGAGATCTGCCCATAAGATCTGGCTGATGAAGCACAAATGGTGCTAAGGCGCAATCCTGGCAGAGTAAGCGCCGGCTGTCAGGGGAAAATTCTTTGGACGTGCCACCCGTATGGGTGATATTTTGTCAGAGTGGGAGAGAAACACAAGGAGCCATCTTGACAATGTTTTGTTGGAGCATACGGAGTTGGAAGGATCACAGCAGAGAGAGAAGGTGTCACCAAAACTGCCATGCCGCACGTGGGGAAGGGCTTTGACACATGCACCGGCCAATGGATGATAATGGCACCGTGCATGCTCACTGCATCAATAACATAAATCACCATACAATAGGAACTTCAACGGCCTGAGGGAGAGCAGTGGCATGTCGCCATCAAACAGAGTTGGCATCCATTACCAGAAATGATACGTGGGAGCTGGTTGACTGGCCGGAAGACACCAATGTCATTGGCTCGAAGTGGTTCTTCAACACCAAGTTGATGCCATCGTCGATCTCATGGCCTGCACCGCCTTACCAATTTCCTTCACGCATGAGCCATTGTGGAACAAGGTCGTCAACAATGCATGTGCAAGCAATGCCTCCTTCCACCTCCCTAGCCACTCAACGGTGACCGAAAGCATTCTGTCCAAGATTGATGAGCGCCTGGAAGCAGAGGATTCTCCACTGAAGCAGGGGTGGGCCATTTACAGTGCCACTGTGGCAGCAGAAGCGGCCAATTTATGGTGCAATGGCTGTGAACGTGAAGGGGACTTGCCACATCTTCTCCCGAGATGCGAGCGGCAACATCAGCAACTCCTCCCACGTCGCCAGAATGATGGAGGAGGCCATCAACATAGTTGGGGAGCGGCATGTGGTGAGCTTCATGTGCAACAATGCGGCCGTCAAAAAGAGGGAATTTAAGGACATGAAAGGGAAGTACCCTCAAGTCTTGTGGCATGATTGTTGTGCAGAAAATGTAGACATGTGCATGAAGGACGTTTGCAAAACTGAATGGGGTGCCTCGGAAATTTCAAGGGCTGAGAAAGTTGTGTTTTTCAGTAACAATGACATGCCGCGCACGTGGTTGAATCAGCAGAGTGGTGTTTGTGTCCCTTTGCCATGTTGTGAGACATGATCCGCGTCAGGACATACCAGGCTGCAACGCCTCAATGACGTGAGGCCATTCCTGCTAAACTTGGTCAGTCATGCTACATTTAAGGACATGGGGAAGCAGAGGGACAGCTTGTTCTGTGACAGGAAGAAGGTTGTGCATAGAGTTATCCGTCGGCATGTGTTTTGGATTCAAGTGCACCAGCTCTGTGACCTGCTGAAACCCTTTGTGACTGTTATGCGCTTTGCTGACAAGCCTGGTGGGCAGGCTGTGGAAATCTATGAGACATTGCTGGAATGCACTGCTAAGCTGAAGGCACTGGGGAAGCCGCGGGAAAAGAAGCCTGCTAAGGTGGCTGCAGGTCATGTCAAGTACCGTACTGGGGGGCATATTCATCCTAATTAATTATTTTTTTTCTCCCATGCGTCACTTTAAAAATTCTGTGCCATTTGGGCGAGTCACATGTGAAATTACTGGCTGGGCTCATATTATCCGTCTATACTGGCACCATATTTTGCCTCATGAACCGTCCTTGCCCTTGTTCAGAAAAAAACATGCACTGGGTGGAAAAAAAAAAAACCGAGAAGCAAACATCCTTGGACGAGCACACAGGTATGTAAGATAATTACTTTTACATGGGCTACACTCACACTGGACAAATCACGTCCTCTGCCTCGGGCTGCACCTGCTCTTTGAACAGCATGCTGTTGGGGTCTAGTGCTTCTTCCGCGGCACCTTCGCGGAAGCCACTATCCATGCAACGGCCGAAGCCACAGGCATCACACGCATGCCTAACAAGTTACTGGTTGTTTTTCATCTTGAGCCACAAATGCAACACCCATGTCAATCCTAGATTACGCATCTTGGCAAGGCCTAGATCGACCTTGCCGTTGTTACCCGCGTTGAGGCTCTCACGGACTTCGTTTGCGTGCCACTCGTTGTAGGAGCTTTCGATGGCGGCTTTCAATGGCCGTTGGAGTCCGACATCGGCTGGCTGCGCCTTGGATGTGCAGCCAGCCGGAATGAAGAGCAGCCGCACGTAGGCGTAGTGCGTCTTGAGGAAATTGCGGAATTCCGCGCTCGTGTGCGGACGCCATGCATCGAGCAAAAGAATGACCTTCTGTCTGCCGGCGACCTTCCCTTGACGCTCGCACTCCAGCTTGTACCACGGGTGCAAGACGTTCGTCACCCACTCGCGTGTTGTCTTAGCGTTGGCCCAGTGATTGGCCGTCTGGTTGAGGTCGAAGCGGTGCTCGTCCTTGGCCCGCCGTGCGTCTGCGTTGTCGGGTTGACAGCGCTCTGTCTTCCCGGCGTAGATGATCTGAAGTGGCAGCATGTCACCTGCCATGGTGGAGGTGACGAGTGCCGTCACTTGATGCTTGTCGTCGAGTGCCGCAATTGCAACTTCCTTGGAACCCGCGGGTGCGTAGGTACGGTCGCCTGCAACCGACAACAACATGAGTGAGAAGTGGCCCGTCTTGGACTGCACATGCATGTGACTTGCAAGAACCAAACTCAACTCCAACTCACCCGTCGGGACGATGCTGATGCCTGTGTGATCCGCGTTGACCACGAACGCGGGGTCCACCTGGCTCATCACCATCAAAGCCGCGACACATTTATGCATGGCAAGCACGGCTTCCTCCCACTTCTGTGGCAACTTCTGCACCACAGTCGTGCCGCAGCGGTACGTCCAACGCATGCGCTCCCAAACGAATGCGCGGATCCATGAGCGCGAAAAATGCATGGAACCTCCGTTAGATGGCAGCTCCTCTGGGTGATGCTCCTTTGTTAGTGCATGGAGGACGCTACGGAGGTTGGCGGAATTGATGATGGTGCCGGCGGTGCGCATCTTAGAGACGGTAGAGATGAGGATTTCTTCGAATGCCGGATGACGGTCAAGGAACGAACTTTGACCACGGTAGCCATGGGTGCGTTTAGTAGTGGCGCCTTGAATCTTCACTTGTTCGGTGTGACTGAGAAAGCGCATGAACTTCGGGAGAAGGATAAGGCTGCGCGGCTCGTACCAAACTCGGATGGTGGATGGCGAGAGTTGGTCGTAGATGCAACGGCCGCCGGTCTCCCTGTACAGCTTGCGTAGGATCTTCACGGCTTGGTAGGCGTTCTGTCCGGCGACCATCGCTCCATGAATTCGGGGGAGATGCCCGTCTCCCAACCAGTTGACGTAGTCCCCCCGCATTCCCGACGCGATGTCGTTCTCCGCATCCTTGGCGCCGTCTTCTGGAGGAGGCGCAGGTGGATCTTGCGGCAGGCGGGCCTTGGTGCAGTCCTTCGGGTTGTCCAGGACAACGTCCACCTCCATTGTTGGAGTCATGACGCCGGGAGGATTCTTCGGCGGACGACCCACGAGACGCTTCTTCGGCAGCTTGCATGGTGTGGGGTGTGTGATGCGATGGAGGTCAAACTGACGCTTACGTTCTGCGGCAGCTTCGTCAGGGGTAAGGCGCTTGAGGCCGAACTGCATGAGGGTCTTCATAGTGGTGGGTGTACTGGAAGTGGCGGGTGTATTGGAAGTGACATGCAAGTGTAGAGCGGGTGCGTTTTCTACTTGGCGGCGACTCGGGTTGAGCAGTCGCGTACGCGACTGCACTGCTCTTTGTTGCCCCGTGTCCCACCCATCCGCGCGAGGCCCCATCGTGTCGAGATCAAACGGCAGCCCGCAAACCAAGATTCAAATGCTCGAACGACCTCGATGCATCGACTTGAGGCCGTGCAAACAAATGCGAGCATGCAGACTCAAACAGTGAGCGAATATGACTTTTTCCAGTGCCCCGGCAGACCTCTATGGACGACCACCTCAAAAATTCCTAACGGGTTAAATATAGGAGAATGTAAGGAACCCGGAAAAAAGAAAAAGAAAAAAGGGATGAATATAAGATCCACTACGGTATGCCATGGAGCAGCTCAAAAGCTGCTGGATCAATGACATGAGTTGTCCTCTGTATGTTGCAGCATGATGTTTGCATCCCATGCACTATGGGAATAATCTGGAGGGTGATGTCAGCATGTTGCAGGCATGGGCTGCTGCCATTGACTGCCTGGTACCCGAGGACAAGCAAGCAGCTCTGCAAGCTGAATTGGAGGCTTTCCAGCTCGGGCGCGTTACTCTTGATGTCATTCCACTGAAGACAAAATGCCTCAGTGACAAGGCACGCCCGGCTCTAGGGAGGGTGGTGGCAAGCACACTGTCAACATATGAATGGGCTTTGCTCCACCTTGCTCATCTGCCCATCTTGCACGAGCTGGCCATCAAGATTATGTCGCAGCCGTGCGCCTTCTCCGACTGTGAGCGTGCCTTTTCAACACACGAGCTGGTTCACACAGCTCGGCACAACAGGCTCAGCATCCAGACGCTGGAGATGCTGGTCCGGTGCAACGTGCACCCTGCCACCTGTAGAATGCCCGTTTCCGCCGCTGCAAGAATGACTGGATGGCCAAGGATGCATCAGACTCGGAGGACGATAGAGAGCTGGCGGAAGATGTTGAGGAGGAGGAGGAGGAGGAGGAGGAGGAGGAGGAGGAGGAGGAGGTTGCAGTTTTACTCACGCGATTGCTTGGTAGCAGTGAAAAAATCATGTCTGTCTGGTCGTCCTGGTACTCATTGTTGAACTTTCGGATCTTGGATACCCCCATGTCGAACAACCTGAGTTCTTCAGGGGAGCGATTATGTTGCACAGGTGGGTTTTGCCACTTTATCCTGCCCTTGGCTGTTTCCCAAGTCGACCAATTTCTAGAAGAAAACGAGTCCTCCATGTGTTCCGGGTGACTGCCAATGGTGACAGTCTTTTGAAATGTGTCTGGTTTGCCACATGTCCAGCATAAATTTTGATCTTCTGCTGCAATGTTTTGACTTCCATCATGATTCAATTTTCCAACAAAAGCGTCTTTTCACCAACATAAAATGGAGTGTAGTTTTTGATAGAAACTGGGGCAGCCCTCAGGGAGGTGATCAGGCTCACTAAGAGCCGCCTAGGCAGGACCAACTGTTTGTGAGAGGGGGTTGCAGGTTGCACTGACAGAAATTACGGAAGCAAAGTAGGTTTGCAGAGAATGCGAATGTCTGAATCGACTCTTGAGTGAGAAAGTGCATTTTACAGCTTTCTAACAAGCCCTTATATGCCTCATTTGTCCTAGGGATCACTGAGATACACTCTGTCAAAGTCTACCTTCTAGCACACTCTCCTAGCCTAGCGAGATGAGCGGCAGTCACCTTCAAGTGCTCAGGTCGTCACTTGAACCCGACCCATGATCTCCAAACTTTGGAAATCCATATCTCACTCAAACGGACTCCAAATTGAGTTCCGTAAAGTGTGTTGGAACCTGTAAAACATCCTCTATGAAACTGTTATGCCAGATGATTTTTATCGAGCAACCTGTTTTTGTCACTTTCTGGCACTCTCATATCCATCAGTTTTGGGCTCCAGATATAGTAGTTGGTGTTTTTGATCCTTTTGGTAGCCACAATTTTCCGTGGTAAGTCATAGTGAATGTTGTGGATGGCAAGAGGTGAAGATGGAATTTGACACAATTTTTTTAATAGAGATTTTTTTTCATTGGTGATGCTTCTACAACTGATGATCTTGTGGACCGTCATGTGCCAAGCTAGTGTGCTGATGACTCCACTACACCTTATAGAGGGAATCATTTTCATTGTACATTTCACCAAAGTGCATATTTTTTCCTCGCGTGGAATCATCCCACCAATTCCGTGGAGTGAGATGTTTTTTCCCACTTTGGATATACCAACTTATGAGTTAGCACACTTGCTGGCAAGAATGTGAGGCCGCTGTCATGAGACATAAATCCTTTTCCCTTAGCCTCCCACTACCATTGCATGCCCTAGATATTGGAGAAAATTTTTAAGATTTCCTTCTTGTGGATGGAGACCATGAGTTAAGTCCTTTTTTTGTAGTATAAACTGAGATTCTGCCCCTCCGCACTCCCGGATATGCAGGGATGCCTCTATGATCTGATTCAAAGAGAATTCCTCTTTTTTATTTAGAGGCATAAATGTTTTGCCAAATCCAGAAAGTGCTAAATCTCCTGGATTTTGATGAATTGACGAATCCAGTGCACTTCAAGTTACTGGATTCCACTGAACATGGAGGGAGATACCAACATTCAAAGTTGGGGTACATGCAGGGAACATCGACCAGATGCCGCTCCGATCTCAGAGGAGGCTTTGGAAAACTTTTCCCAGGTGTGGTTTTCACTAAGGGATTTAGTAGACCAATTATAGTTTGGAGTTGAAAATTCTGCTGTGGATGATTGTGCAGACGCTGGTGGTGGAATTTCTTCTACTGCTGGTGGTGCTCATGGTGCTGGTGACCCTGGTGATGGTGGTGGTGGTGGTGGTGGTGGT
>SZWC01000233.1:153091-187278 GCA_023375785.1 Penium margaritaceum | reverse complement strand
TGGCGGGGCAGCGGGCGGCAGACAGACACAGCGGAGGGTCTGGTGCTGCCTTTGAATTTCCTTGGGAAGAAGCCTGCGACGCGGCAGCGGCGGCGCCTGCCAGCGTAGTTGGGTGCCAGCGTGAGTGCAAGCGCAAGGTCGCCGCCGCTCCATCTCTCACGCCGTGGAGCGGGTTAAGACTCACCACCTCAAGGCTAGCGCTGCGCACGCGCGCACCCAACCTGCGCTCCCTTGCACTGTTTTTGACCTGCCGCTGCTGTTGCTGCTCCTGCTGCTGTTGCTTCGGGTGGTGGTGGTGGGATTGCTGTTGGAGCAGGCGGCGAGATTGTCGCGTCGCTAGACGTGCACGTGCTGTATTGGAACTAGTGCCGCTGAATGTGCTACTGCTGCTGCTGCTGATGGTGGTTGTGGTGGTGCTCGCTGATGTGGCACATGCAGAGTTGTGAGCCAGCAGCAGGAAGAGGAAAAGTGAGGCTGAGATTTTTCTCGCCGCAGCAAAAGCAACAGCGACGGTTGCGGCCATCGTATGCTCCAGCGCGCGACGCAGAAGACGGATGAGGCCGCTGGCGCACTACACGTGTGTATGGCAATGGGTCGCGTGGTGAACTACTGCAGTGCAATGCAGTGCTGCGAAGTTACGTTCGGATGAGGCTCGCGTCAGATCACATCATCACAACGCAAAACGCCACCAAAGCCAAAGGACGTCTGCGTCTCCCTCTCTCTTTCTCTCTCCCTCTTTCGTGAGCCGCAAAGTCAACGCGAGCGAGAAGCGTTGCTTCAATAACGTCTGTGCTTCAACGCAATGCACTGCAGCGCTGCGACAATTTCGCGCGAGGCGACTGGTCAGTAGTGCGACACAATTTGGAGTATGTGCGGTGCGATGCGCGCGGCGACGGGGGCTAGCGTTGACTGGCGCACCGTAGTGCACTGAGGTGTTGTGTGGCGTCGTGAGGGACTGACAGTCAGCGACGGTTTTGCGGTGGTGATGGAGCTTGCGGCCAACGACGCTCGGTACAAGGTTGCTAAGATGCGCCACAAACGTTTTTTTCGGTCCCTTTTCAGTCTGCCTTGGTGTGCGAGCGTGCCCCCTTCGTCTGCATGGGTATTTCAGCATGTGCGGCCGACGCCAGAGACCGCGGCGCTGTAACAGCGCGGCGTGGTGACCGCTCCCACTTGCAGCTGCAGAGAGTGGGTCTGTTCTAGTCTCGTGTCGCGATCCGCGGTGCGGTGAGTACATGCACGTGTGGGTATATGGGCGGGTTGGGTTAGGGCATGGGGGGGGGGGGGGGGGGGGGGGGGGGGGACCACTGTTGCTGCCCGCAGGAGAAACGCAGGTGTGTCGGACGCGTGGCAACGCGAAAAATGAAGACAGTAAAAGTGACATTGTTGCATGACTCCCCCTTCTCACAAAAATTGTTTGTTGGCTGCTATCACTGGTTTCACCTTACACGGAGGAACGGGGAGGAGAGGAGGAGGATTCGTAGCCTCTCCTGACATTCCGCGCCACTCCGCTTCTTGCCACGCCGACCGACAACATCGACGAGTGGTTTTCCCAGCTGCGACGGGCTCCATCCAGCAGGTGCGCCTCGAAACACGTCAGTTCCAGCGCTACACATCAACCGCCTTAGAGGAAAACTCATGTTTGGAACAGTTCCTACAGATAGAAAACCATCAACTCACCTTAGTGTACTGAAGTAGCAGCTTGCCTAACTTGATATCCCAAACAAAGCGTAGATGGTGAGTGTTACATACTATACGTACACGAGTCCCTAACATTTCCATGTGAATATTTCTGTTATTACACAAACAGCTCACCGTACTTCAAGACCCCGATTTTCACCCCAACAGCCAAGAGCAATTCGACCAGCTGCCCTTGCCCTCCGCTGAACCTTCCGGACTTTCTCAAAACTTCAGTCACTCTGAAAAATCCACGACATAAGTGTCAACCTTTCATTCGACTTCTCGACACATCAAGACATGTCTCGATTTGTAAAGATGCATCTCGCATCTTCGTCGTCGATTCTCGAAGCCCACTGATTTCTTTGCGGCGCTTCTCAAATCCGACCACTCACAATGCGACCCCACACGCGTCCCTCGACAACCAACCCAACAACCCCGACTATGCCTCATTCGTAACTCAACACTTGTACATGTATGTTCGATCATTTCGACACTTGTCATCAAAGTACGCTTACCGTTGATTATAAATTGCCCAATTGTCCCAAATTCTAAACCGTGCTTTGCCTCGCAACTTCTACCCGTTCACCATCTAGGCTCTGTTCGGCATAACACTTGGTATCTGAGCGCAACAGTGCCGGAGAGGTATCCGACTACTTTACTCATCCAGTGGACTACCTCGCACAAGCCGTCAGCTCATTTTGAACGTAAGGACTTTGCAAAATTCGGGACTGTCACGTGAGGCAAACGAGCACAATCGACGATAAGTAGCGGGTCTTCGGCGACGACTTTGAGGTTGGAGGAGCAGAACATGCCTGTGCATTTGAACCCTGAAGCAGCAGCAAACACCCGCGTGGCAGGTTATGCAGCAACTGGATCAACCCCTATGGCCCCGACGACCAATCCTATCACAGATGTAACGGCGGTAAACCAGTCGCCCCTACCGACAGCCTTTACGACGACAGTAAAAACGACAGGTTGCACTGGACAACATGCACGGATCAACGAGGAAGTGGTGTACCATATCAACGAGAAGATAAACAACCATTTGCTCCAACAACTTGCCATGGAGGCTCTTCGCAACGAAAGTGCACGAGAAGCGGTGCTCATCAAGATAAATACCCAACTCTCCAGCGAACCCAAAATTTGTCCTACCCCACCAGAACCATTCGATCCTGCAAATCCTAAAAGACCAACAGTCCGGATGTGGCTGGCAAGTTTGGAGGTATAGTTCACCGCTGATGGGGTCAACGATGAACAAAAAATATTGACCTCGCCATCGCGCTTTTACGTGGCAAGGCGCCAAGTTGGTGGTCAGATCTACAAACCATCCAACGGCAGTAGGAGACCATCGGAACCTCATCAACGGCCAACGATGCCCATCTCATATCGCAGACCGCATGCATTGTACCATTAGAGCAGATCAACCCACAATGGTAAGACGCACTGACGCCACCAACCGGCTAGAACAAGTTCTCGTGCACAACGCTTGCACGATTCAGACGAGTGAACGATAAGTCTGACACTCGGTACAAGCTCTAACGTTTGCGTTAGCTGTCTAGTGTGACAGAGTATAGGCGCATATTCCGCGAGATCATCGGTGGTGCACAAATCCCCCCAAGCGAACTCTGTTTTCATTACAGCAACAACCTTATGTGAGACATGCGATGTGCAATTGCCATCTTTGGCATCCAAAACGATCTAGCACGGATGATCGCCGGAGTAGAGAGGATCGACGGTGCTGAATAATACGCCCGGATCCAGGAATTATACGGCTAGTAAACTCCCAACCACAATCATCAAGGAAATGGGAAAAGCCCGTCAAGGGACTCCTAGACTTCGATGGAAGTGGACGGCGTCAACTGGAGGGCTACACTACAAGTATGAAAAAGTCGGGCACATTGCTTGCAATTGTAGGAGAAAGCAGCAGGCCAAGATGGGGGAGAGTTCACACAAAAATGAGTTGGGAAATGGCAAAGGGCATGAGTAAAAGGCGTGAATCTTGTTTGTGAGGAGCGATCTGCGCCAAACAATTGCCCATCTGAACAGCCTACAATGCCATAGAGGGTTTTTGAGATCATAAAGTTCAACGAGGAGTACGAGGACGACTTATTGGTGATATTGCTCAATGTCCAACCTCGAGGATGCAAAAGTCGTAAGCAACGACATTGTTCGCAAGCTGGGTTTGTAGACCAAACCAAGGGTGTTTAAACTCAAAACCACCGACGGGAGACCGCAAATACAGAGACTCTGAGAACCACTACAAATACATATGGGAAATCTACAGGATGTAATGGTCTAGAGGACCTATCCAATGAGTGATCACAAAATCATTCTCGGACGAGATTTTCTTTACGCGCACAATCTGTAGGTCGACAAAAACAACGGCGACGTCTGCATGGAAATCAACAGCGCCAAGAGATAACTTCCGCGTATGGGACGGAAGAAGACATGTGACACAGCAGAAATGGAAGTAGTAGAGGAAGCCTCGGTGGCCGAAAAGTGACAAGTTGTACAACCGATACCATGCAACGTGGCCAAGTATTACATACGATGGGGAGCTTGTGCATGGCTCATATGTCTGTATCCAGTGGAGGAGGTAGAAGTGGCAGCAGCCGGCTCATCACCCTCATCGGCCTCGTTAGCTTCGGCATAATCGAAAAAGTTCACGATGGTACCCAAAGAGTTCACACCACTCATTCAAGAGTTTGTGAGCGTCCTCCCAGACAAACTCCCCAAAACCCTACCACCTTAATGGGACATTGAGCATCGCATCAAGCTAAAGCCAAGCACCCAACCCACAGTTTGAGGGGCTTATAGGGTGAGTGATCACAAGCCGACCGAGTTGACAAAGTAACTCGACAAGATGCTCGGTCAGGGGTTCTTCCGTCCATCCACGTCACTATACACCACACCCATAATGTTCGTAAAGAAGAAGACTGGTGAAATGCGGATGTGAGGGGCTCAAATTTTAACCAAAATTCAACCTATAAAAATGGATGCTCGAGGGGCTCGAGTTTTAACCAAAATTGACCTCAGTAGCGGTAATTACCACATTTGCGTGGCATATGCCGACATCGAAAAGATGGCTTTCCGGACTCGCTACGGGCATTTCGAGTTCACGGTAATGTCGTTCGCACTGGGAAATGCTCGGGCGACGTTCATGGCAGCGATAAATAAAAACAATTGCCGGTACCTCGATGATTTTGTCATGGTGTATCGTAATGGCATCATGGTGTACAACTGCTCCCTGGAGGACCACGATGGACATCATCGAAAAGTTCTCAAAGTTTTACGAAGAGAGATCTTTTTCAAAAAACTCTTGAAGTGCCACTTTGGTCGTCATTTGTTAGAGTTTTTGGGTCAAGTCATCAGCAGCATACGGGTCACCATGGATCCAGAAAACTGGCAGCAGTCGCAGATTGGCTCATGCCGACCAACATTCAAGACGCTCAACGTTTCCTTGGCTTCTTCAATTACCACCGGTGCTTTGTACAAGATTACGCCTGAGTGTCAACGCCTCTCTCCAATCTCACCAAAAAAATGAGTGGCAGTGGGGAGACAACAAACAAGAAGCGTTCAGTGCTTTACAGAATGTCCTAGCCTCAGTGTTAGCCCTACAATTAGCTGATCCAACGATCAACTACGTCATGGCTACGGACGCCTCAGATGAAGCCATCGGTGCAGTCCTCCTCAAAGACCATAACAAAGAAGAACAACTGGTTGGGCACATGTTACAAAAACTACGAGGACCAGAACGCAACAACTCCGTACACGAGAAAGAGATGATGGCGGTCGTACATGTATTTTAGACATGGAGGTGTTATTTGGAGTGCTGATGCATCGCACGCACTGACCACCATGCGTTGAAGTATTTGAAGACACAGCCAATCATTAGCCAATGCCAAACCCGATAGATGGAGTTCCTTGAATCTGGGTTGGACTACGATATCGAGATCCGGCCAGGCAAAATCAATCCTACAGATGTACTCAGTCACTTACCAGATCTAATGGCTAAGGCAGCAACACTACAGCTGCATTGAGATCCGTATATGGAGTGGCTATTTACACAAGGCTACGCCAAGCATGGCGGATACGAAAAGACAGAATTTTGGTACGACGCACCCTATTTGCGAACACCATTCACTCGCAACAAACTTCGCTGCATGCTGCCTGAAGAATGCCACGACACTGGTCTAGGTGGACACTTTGGAGAGGAAAAGACAATGAAGAATCTGGCAAAAAAAAACTACTCGGACAAGATGCAATCCAACGTAGCAAAACTTTGCAAATCTTGCAACATGAGCTTGCAACAAAAATCCCGTTGCACACGGCCACTTGGACTTCTGCAATGGCTCCCTATTCCAACGGAACCATGGACTCAGATATCCATGGACTTCATCATGGGACTACCAGTCATACCTGAGAGATATGATGCAATCCTCGTGGTTGTCGACACGTTTTCCAAAATGGGGGTGTGACCGTATACCCACCAAATTTGTGATCAAGCCCCCCCATATCACATGAATGCTCTTTTAGAATGCCAAATCCTGCAAATTTTAAGTTTAACAGTGATGTACCCATAGGTCGAAGAAAAGCAATGACGTATGAAAAAAGTGCGTAGGTTTTGCGTGAGGGGTCCGAGACACCCCTTGCGTTGAAAGGGAATCTACAAGGTCCCGCTACCGTGGGGCCCGGGAGATATCCGTGCTAGAATAGAAAGACCCTCATACCCCAATGCAATTCGGGGTTGGGTTTGGAAGTGTTTGACATGCAAACATAAGATGTTTTGTGTGCCAAAACAATATTCTGAAATGGGCATTTTCGCTCAATTGCGATCGAGCGATGGCCCTTTTTTCACTTGTGTAGATTTGCAAACCCCCTATTACGATCTAGGGTTTTATGTTTTTTGCGAGCTCTGCCCGCGCAAAACATGCAAAACCCTATATCGTAGGGGGGGATTTACGAGAAAAACCTAAATTTAGATATGGCATGGTTAATGTGCAAAACGTGAATATGGTGATAGATATCGACAATTATGTGGACAATGGTCACTCCCCTGAACCGTTGCTATAGGAAGAATACAATTAGCCATTAATTCAGCTTAACATACTAAAATAGCAGCTTGCCTCAACTGTTATGCCAAACAGGGCGTAGATGGTGCATACGTGAAAGTTGCGAGGCAAAACACGATTGAGAATTTGGGACAGAAGAGCAGTTTCAAATAAGAGTATGTGTACTTCGATGACAAGTGTCAAAAATGATCAAACATACATATGTATGTAAACACATGTATATGTATGTATACAAGTGTCAAGTTACGGATGAGGCATAGTCGGGGTCGTTGGGTTGATCGACGAGCGATGCGTGTGGAGTTACGATGGCAGTGGTCAGATTCGAGTAGCTCCACCGAGAAATCGGGGGGCTTCGAGGATCCACGACGAGGATGCAAGATTCATCTTTATAAATCTAGATATGTCTCAATGCGTCGAGAAGTCGGCCGAAAGATCCTGACACTTTTGTGGTGGATTCTCGAAAGTGGTCCAAGTCGTCAAAAAATGCAAAAAGGTTCGTCAGAGGGCGAGGGCAGTTGGCTGAATCACCATTGACTGTCGGAGTTAAAATCGATGTCTTGACGCAAGGTGGGCTATCTGTATAATGGAAAAAATCCCACTCATAAAGTTTAGGGACTTGTGTATGTGTACCATGTAACACTTCCCCCCTTTTCGTCGTAACATCCCGGCGGGTGCATAGTTGTGGCCTGTTGACGGCGGTAACATCCGTTGATCAGGTGATTACCGTCTCGAAGGTTGTAGTAGCGTTCCTAGCTGTTACATGCACTGTTGTAGCCATGCCACTTGTAGCGTGGTAGTACCACGCCGACCGGTCGAAGGAGCCACGTGGCTCGAGCGGGGTCACCTGGGACTGTGGGCGGTTGGATGGGATGGCTTGAGGGTCGGAGACCCTCAAGCACCGCGGTTTTGTCCTAGTTGGCCAAAGATTATTTCCAATCCGTTACATTGGTATCAGACCTCCAGGGCTCGAATCCCACGTCGGGATTACCGGAGATGCTGAGGCGGCTCTCACTCCTAGCGAGGGGGAGTGTAGCGTGACAGTGCCACGTCGACCGGTCAAAGCCACGTGGCTCGAGCGGGGTCACCTGGGACTGTGGGCGGTTGGACGGGATGGCTTGAGGTTCGGAGACCCTCAAGAACTGCGGTTTTGGCCTAGTCGGCCAAGGATTCTGTCCAATCCGTTACACCACTTGACAAGATTCTCTGATTCCTTTCCACATTGTTGATGCTCCAGGATGTCCTTGATGATGTACTCTGTGTACCTGTCCACTTGTACAGGAGGAGGAAGAGGGACATCCTTGTCGGAGAAGTTCTCTCCGGGGTCTCGGTAGTGCTTGAGTCTATTGATATGGAACAATGGATGAACTTGCATAGTGTCGGGGAGTTTGAGTCATGCAACAATGGGGATTTGCATGCACTTGATCTCAAACGTCCCAACCCTCTGGTTTTGAGCTTAAAATAGTCGGTTTTATAGAGTTTGATGGTGGCCGAACTGAGAAGGACTTTGCTGTGAAAGGCAACAACATAGTCGCTTCGATGTTGCTTAGCTGCTCATTTCATTGTCACTTGTGTCTTTGCGAGTGTCTACCATGTTTCATCCCAGATGGTGGAGAATTCGCAGCGTTGGACGTCAACTGCAAGAATGTTGTTTTTGCTGTGGAGTCCTGCTGGTATGGCGGGAAATTTGTCATACACCACTTCAAACAGTGCTTTACCCGTTGTGGTGGAGATCACCGAAATGTATGCGATTTTAGCGGTCGGGAGTTTTTGTGCCCAATCCGCCCCATGAGGTTTGCTTTATGTTGTGAGAACTTGTTCGAATGTCTGATTGGTTCTCTTGGTCGGACCGTCGGTTTGAGAACGAAACGCCGTTGAAAGTTGGATCTGATTTCCGTAGCGAGTCATCAGTTTGTGCTAGAAACAACTGGTGAACGAAGCGACCTTGCCGCTCGTAATGTTTCTCGGCAAGCCGTGTATTTGCACGATGTTATCTTAAAACAGCCGCGATATTCCCTTGGTGGTGACGGTGGTCGTTGTCGGGATTAAGTGAGTCATTTTGGAAAACCTTTCAACAACCACGAAGATTGTGTCATACCCCTCGGGTATGACGGGTAGTCACGTGTCGAAGTCCATGGAGAGGTCGGTCCACGGTTCCGTCGGAATGAGGAGTGGTTGTAGAAGCCAAACTGGTCACCTGCGAAGGGATTTTTATCGCTCTCACATATTGCAGGATTTGTAGAAGTTGGTCACGTTGAAATTGCATCTTGTCCCACAAGTAGTGTTTTGCCAGCTTCTCCAACAACTTGTCTTCTCTGCAATGTCCATGGGGACTGGTTTTGTGGCATTCTTCGAGCATCATGCGGCCAAGTTCATTGTTCAGAGGAACGACCACCTGGCAAATGAATCATTGTTACTAATAGGGTGCGCCGTACCGAAACCTCTCCCTTTCGTGTCCGCCATGTTGGTCATAACCTTGGGTGAACAACTGCTCAAGGTACAGATCTCGTTGCAGCTGTAGCGTTGCTGCCTCAGCCATCCGATCTCATCGCGGGTTGAGCGCATCTATAGGGTTGGTTCTACCTGGCCGGTACTCAATATCGTAGTCGAACCTGGATTCGAGGAACTCCATTCATGGGGTTTGACGTTGACTCACGTTTGGCTGGCTCTTCAAATATGTCAGCGCATGATGGTCGGTGCACACGATGCATTGACCGCATTCAAGATAGCACAGCCACGTCTTAAATGCATGTATGACCACCATCATCTCTTTCTCGTGTACGACGTAGTTGAGTTTCGAATCCCGTAATTTTTGTGACACGTATGCGACCGGTTGTTCTCCGTTGCCATGGTCTTGTAGGAGGAATGTAAAGATGGCTCAATCTGAGGCATCCGTTGCTATGACGTAGTCGAGCATTGGATTGGCTAATTGTATGGCTAGCACTGAGGTTAGAGCGTTGTGTAAGGCACTAAACGCTTCTTGTTTGCGGTCTAACCACCGCCATTCATTTTCTTTTTTAGTGAGGTTGGAGAGAGGTGTTAACACTCGGGCGTAATCCTTTACGAAGCACCGGTAGTATTTGCAGAAGCCGAGGAAAACTTGAACGTCTCAAATGTTGGTCGACGTCAGCCAATCAGCCACTGCAGCAACGTTTTTTTAATCCATGGTGGTCCATACACCGTTGATGACGTGAATTAAAAACTCGATCGAGCGGCGACCAAACTGGCACTTCAAGAGTGTTTTGAAAGTTTTCTCTCCTTGAAAAATGTTGAGAACGTTTTGAAGATGCCCATTGTGGTCCTCAAGGGTGAAGCTGTACACCAGGATGTCTTCGAGGTACACCACGACAAATTCGTCAAGGTACGGACAAAAAGTGTTGTCCATTGCCGCCATGAACTTTGCACGGGCATTTACAAGTTCAAATAGCATTACCGTGAACTCGAAATGACCGTAGTCAGTTCGGAATGGTGTCTTCTAGATGTCATTGTCTGCCACGTGAATCTGGTGATAATCGCTGCTTAGGTCAATTTTGGTTAAAATTTGAGCCCCTCGGAGTTGGTCAATAAGTTTGTCAACTCGGGGGAGAGGATAGCGGTTCTTGATGGTAGCGTCGTTCAATGCCTGGCAGTCCATGTACATTCGCCTTTCTCCAGTTTTCTTTCTCACAAACAGTAATGGCGCAGTGTACTGTAATGTGGATGGGCGGATGAACCCTTGACTGAGCATCTCGTTCAGCTATTTTTTTAGCTCGGTCACTTTGTGATCACTTATCTAATAGGCCCCTTGAACTGTTGGTTGGCTGACAGGTTTCAGCTCGATGACATGGTGGATGTCCCGTTGAGGTGGACGGGTTTTTGGGAGTTTGTCGGGGAAGTTGTCTGAAAACTCTTGGATGAGTGGTGCGACCTCTTCGCGTACCATCTCGAACTTTGTTGATGCTGGTGGGGCTGGTGAGGCCGATGGGGGTGATGAGTCAGCTAGTGCCATTTTTGCTTCCTCCATTGGCTCGCAATGTACAAGCACCCACAACCTCCTCATTGTATGTAATATTTGACCACGTTGGCCACCTCTACTGCTTTCAATGTCGTCTTCCGTTCCCACGTGCGGAAGTTGTCGCTAAGCCCTGTCGATTTCCACGTAGACGTCGTCACTATTTCAGTCAATGTACGGATTGTATCGGTATAACAAATCTCGTCCTTGAATGATTTTGTGGTCACTCATTGGACAGGACCTCTAGACCGTTACATCCCATAGATCTCCCACCTGTTGTGGTAGCGGTCCTCGAAGTGTCTGTGTTTGTAATCTCCCGTTGACGATTTTTCCTTCAAACAACCCTGGTTCAGACCGCAAACACAGCTTGCAAACCATGTCATTGCTTATGAAACTATGAGAAGCTCCTCCATCCAATAGTGCCGGTACCGTTCTGGAAATTTTGCAACATTGAGGTTGCACTTTTAGCAGTATCGCGGGTTGCTCGTCCTCATACCCCTCGTTGAACTTTGCGATCTCAAAAACACTCTACAGGGTCCAAGGCTGCTTAGATGAGTGATCATTTGGCGTAAACAACTCATGGACAAGAGTCGCGCCTTTTACTCTTGCCCTTTGCTGTTTCTTGACTCATTGTTTTGCGTTTTGCATCCCTTTTGGGCCTGCTATTGCTTCAGCAGTTGCGAGCAATGTGCCCGACTTCTCCGCAGCTGTAGCAAGTGTGTGTATCTCTATGGTCAACGACATCCACTTCCATTGGAAATGAGGAGTCCCCCGACTGGTTTTTTCTTGTTCCCATGATGATTGTGGTTGGGAGGTTGCCAGCTGAAGGAATCTGAGCATTGTAGCCGGTGATGTCGATCCTTTTCGCTACTGCAATCATCTGTGGCAAGTCATTTTGGATGCCAAAAACGACAATTGCTCATCGGATGTCTCATTTGTTGTGGTTGTTGTAGTGAAAACAGAGTTTGTCGGGGGCGATGTCTGCACCAGTGATGATTTGACAGAATCTTTGCGTGTACGATGCCATGCTGGACTGCTGACAGAGATGCTGGAGCTTGTACCAAGCGTCAGACTTCTCGTGTAATGATTGTGTCTCTAGATCATCCACTTAGGTCATTGTTGGATTTTGTGGAATGACTTCTAGAGCTCGTTCGAGGGGTTTTCCCCTCCGCGTCACTCTTGGGGGAAATCATTATCAACGACCCGCGCATGGAGACTTGAATACTTCAAGTTTCTAGAGGCCCATTTCTGTTCTTACCTCATCCCCTCATTCTGGGTCCAAAATGAGGGGATATTACATCAAACTTGCGAGTTCCCACGAGCTTTTTGATTTTGAAACTTGTAGTTTGACCTGAAAAACCTCGAGTTTTGTTTTTGATGCGTCGGTGCAAAATCGTCATGTGCAAGGCACGCTTGACGATTTTGCACCCCATTGTATGCCGGTCGCTCGCCCTCTCTCTCGCTCACCCGTTTTCATCATCCGTCTCGCCTTAACCGGCAGGGAGGGAGGGGTTGAGGGTAAGGGTGCGGGGCCACCAGCCTTGCTCGCAAGGCCTGGTGGATCCTCGGTCGTCAATCAGGCTCCCAGCTTGATTGAAAGCTGAGGCTGGCCGGCGGGTAGCCGGCCGGTCACTTGATCGCCAGCTCGCCACCCAACCGGCTGGCTGCCAGCTGGCCGGTGGCCAGCACGTGGCTGGCCACCAGCCAGCCCTCACTGGTGAAGACTGGCCGCCGGCCAGCTCTCGCTGGTCTCGAGGGCAAGGAGGGCGGAACCTGTCCTCCCGCTACATTCCTCCCCACTTATAATGGAGTGTCCCGGTGCATTAATGAGTGCCACATAGTGAGTCATCAACATTGTGAAAGAAAACAAATAACACTAATCAACGGGTAAACATGAACACGTGCACGACACTTGGACCTAAGCTGCAACTTGTCCGTCTGCACGGCTAGCGGCCTCCCCCCTTTAGGCTGGAGCGTCCACGTGACAACCATGTTGGGCGTCCCCAACCTCCTATGGTCATAGTCCATGAGTGTTGCCCTGCGGAAATGTTGTTCACTTTTGCTGCATTCAAGAGGTGCCCCCTGCCTTGCATCGATTTGAACATGCTATGTGCTTGCATTAGAACTCATTGTCCACCCTTGTGGACAAACGGGACTCGGGCTCCCATGAGTTGTGTTCAGGTCCACACCTTGCCCAATGAACAAGGTATTCCCTAACCATCCGCAACCGGAGTGCACGTTCTTGGTGCTGGAGTAGACGAAGAGCCTCGTATAGGCTATCTCCAGTGAGGATTATCGATGGTGGCTGAACGGTTTCCTCCGCCGTGTATGGAGCCAGCAGGCTCACATGAAATACGTCATGTATCTTCATTCTCGGTGGAAGCAATAATTGATCTTTCAGTCGTCCGATACATGTAACGATGGAAAATTGCCCAATCAACTTCGGTAGAAGTTTACACATCCTTGGAAACTTCAGCGAAATATTCTTAGTGCTAAGCATCAATTTGTCACTGATGTCAAACAAGACCTCCCAGCAACTTTTGTCCACATATGCCTTTTGTTGTTGACGAGCAGCTTGAAGGTGACCCTTTGCCTCATGTAACAAGGAGTCTACGCACTCGGCAAAGGCTTGAGCAGAAGGAACCTGTCCTCCTGTACTCCAAATTTTCACTAATAATGACTGCACCACTAGATGCCGACCACTGTTAAACACAAACGGAGCAAACTATGTAGACTACTTCACCAATTTATTCCCCGCACACTCCGCCAATGCTAAGAATTCATCCCAACCATTCATGGCAGGGTCTACGTACATTAAGCACATGTGCTCCAGAGTGCGATTCATGCGCTCTGTTTGTCCGTTAGTTGGATAGTGAAAAATAGTCAAAATTTGCGACTCGCTATCAAAATACTTGTGCATCTTTTGCTTGACCTTACTAGCAATTTTTCTATCTCGACCAAAGATGATGCGCAATGGCAAGCCTTGGTAATTTACAACACCCTCAAATTAGAGACGAGCGGTCTACTCTGTGTTCACATTAGTGGTTATAGGAATGAAGTGTGTCATCTTCCTCATAAGATCTACAACCATTGATATTGCATCGTTGCCACGGGCCGTGTCCAGAAGACCAGTAATAAAGTACTTGCTAACGCACTCCCATGGAGTCCTAGGATTGGGAAGCTATTGGAGAATTCTAGTAGGATTTTTGTTACTAGCCTTATTCCAAAGACATGGACCGTACTTCATGTAATACTCACGAACATTGACACTCTACCCCGGCCACTAGTAGTGGTCCGAGAGTGTCTGTCTGGTCTTTGAAGGTCCCACATGACCTGCGGCTGGCGGGTAGTGGAATTTGGAGATAATCTCCGCTCAAAGGTTTTCCGAGTTTGGTACAAAAACTTGTTCTCCGTGTCAAATGATTTCTATGGCTTCCACCAATCCTTACTTGTCTAGACTTTGAGGGTCCTGAAACCACACAGTGTTCCATTCGGATGCTATTTACAAAACCATTTTAGTGGATAATCTGTTGGGGTGATTGGTGCAGAGGAATGGTAGGGATCTGGTGTTTGGACTATTGATTTCGTAATGGCCATAAGACTCCCACCGACCTTGGTGGTTGCTACAATTTCCACCTGCTGTCGGCTTAGTGGATCGGCCACGTTGATGCGTCTTGGCCGATGTTTCCATGTGAACGAGAATCGGGTCAGGTATTTGGTCCAATGCACATTTTGTCTTGACATATTGGATTGTGTTTACAAAAACACTTATGGTCGGTCATGACCGTCACACCCCTTTCAGCACCCTCCAGGTAGCAATGCCATTTTCAAAAGTGTGTAATACCGCAAGGAGTTCTTGATCCCCATTCGTGTGCCACATCTCCACGGGGATGAGCTTCCGGCTCTCATACGCAACTAGGTGATTGTTGTGCATGAGGACAACCCCAATTCCTACTACCGATGCATCACATCGTACCTTCCACGATTACAATAGGTAGGGAAGAGCTCATTCGGATGCGATGGATAGAAGCTCTTTGACTTTGAGAAAGGCCATCTTGCCATAAAAAATCCAATCCCATAGCACATCTTTTTGTGTGAGCCTGGTAAGCAGCACTACTAGGGTCGAATACCCTTGCATTAACCGTCAAAAGTAGTTTGCAAGGCCAAGGAAAGAACAAATCTGTCCAAAATTTCTTGGATGTGGGTATTCTACTACATCTTGGACCTTTTGTGGATCGACACGGATACCATCCTTGCCGACTATGTGTTTAAGGATTCGAGTTCATCTTGTGCAAACTTGCACTTGCTTATTTTTGCATAGAATTTCTGTTCCTGAAGGATTGCAAGGACCTCACGCAGATTTTCTATATGCTCTTCAATGGATTTGGAGAAATCAGGATGTCATCCAGGTAAACCAAGACAAACTGGCCAAGTTGCTCGGCAAATGTTCGGTTCATTTCTCTTACGAATGTTGTCGGGGCGTTCGTTAGCCCACAAAAAAAAAACTCGGAACTGATGGTTTCCCATGTGCATTTAAAATGCGGTTTTGGGGATGTCATCTCCTGTGATGCGGGTTTGATGGTACCTTTGACACAAATCCAAGGATGAAAAGACTTTTTCCCCTTGCAGTTGGTCAAACAGGTCCTTGATCCGTGGTAAGGGGAACCAGATTTTCACCATCAATGTAAGCTGGACAGTGCCAACGGCACTGATCACGGCTTGAGGCTTCCTTGAATGTGTAATCTGACTGTGGATGTGGAAGTTTCAGGGAAAAACGTGCGACATCGGCCCAAGAACGAGGTCAATCCATCAAGAATTGAGGAAGTTACGCTCGGCCAAAAGTTGGACCGGCCGAGGGGAAAACATGTGACGGGAATTCATCCCCAAGGACCAATTCTCGACCCTCGGAAGACCCAACAAGGCCAAAGCGTGCCTTGGGACCCGGTTAGTCAATGAATCAAGGATCATTAAAGGCCAAGGGTGCTTCAGAATGGCGCACCGAGGTGTTATTGCCAGAAAGGGCGCTTCGGGCGGCCGTCACCACTGCGAGTGGTGCTACCAGTGGCAAATTGTCGTGGTTTATGGAAACGGCCATTCCGTACTGATCTTTGATTTTGATATTAAGTTTTTTTTTAGAACTTTTTCATGAATTTGATAACGTCATGTTGTTTCATAAGTGTGTTTCAAAAACGCAAAAATAATTGTGTCAGACCTGTCATGCACCACTTAAAGAGAGGACAATATTGACATATTGCATTCAGTGTTTGTGCGATGTTTCATGTCATTCTGTGGGTGTTGCAAGAATTCGTACATGTTAGCGACGTTTGCTGTTTGTCGCAATAGCGGGGGAGGGGTGGGTGGTTGGGATTAGGGACGAATCGAAGATAAAACACTTTTTCAATAAAACATTGTGACGCAGACAAGATGTAAGACATGACGTACTAACTAGTATAACTTCTTAGCAACCTACCCAGCAAGGTCCTCTGGCTCATAACCCCACATCTCAGGCTCAGCCATGAAGTTCAGGCAGTCATCTGCAGCAGCACGCTGGAAATCTGTTTCATAACAACGATCCCAGCCACTCTCTCGCCATGCCGCACCCACCATCTGTGGCCTGCCATGAATGTGTCCCCAAGTACGCAGCATCCAACCGATGGATGCGTCCTTGACGTGACACATGCCAAGGTCAACGTGGTCAGAGATGGAATGTTTTTCGCCCACCCATGATGAGTACTCCTTGCTGATCTCAGATTTAAATGGCTTCTGGAGCCTCAAATCTGCAGGCTGCAGCTTGCTCGTGCATCCCGTGGGGATGTACAGCAGCTGCACCCATGGATACCACTCGCTAATCCATGTTTTGAAGCTTTCGCTAGCTTGCGGGTGCCATGCATCAAGAATGAGCAACAGCTTTGTTGTTGTGTGATCCTCGCCGTACTTCTCGCAAGTGCGGATGAAATCCGGCTCGAGAACCATCGCAAACCACTGCTCTCTTGTCTCTACGTATGCCCCGTGATTCGGTGTGTGGGTGAAGTGCCACTTGGCGTTGCGGATGGCATGGTCGGTGTTCTTGCCTTGAGGGTGACATGCTAACGTCTTGCCAGTCCTGATGACCTGGCACAGGAGCATGTCACCCTCCATGCTTGAAGTGACGAGGACAGTGACCTGTCGCTTGTCCTCCTGCCTGCACACTTTGACCTCCGTTGATCCCTTGGGCGCGTACGTGTAGCGAGGGCTTGGAACAAGATGGACCCCTGTGTGATCGGCGTTGACGACAAGGGGCACCTTGATCTTATGCAAAGAGATGTGAAACACGGCGAGCTGATACATAGAGTTGACGCGTGCGGTCCAATCTGATGGGAGACTTCGGGATGCGGATGTGCCACATCGCCATGTCCAATTGAGCTTGGATTCCACAAATTTCCTGCACCAGCTGCGCGAGAACATGTCAGCATCACTCCGGATAGGAGGGATGGTGAGGCCGCGCTCCTTCACGACAGAGACGATCTTCTCCCAAACTGTGGTAGAACATAGAGGCGTGCCCCGCTCTCGCATGAGCTCGAGCGAGTGTACAATCTCGTTCTTCAGGGCAGGGTGGTCATGGACGTACCCCTTCCTGCCCCGAGAGCCTTGGACACGTGCGGTCTTCAGAGCTGCTTCCTCAATCGGACCGTCGGGCATGGCGACGATGGCTGGTGCATACGCGGGTCGGAGGGTGGTGCTGCTTGGCTCGTACCAACGCTTGACTGTAGAATAGGAAAGCCGCTCATAGATGCTTGCACCAGCTGGAGTGCGGTAGTGCATGCGCAGCCATGCGATGGCCTTGGAAATACTGCCACTATGTTTGAGGACGGCGGCATGGATGATGGGCACATGCCCTAATCCAAACCAATCCATGTAGGGGCTCCTCTTCTTGGCTGATTATGTTGATGGTGCCCACTCTGGTGCGGGTGGTAGCGCTAGCACGTCTTGGATGCCATCCGCGTACTCAACAGCTGCCTCTTCAGCTGCATCTGACGCGAGTTCCGCCATGAGAGCATCAACAACAGCCTTGCCGGCTGCCTGGTGCACCACCATCTCGTCCGCTGACATCATGGCATTGATCAGCACGTCCATGTCATCATGAACTGTAGCAAGTGGATCCTCGTCCACTACGGCTTCATCAGCACGGTCCCCCTCATCACTGTCTGAGTTAGCTGTGGCTTCTGCATCAGCACCGCCGGCTACCTTTGCGACAGCAGCGTCCGCCTTGCAAGCAGCATTGATTAGGTCTGAAGAAACAGGGTCAACTGCCCCGACTTCATCGTGATCTTCATCGTCGGACAGGATGATCCTGACGCAACGTTTTGGCAGCCGCTCCTTTGTCGGGGTGTCGGTGGACTGGGTACACGGGATCGTACGGACATTGGATGGAAATAGTGGTATGGACGGTGGAAGGAATAGGCTGCTTTTGCGCGGACGCCCAGGACCACATTTGGGCGGAGCGATGGGCCTTGGTCCGGAGAGTGCTTTCGCAACATTTTGGCTTTGCTCCTTTCATGAAACCTTGGCAAAAAATGCTGTGAGACGAGACATGTTGAGGAGTTGGCAGCTACGATCGACCAGCACTCAACATGCGTACACCTTGTACAAGGTGTAAGCATGGCGCTTTGGTTGGCGAATTGGACGACACGCCAGCCGCTTCAAGAAAGCATTTGCATGACAAGCTAAGCGCCAACGGATACTGCCACAAAAACTAGGCGCCAATGGTCAAAGCGTACAAAACGATGAACGTGTACTTTCCGTTGACCGACATACACCAGACGTGCACTTCGGAACCGAACTCGAGCCCGGGAAGGGAAAAACTAATCCGCCTGGTATGGTCATAGGAACGGAATCATGACTACCATTTGACCCTTTTCGTTCATTTTTGAAAAAAAAAAAAAAGAAAGAAAATTCCCTACGAACCTATGTTACACACCCTAAATTATTTTTAGCCATGAATTCAAAGATCAGTATGGTATCTCGGCCGTTCCTTTACGGAATGATGCAATTCTTGGTGCGTTGGAAAATTGGAAAGATGGGCTACGTGATGATGAGGCAACAACGCTCATCCCAGGCCCGTATGGAGCCGCGAGCGGCTCGGCGACCTCGGGTTGCCTAGGATGTGTCATCATATACATATAGTCTTGTATGTTGACACTTGAATAACAAGTACAATTTACTCCCACTGTGCCTCACGTATTCCCTTGCTCCCCCAAGACAACCCTATGCTTCCGCAAACCAAGGAAGGTGTGCACCTGCCTCCCCTTGGTCGCCGTTGCCGCCGGTTGGTGCCTACACCATCCGGTTGAGGCTAGCACTTCACGCCCAGCTCACACTTGGTATCAGAGCCACCCTTGGCTTGAGGGCACAATCATCTATGTGGCAACATCTCTTGGTCAGCATAGACCAGCATGCATCTCGTCTCTTTGGCAGATTTGTACCCGAGGCCAACCATGCACTCCGGTGACAAGGCGGTAACCGGAGGACCCGTTGAAGAAGAAGTTGTACAGGACGCAAGGATGACTTCATCCGGCACGTTCTGGATGGCCGCAACATTTGACACGCAAGGCAAAGTAACAGCAGCCGCAGCGTTGCAGAAGTTGCTCGCCGACATGCAGGCCAAGATGGACTTGATGGAGAAGCAAAACGCGTACCTTAATCAAGAGCTCGCGATGCGACCAGTGACAACTCCAGTGGAAGTTGCCACTGCAAACGTACCTGCGGTGGGCATCCGGAGCCCACCCAAGCCAGAGCTGTTCGACCTATTGAAGAAGGATGGGCCAGATCCGCATGCTTGGATACTCGGACAGGAACTGTACTTCACCGCCATCGGCGTGGATGCCTCAAGGTACGAGGCGCGCCGCGACTATGCCGTAGTCCTGTTAAGAGGGGCATCGTTGGGTTGGTGGGCTAATGTGATGCTGTCCAATCCACACGGCTGAGGAGCAGCAGTGGTCGTCGACATTGCGGCCGCAACTGGAATCTCAACCCCTTTGGCTCCAACCTGCAGCAATGGCAACCCTACCCTGAATTGGGTGACCTCGTGGAAGGAGTTCAAGGAGTTCTTCATCAAGCGCTTCATTGTGGGTAACGTGAGGAACAACGTGCGTGCCAAGCTGCGTCGGCTTCGCCAAACTGGCGGTGCCGCCAATTACACCCGTAGGTTTTATGAGATCGTTGCCAACTGTGGCTTCGACCTACACAAATTGTGCTTCTACTACAGCAACAACCTCAAGAACGACGCTTGCGTTGTGACGGTGATGCATGACCTCAACGACGACCTGTCGGCAATGATCGTAGCAGCTGAACAGTACGACTCGCGTGTGCAACAGACTCATGCCAACAGCCACAACTCTTTTGGTGGTGGTTACGGCAAGCGAGCCGAGAGCGACGACACGCCCATGGAGATCAGAGTGTTGCAACAGTGCAAGTGCTACGACTGTGGCAAGCCTGGCCACATTGTGAATGATTTTTGGAGTCCAAAGAAGGGCGACGGCAAGGGTAAGCGGCAAGGGAAGGGGAAGCAAGCCATGAAGGAAGTAGAAAAAGAAACAAAGGAGTCAGGAAATGAGGAGAGCCGGGAGTAGATGGCGTTACTCCTGGCTCCTCTCAGCCCAAACCGCCAATTGACTGTCCACCCGAACGCCTTGTGGCAATTAAGGGGGTTTCCAAGGTCAAGGCATGGGACGCGGTGTATGAGGTGGAGCAGCCCACACTTCTCTTGGAGGCGCGAGTGAAAGGCGTCAAGGACAAGGTGGGGAGTCTGCTGGATTGTGGCACGAGCCACGGTTTTGTGAGCATGGAGTGTTCTCGGAAGTGTGGCCTTACGCTCACGGGCATGAAGCGGACCGCTAACCAAGTGGACAACACGATTGAAGTGGGGTACCTGTCTCGTCCCCTCTCCATTCGCATGGGGAAGCTTTGCATAACAACCGTACATCGGGTGTGCCTGATGAAGGATTACGATGTGATCCTCGGTCATGACTTCGTCCACAAGTACAACCCAGTCATCAATTGGGAGGCGCGCACCGTCTCTATCAAGCTCGGAGACAAGGAGCATCCCCTACCTACGTGGTCCGAGGAAGAGGCCGCGGAGGAGGACACTTGCGGGGAGGAAGCGCCGCAGGAGACGGTACCTTGCAAGGAGGAATCGGCGCCTATAATGCTGAACTTGGTGCAGCTCAAGCGTGCGATTCGAAAACAGGAGCAGATTTTTCTGGTGTTTGTACGAGACTTGGAGGACTATTTTGACGAACCAGAAGACATGGCGCCTGCTGTGGCACATGGGGTGACTCGTGAGCAGCCGGGGGCCCAAGGCAAGTTTGCTGCGGTGCCCGAGGGGCTTTGTGTACAGAGTTCGAAAACGTGTTCCCCGACACCCTCCTGGCGGGTCTGCCACCAAAGCGGGACGTGGATCATCGCATCGACCTCAAACCTGGAGCGCACCCGCCTCTTTGTGCAACGTACCGCATGAGCAACGCGCAACTACATGAGCTCAAGTAGCAGCTGACTGAGATGATGGAGCAGGGCTTCATCCGCCCATCCTCGTCTCCTTACGTAGTACCTGTCTTGTTTGTGCAGAAAAGACGGGGGAGATGCGCATGTGCGTGGACTACCAGGCGTTGAACGAGTTGACCATCAAGAACCGGTACCCGCTTCCACTAGCCGAGGAGCTCTTTGATCAGCTCCGTGCGGCTCGCTTCTTCACAAAGGTCGACCTCCTTTCCGGCTACCACCAGATCCGCATTGCAGCAGATGATGTAGAAAAGACGGCCTTCCACACCTGGTATGGACACTACGAGTTCCCCATGATGCCTTTCGGGTTGACCAATGCACCGGCCACCTTCATGGCGGTGATGAACAACATCTTCAGGCCATACTTGAATGATTTCGTGGTGGTTTACCTCGACAAAATCTTGGTGTATAGCGGGACAGCGGAGGAGCATGAGGAGCATGTGAAGAAGGTCCTCAAGATTTTGAGGAAGGAGAAATTTTTTGCAAAACTCTCTAAGTGTGAGTTCTCGATGGGGAAAGTTGAATTCCTTGGACACATAACTGGCAATGGACAGCTTGCCATGGACCCGCGCAAGGTGTCGGCCTTGCAAGAGTGGCCGAAGTTGTGTAGTGTACACGATGTGCAAGTGTTCCTTGGTTTTTGCAAATACTACCGCAGGTTCATCCTTGGCTACGCGGGAGTGTCAGCGCCACTGTCCAATCTCACTCGAAAGGATCGCGAGTGGAGTTGGGGAGTTAGAGAACAAGAAGCCTTTGAGAATCTCAAAGCGGCTCTGACCTATGCGCCGGCCTTGCACTTGGCCGACAGAGGCCGTGAGTTTGAATTGGCGACGGATGCATCGGACCTAGCCATTGGTGGGATCCTTTTGCAAGACTTTGGCAACGGGTCGCAGCGGGACGCCTACTGCTCGCGCAAGTTGCACGGGGCTAAGCTGAACTACGCCACACATGACAAGGAGATGCTCGCCATGGTCGCAACCTTCAAGAACTGGCAGTGCTACCTTGAGGTGCGGAAGTGCACGGTCTACACCGACCACTACGCGTTGAAGTACTTCAAGACGCAGCCGAACCTGAGTCGGCGGCAAGCGCGTTGGGTGGAGTACGTCGAGTCACACTTTGACAATGCGATCGTGTACCGGCCGGGTTGCATCAACCCTGCCAGTGCTCCTCCGCTCCGGAGTCAAGGCATCACCAGTTGGCCTCCTTGAGGTAGTCCTTTTGAATGTCGTTGAGGAGCGCCTTCTTTCCTTTGGCGTTCTTGCCGCCGGCCTTTGTCTCCTCGGTGCACCTTTGCTGCAATTTCGGCACGAACCCTTCTTGGCGCCCTTCTTGCTACTGCCATGTCTGCCACCTCCTTTACCCCGCTTCCGCCACCACGCGTTTTGGTGACGAGTTAGGTGAGCTTGTCCTTTGCCCATCCTCCCAAGACTGTGATGAGAGGGCTCCATCTGTTAGGAAGGGCCATGAGGGGGGCTATCGCCTACAGCTAGGTGTCGATCTTCCACCCCATGTCATTGCACTGTGAGGCGAGAGACTCGATCTGCTGCATGGCGGTGATGACATCATCTCCCTCCTATATTCTCACCGTCAGGAGTCGCTTTATTCTGAATATTTTGTCTGCCAGCGACTTAGATTGTTGGATGGCATAGATTTTTTGCCAAGCCTCAGCTGCTAGCTTGTAGCCCTAGAAGTAGCCCGGCTGCGTCTCGACCATCCCGGATACCAGCACCATGAGCGCCTCGCCTCCGTGCTTTTCTTTGCAAAGGCCTCCTTCTTTTCTTCCATCCCCGTTGCTTTGTCGAGGGCTTTCGTTCCCTTCATGACCTCTAGCAGCCCCTTATGCGCGAGGTGCACCCCGAAGTGCCACCTCCATAGCACGTAGCCTGTGCCACCAGCATACTTCTGGATAAGCTGCATCTCCTTGTGCGCCATTTGCGCAGTATTCAACTCTGGGACCTCAGAGCTTGACAGCGATGTCGTCCCTAATGACGGTACTGTCTGTTGAAATACTATGCACCTTGTCCACTGCCTAGCCGACTAGCTACACATACAGACAAGGCATGCACTGCTCTATGGAGTATGTCCCCTTGGCCTGTTCTGAGATGGGCCAGGAATGAACTGCCCATAATGGGTATGTCCCCTGTGCCTCATCATAGGAACCATACCTTTTTGGCTTGGTTGATTAGGCACCGGAGTCTCAAACCAGAGGTTGCGGGTTCAAAACCCGCGACGGCCGCAATTTTCTTTGTGGCCAAAACTGGGATAGGAAGGTTCTAGGAAGCTTACTAGAGCCTGCTTTGAGGATGACACTTGGCGGTCTAAGGACGCGCCAAGTAGGAATGTAGGTTGAGATTGGCTCCAGTGGAGCCACTACAAGCAGAAGCTTTAGCAAAGCTCTGCAAGTATAAAAGCCTGTACCTTGCATGCATCCATTTACAGTTCTTGCCTTTGAGACTCCTCACAGAGTGTCCAACCAAAGGTAGACACTAAAGACCAACATGCGGACTTCGTGAGGTTGCAAACCAAACGAACCTAAAGTGTGGATCCCTCGTTCGAGGGTGATATGTTATCTTGGTTGCAATACCAAGAGCGGTTGGCGGCCTCCCATGTCGGGACACGTTTTCTAGACCGTTGCTATCCGGCGCATTGACAAAGGGTTATGGGCCCACACTTCTGGTTCTAAGGCACGCTTCCAAGACCGACTAGGGCGTGGTCTTGCAGGGCGCACAGGTACAACAGGGACACGACCATCGGACGGCTCCATCTGCTCCATCGGCTCCATCGGCTTCTTCAGGTAGGGCGCGCGCACGTGGCGGACTGGGGGACGAGGAATCACTCTGTCCATGTTGGACAAGACCCTCGAGCCCAAACGGGATTAAGCTCTACCCCTTTTTAGAAGGTGGTACGACCCCGAGTCCGTTCTCTCACGACGGCACCATCGCCTTAGGCGATCATCGGCGGGAGGGGTATGCAACGGAACCAACTGCACCTTTGACAACAGTCGCAGTCAGCAGCCTCATCAGCCTCATCCGCCTCAACGAAGCAGAGTAGCAGCGAAGCAGAAAAGACGAGCAACCGCAAGAAATGGCCGATCCGACTCCAGCCCGCCTTGAGGCGGGTATGTCCAAATTCACGGGGACAGGTTTTCCCTTGTGGAAATGGCAGTTTGAGATTGTCATGAACGTGCGTGGCTACCTCGACATCCTAAAAGGGACCGAGATAGCACCAGCCGATGCGACCNGACTCTTCATCTTCCAACGGTTGATGTCGATGAGGGTGAGCGAAGGAGAATCGATACCCGCATTTTTGCAGTCGTTCGACAACGTGCTGCAAGAGGTCCAGCAAATGGAATGGAATCTCGACTCCAACATGCGTGCCATGATCCTTCTAATGGCGCTGCCGGAAAGCTGGGGGTCCTTGATCACCGTATTTGGCAGTTGGAAGGAGGCAGATGTGACGTACGAGGCTGTCGCCAAACACGTCCGCAACGAGTCCATGCAACGTAGTGGCGCCGAGGCAAACATCTCAGCCTATGCCTCTTGCTTCGGTGGACAAAGTGCAAGCTCTCGCTCCAGTGAAGGCAACAGCGGAAGCGGTGGCGGTGGAGGGAAAGGCAATGGTGGCGGGAAGAGTTCTAAGAAGCCCGGCAACTGTCACAACTATGGCAAGGCTGGGCACTGGGCTAGGGACTGTCGTAGTCCGAAGAGAGAAGGCGGGAAAAAAGGTGGAAAGGAGAAGAAGGAGGTCACCAACATGATGGCTAGGGGGCTGCCCATGAAGGGCACAGCGATCCTTAGGCCTGGGGCATTCGCCCTTGACTCGGGCACCAACCACCACTCATGAAAAGAGAAGAGTGGACTTGTCTCCATGGCCGAATCTGTCATGCGCATCAAGTGTGCAAACGGTGGCGTCGTCCAAGCCATGGGCGAAGGGGACAAGGTGATCACGTTCAACGTGAATGGTGCGGAGAAGGCAGTCAACCTTCAAAAGGTGGTGTACATGCCCTCCTTTGCAGCCAACTTACTGTCCGTGTCACAAAACACCGACAACATGACAGTGGTGTTCACCAACAAGGAAGCGGTGGCCCTCAAAAATGAGGACATCCAGATTTTGTACACCAAAGACGACCTCATGCTTCAAGTTCCAAGAGTCGACGGCCTCTACGTGCTTCAAACCAAAGTCACCAAGGCGTCGGATGAGGGACTCGCATGTGCCACCAAGACAGTGGCACCGGAGCCAAAGGATGCACCACTGGCGACCGCTGCGGCCGCCACATCAACCAAGGACACTGATGCTGAGCTGTGGCACCGGCGATTTGGCCATGTGGCCAACAGCACGCTGCAAAAGATGCAAGAGCAAGAGGTAGTCCGCAGAATGGAAGGGTGCACCATGAAGCATGGCGAAGGGTGTACATTGTGTGAACCATGCCTCCAAGCAAAGGCAAAGAAGAAGCCGTTTGGGAGAGGAGGTCAACGAGCGGAGCACGTCTTGGAACTGATACACAGTGACGTGTGTGGACCCTTCCGCACATCGTCTAACGGAGGAAGCAAGTACTTCCTGACCTTCATTGACGCCCACAGCCGCAAGTTGTGGATCTACTTCCTCAAAACAAAGGGAGAGGTCAAGGAGAAGCTCCTCGAGTTCGTCGCCATGGTGGAGCGGCAAACGTCCAAGAAGGTGAAGGCGCTCCGAAGTGACAACGTGGGTGAGTACGAGGCATGCAAGCCTTGGCTCAAGCATCATGGCATCCGCCACAAGCAAACCACCCCTTACAACCCCCAAAGCAACGGCGTTGCCGAGAGGATGAACCAGACCCTACTCGGCATGGTGCGAAGCATGCTCTTCGACGTCAAGCTCCCACCTCGCTTTTGGGCTGAAGCAGCAACAACGGCTTGCTACCTCTTGAACCTCACACCAGCGACCGCCTTACGGAAGCGTGGAAAGGAGCAGGACAAGCAGCTGAGGACCCCACAGGAAGCATGGTCGGGAAAGAAACCCAACGCATCTCATCTGAAGGTGTTCGGGTCAACTGCATGGGTGAAGATCCAGTCGGGAGAAGGTGGAGGCAAGCTCGACGCACGCTCCAAGAAGTGCATCATGGTTGGATACGACATGTCACACAAAGCCTATCGGCTTTGGGACCAGGCAGCAGGCAAGCTTGTGAGGAGCCGCGACGTCGTGTTCGACGAACGCACCCTTGGAAAGGGAGAGCTGCTGGACCCGACCCTCACTCCCAAAGCGGGAGAGTGGATAGTGTTGCTTGAGTCCAGAGACCAAGCACCCGACAACTGGCTCACCTTGCCAGCAGGTGGTGGGAATGGGAGAGTGGCTGCAGAGGATGATGCAGCATCTGACATGGACGCGGATACCGAGACGTCCGAGGCTTCCGAGTCTGACTTGGAGTCTGACGACTCTTCTGACGACGACGACGACGACAAACCACCACCTGTGGAAGCACCAGCACCAAAGCAAGAAGCGGCACCACTACCCCGGCGCAGTTTGCGACCAAAGAGAGCACCTTTGCGCTATGAGGATGATTGGACCGGCCTTAGCTGGTCGTGCATGGCTCAAGGAGAGCCATCCACAGTGGCAGAGGCCATGAATGGCCCAGATGCGGCCAAGTGGAAGGAGGCAGTGGATAACGAGCTTGCATCCATTGCCGAGAACGGCACGTGGGTGCTGGTGGATAGACCCGACAAGGCCCACGTGGTGGGATCCAAGTGGGTCCTCCGAGTGAAGAAGAAGCAAGACAGCACCATCGACAAGTTCAAGGCAAGGGTAGTGGCTAAGGGGTTCTCTCAATGCCCGGGCTCCGAGTACGATGAGACGTTCGCGCCCGTCGTGACCTTTGCCTCCATCCGCTCTCTCCTTGGCATTACTGCCGCAAAGAACTTGGAGATACACCAGATGGATGTCAGGACAGCTTTCCTTTATGGGAAGTTGGACAAGGAAGTGCTGATGGAGGTGCCCGAAGGAGTCGAAGCTCCCAAGGGCAAGGTGTGCAAGTTGGTGAAAGCGCTCTACGGGCTAAAACAGGCCCCAAGGATGTGGTACAAAGAGATGGACGGATTCATGACCGGCCTCTCCTTCGCGCATTGCCAGAATGACCCGAGCATGTACGTGCGCGATGATGGGAGAGGGCTGATGCTGGTTGCGCTGTACGTGGATGATCTGATCATCTGCTCGTCTTCGGTCGAGCTGCTGGATGGGCTGAAGTCTGACCTTAGCAAAAGGTTCAAGATGAAGGACATGGGTCCTCTCGAGTACTACCTCGGGATTGCCATCCACCGCAACCGAGCAGCAGGCACCATCGAACTCAACCAAACCAAATACATTGGTGAGGTGCTAAAGCGCTACCACATGGAAGACTGCAAACCTGTCAGCACCCCAATGACGACCGACACAAAGCTGAAGGCCTCCATGTTGCCAAGCAACGAAGCAGAACAAAGGAAGATGCAAGACATCCCCTACCAGTCCGCCGTGGGTAGCATCATGTACGCCATGGTAGGGACTCGTCCGGACATCTGCTATGCTGTGGGACAAGTGAGCAGATTTGTGGCCAACCCTGGGCCACAACATTGGCAGGCAGTCAAGCGCATCTTGCGCTACCTGCAGAAGACACGTCACATGGGCCTCGTCCTTGGAGGCCAAGAAGGAACAGACCCCTTTCGTCTGAAGTGCTACACCGACGCTGACTGGGGAGAAAATCTTGACGACAGGAAATCCACCTCTGGATACGTGTGCATCTTGAATGGCGCTGCCATCTCATGGGCCAGCAGGAAGTAGGATTGTGTTTCCGTGTCCACGGCTGAGGCAGAGTACGTTGCTTTGCTTGAGGTGTGCAAGGAGACTCAATGGCTCCGCAGCTTGCTTGGCGAAATGACAGTGCCACAGAAGGACGCCACGATCGTACACGTGGACAACATGAGCGCCATCTCGATGGCTGAAGATGAGATCATCTCCCGGCGAACGAAGCACATTGACATACGTTACCACTACTCACGTGACCTGGTCATGAAGAACGTGGTGGACTTGCAGCACTGCGGAACAAAGAGCATGCTTGCTGACTGCATGACCAAGCCGCTGGACAGCGACTTGCATTATGCAGGAATTCGTGGATTCGGCATGAGGAGTGCGGCAGAGGAAAGGTGAGCTCCAAGGCATTAATGGAGCCGAGCAAGGGACAGATGGACAGAGGTGCAAGGTAGAGATTTGTTGAAATAGTATGCACCTTGTCCACTGCCTAGCTGGCTAGCTACACATACAGACAAGGCATGCACTGCTCTATGGAGTATGTCCCCTTGGCCTGTTCTGAGATGGGCCAGGAATGCACTGCCCATAATGGGTATGTCCCCTGTGCCTCATCATAGGAACCATACCTTTTTGGCTTGGTTGATTAGGCACCGGAGTCTCAAACCAGAGGTTGCGGGTTCAAAACCCGCAACGGCTGCAATTTTCTTTGTGGCCAAAACTGGGATAGGAAGGTTCTAGGAAGCTTACTATAGCCTGCCTTGAGGATGACACTTGGCGGTCTAAGGACGCGCCAAGTAGGAATGTAGGTTGAGGTTGGCTCCAGTAGAGCCACTACAAGCAGAAGCTTTTGCAAAGCTCTGCAAGTATAAAAGCCTGTACCTTGCATGCATCCATTTATTGTTCTTGCCTTTGAGACTCCTCACAGAGTGTCCAACGAAAGATAGACACTAAAGACCAACATGCGGACTTCGTGAGGTTGCAAACCAAACAAACCTAAAGTGTGGATCCCTCGTTTGAGGGTGATATGTTATCTTGGTTGCAATACCAAGAGCGGTTGGCGGCCTCCCATGTCGGGACCCGTTTTCTAGACCGTTGCTATCCGGCGCATTGACACTGTCCGCCGTGAAAGAACCGTGAGCGATTGGTAGACCCGTCAGGATCGTGGGCCCTTAACCCTTTGTCAGAAACCCGGGTGTAGTTCCAACGTGGCCTGACGGGTCTTCTGTGCTCACGGGTTGTTTTGTGAAGTTGATTCTGAGTCTAAGCGCGAAATTTCTGGTCGTCTCACGCTATGTTTTTTGAAGTGGAAGACAGTTGCGAGACAGTCACTTTTGCAAAGGGAAGAACACGGTTTTGCATTAGTTTTTTAACATAGAAATGATCTGAAGAGTGAAGGGCCAGTCATGAGCTCTCCAATGCACCAAACCGTGTGCGATTCGGATCACCATAGCTCCCGTTGCGTTAGCCGAAGCGTAGCACCCCAAACTCGCCGCTCAGTCGGTGGCGTGCACCACGTCGCCTGCCGAGGCGCCCTCACACATCAAGGACCCACGCCATTCCGGAGGCGGAGATGTCCCTTCGTGCAGTGGCGGTGTCCCTCACGCCTTTGCGGTCTGTATTGATGAGTTAATCATCATTTCTGGTGATGGGAATTAATGCGGTTCGAAACCTGTTCGCGAACCTGCAGTCAAATTTTTGACGAAGTCCCCGAGTAACAAACTTTACTACTGAGTTTCGAACTCCGAGGCAGGATTTTGGCTGAGTCCCTCAGTAACAAACCGCAGTTCTGAAATCTGGAAGATCATCCACCGGACGCCTCGGCATTCCTTCCGGATCAAAATCCCCAGACAGCATTTCGTTACTTGTTCCGGCCAATTATTCACCTATAGTCGAATCGCGGCCAGCTCCTAGAGTCGTCGCGCACAACCCAACTTTGAAAGCCCATCTCCCCCTAGTTACAAGTCTGATTCCGGTGAAAAACCTTCCATTGGATTTAGCGAGTCGTCAATTTTCAGGGGAAATCATCCATTTTGGGATCCGAGCATTCTTCAAGTTGCCAGGTCCATGGACGAGGAATTTCCTCTCTCTGGCGGGTCATACCCAAGTGCAGGGCCTCCCAGCACCGCAAGTGAGCATGCAGAGGGGTAAATCTTCAACAGTAGCTGCTGCAGCAACAGCTAGTGCAGTTGTTGCAGCATCTGCTGCTGCTGCTACTACGCTTGCTACCTGCTGCTGCTCTTATTGTGGCTGTTGCTCCAGCCGTTGCCTGTAGTTGCTATTGCTGCTGCAAATGTTGCTGCACTTGCTGCTGCTGCGGCTATCACCCGCCGCCGTTGCTGCTACAAGTGCATGATGCCGCCGCAGCTGCTGCGGCTGTTGCACGCTACCGCTATTGCAACTGCTTTTGGGGTTGTTCCTTGAAGCTGCTGCTGCGGCTGTTGTGTGTTGTTGCTGCTGCTGCGGTTTGTACTGGAGCTGTTGTGCGGCTGTTGCAGCTCGTGCCTACTGATGCCACCGCTGCTGCATGCTGTTGCCGCCGTTGCGCGCTGCCACTGCTCACAGCCGCTGCCGTAAGCTGCTGCTAGGAGTTGCTTCTCCTTTCTTTTTTTTTTGTTTTTGTGTACAGACCGGTAGCCAGACACGGCTGATGCTGCCACCCGGTGTGGCTTCTATAGTGGCTGCTGCTCATAACCGCTCTCGTTGTAGGTGCTTCCCGCTGTTGTTACTGCTACGGCTGCTGTTTCTTGTAACTGTCGCCGCTGTCTCCGCTACCTCCACCGCTCTCTTGCAACGCAGTCGTGGTGGGTCCCTCCAGGATCTACTGCTGCTACTATGGGTGGCTACCGCTATAGCCACTCACTGATGTTGCCGCTACTGTTGCTGCGTCTCTGCTGCACAGCACAACGAGCTATGGCTCGTCCACTCTGATACCATAAGAAACTTCCTAGAACCTTCATAACGGCTTGCGACTTAACTAAGCGTCAGCGCCAAGTTAGTGTGTGATGACACTCACAAGTCACGCACAAAATTGCAAGGGTCTCCGTAGGGACACGTACAGAGTGTGAGGAAGCTCAAGTGAATACAATTGTAGAGAGAGAGACAAGTGACAAGAACATGGCATAAAAAGCTGTTGTGGTGCACGGCGGGTGACACACAGTTTGTCCTAAAACCGGCCCAAAACCATTGTTTTGACCATAAGTCCGCGCATAAGTATCCAAACGCAACATCGTCTGAACCTAGAGATGTATAATCTTGAGCCAAATGCTCCGACTGTCACACGCACAAGTTTGGTATCTATCGGTGGTCAGATAATGCAAAACATGCAAATCGGGCTCAAGAGCCAATCCACCGAGAAAACTCTAGCGTGTGTAGAAAAACCGCAAAGCACACCGGCAAGCACCCAGTATGTCGTGGCACCTGTCTAGCAGCTGCTACGGGATGGATCGTCGGTGCTCCGGAGCCAGCTACGTCCGCATCAGGGATCATATTGCCGTGCTCTCCAGTACTTCTGCTCCACACCACCAGTGCGGGGTGAAGAGTGGAAGCCGCAAAAACCAACACTCCCCCTGGCTGACACATGCGTAACCACAATGAGTGAGGAACCGCAGTCACTGTCTGTCGTAAACACCCACAATACAAGGTGTCCTCGTGAAAGTGGTGTAACTCACCTAGTGCCCGGGTCTCGACCGTGCAAGAATTCAATGACACACATACAGCTAGAAATCTAAGCGGCAGGTTGGGGCAGCATGCGTTGTTGATGCAGCGTGCGGGCTTCCACGCTCGTTGCTTAAGTCTGCTGCCCCCTCAGTCTGCTGCTCTAGAGCCTAAGTCTGGAAGCTCTGGGTTTGTTACTCAGAAGTGCGCGCGCCAGTGTTAGCGTCAGAAAGCAGCTGAAAACTGGAAAAGACTAATAAGGAATAAACGATGAGACACAATGGGAGACCCCTCCAAGAACTAGCCTCCCCCCCAGCTCTGTAGAGCTTGTTACTCAGTTCACCAGCCAATCAGAAATTACCTATTTTCAGGCTGGCAGTTTTCTCGGTGAGGCATGCCAGACGGCCGACAGCCCAAAACCCGGGCGTTGTCTGTTTTGCCTGAAAACTGGACCATACCATAATACCGACGCTGTGAACGCAGCCATGTGGTCAGAATCAGCTAGAAAAATAGTAGCGAGGAGTTCTGGCGGCCTGAACCCAAGAAGTGCATACGATGGTTTATGATGCCGAACAGGGCCATGCAACATGGAACAAGGACCCTAGGTAGCGCATGACGATGCAGACGCAATAGGACGCGCTGGACGCATGCAAACAGCAACTGCGGTGGTCGTGACCGCCGGCAGCGCGACCGCCGAGGAGGCCTGCCGATGGAGCTGAACACGTCGTCGGAGAGAGGAGGCTCCAGCCAACTGCGAGAAGACGTGCGTCGGCTCCATCGGACGACACTCCATCAACATCGAGTCTCGCCGTCAGTCATCTGCACGCCGATGTACACAAGCCGGGAGGACACAACAGAGCACAATGAGAGCAAAAACCAACACATACGTGTCAAACATCATGTAAGAGAGACAAAGAAACAAGGTCTCCTCGTGACCGTGGAAAACATCTCCGGGTGTCCGGGTCTCGACCAAACTATGTATGGATCAAACAAAACAGTTCGAGGCAATGGGTCTCCATGTCACACCGGTAGAACTCACCAAGTGCGCGGGTCTCGACCAGCATAACCTTGATGGTAGCATCGTGCCACACCCCAACTAACCTCGCTGTCCTCAAAAGGGTGTCAGACCAAAGCTCATACAACATCGAGGTCCTCTCCATAAGAAGCTTCATAGATGGAAATTGTTTCTCGCATGGGTACTGAGCGGTCGTTTTGTCTCATATGATCGCTGTTTTGGCTTGGCGACAGTTGGTATTGGGCTGCAATATTGATTTTTTTTTTTCGCTTATAAGATCGTGTCGTGGACGATTTGTTCTTCATGCGTGCGCGTCCCTAGGCGACAGTGAACCTTTTACGTCCAGGGTCCTGTTTTGAAATGACCCGCTTAACTGCGGGATGGACGTACGAGCATGCGCAGATTTTGCTCGTAGCTTCTTCATCCTCGTAGAGAAAGCTGGTCGAAGCTTAACCATGTATCATGGTCGACTTTTCCTTTGATGGAGGTGATGCCCTATGAGCTCATGATACATTTATTCATTGTCAAACACACAAAATGTAGAATTCGACTTTAAAGAAGAGAGCAGGTTTGGACGGCGGACATGATGGACACGCTGTCTGGAATGATGTACAACATAGTATTTTCACCAATGTGATATAAAATTTTATTTCCACCTTGCCCTCAAATTTTAAAGTGGGGGCAGAAATTCAATAATTTTTTATCCGTACTGGGCGTTGTAACTGGAATTCCACGGAGAACCAAAAGTTGGGACGACCTGATTATAAGTTCCCAGAATGGGGCCAACGTTGACGAATTCTCAGAATAGGGGCGTCTCAGATGTGGTCGAGGGAGAATAGGTGCAACTTGAAAGTCCGCCCTGTCATTCCGCCCTTCAGAAAAGGCACACCCAAAACGGTGTGTGCCGCAGCTTGCTCCACCCAGGAGCCTGCGGGATGGCTCAGACGAGCAGTGGGTGGAGCGACAAGCACCCTTACGACCCGAGCATTCTCGGGCTATGGCTCAAGCTCCGAGGACGGCCCTGTCGTCTTCGCCGGCTGCATCAGCGTCAGCGTCAGCATTAGCATCAGCAGTAGCAGCAGCAGCAGCACTACCACCACCACCACCACCACCAGTAGCAGCAGCAGCAGCAGCAGCAGCAGCAGCACCAGCACCAGCACCGGCAACTGCACCGGCACCGGCAACGGCATCGGTACTTGCACCATCACTCACAGCGGCAAGAGCAGTAGCGGCAGCTGCAGCAGCAGCAGCAGCAGCAGCACTGGCAAACATAACACACACTCAACGCCATTGCCACAGCCACAAACGCAGCGATACCCACAGTGACAGCCACAACCACAGCCACAGCCACAGCCACAGCCACAGCCACAGCCACAGCCACAACCACAGCCACCGCCACACCCACAGCGACAGCCACAGCGACACCCACAGCGACAGCCACAGCGACAGCCACAGCCACAGCCACAGCCACACCCACACCCACAGCCAC
>SZWC01000233.1:48461-58786 GCA_023375785.1 Penium margaritaceum | reverse complement strand
GGGAGAGAGAGAGAGAGAGAGAGAGAGAGAGAGAGAGAGAGGTATGGAGGGAGAAAGACCATGCGACATGGACAAGAGCAGGTGTGGCAAGGAAGGATGCAAAGGAAGGTATGCAAAAAAGACAATCGTGGTGGGTACCGCAAAACGATGCATGTCTAGAGGTGCAATGGGACATGGATGCAATGCCACGGCTGGAGGAGAAGTCCATGCCCTGGTCATCGAGAGTCGTAACAGAGAGCAGAGTGAGCTCAAGACAAGGCACATACAATACATTAGGCAGAAAAAGCTTCTCCCTAAGGCCTACAAAGAAAACTACATTGACACCCTGAACTGGAAGAAGCTGGCCGGAGCATTTGCGAACGAAGAGGATACAGCCAACGGGACCCAGGGAGACTAAGGACGAATGACAATATGCCATGTGTTGATTTGCCCCGGAGTCATGGATCCAGAATCACCCTAAGGAATGGACAAAAGAGGGACACGACTGAAAGCCACCAATGTAGGATTGGGCATGAGATGCTAGCCAGAAGCAGCAAGGCATTGATCAAAATGAATAGAGTATCATTTCTCAATCCAAGTAACATCAACAGGCAGATGACCTTGAACACAAGAAAACATAGAGCCACGTAAGGCACTGTCAGAATCACATGCAAGTTACCTCAGAGTTCAACATCCATTCTCACCTCCTTGGTCATGAAGGTGATGTTGGTGAACAACATGATAGAGTGCTATGTCTAGTTGACAAGCGTCCTCTGACGAGTTAGGGGTAATGACGACCCTGGACAGTGGACGTCGGTGGAAGTAGTCGGGAGAGACCCATGGAGGAGTGTCATACGGGCCGGTGGGGGGTCCATAGAAGAAGGGCCCCCAAACATGGGAGGCCATCCACATGGGGTAGTATGGTGGGGGTGGTGCAGCGGTGATGCTAAAGGCACCAGCTATAAGAGGTGGACTTGGACTAGCACGGGCAGTCGTTGGACAAGCAGGTGTAGAGGTGTTTGTCATTGTTGGAGGAAAGTGCCTGGTGAGCATGCATGGCGGAGGCCAAGCGTGCATCATTGGGAGGAGAGGGAGACTTTTTTGTAGCGTGCCCAACAGCACCACGGTTCTAGCACGTGACAGTGCTAGAGGATGAGGATGAAGACGCAGAGAAGTTATGGTTAATCATCCCAAATTCACACACTTGACAAGCAGTGTATCAGAAATTGTATTTTTACATGCAAATAGTTTTCACAAAACATCCACATGAATCCATATCAGCAAAGCCCAGATGGACATTCCTTCTATAGAATGAAAATTGTAATGGGCTCTATGTGATATCTAGCAGTTTCTGTGAACATTCCATACACTTCTTGATACACAGTTTCACGGGTGAGGCAATTCGTCACATATGATGCGGAGGGGTGTGAAGACTTACGCCTGCCTCAGCCACCCTACCCACTAGGTTGCCCTCCACCTCAAGAATTACCCTTCCCCTTTGTGCGACCCCAACTGGTGTCATGCATAGCTAGAGAGGTGGCCGATAATGAGGTAGAAGAAGAGGAGGATCTGGAGGCGGAAGTGGAGGAAGTGGTTGGCGAAGAGTGTGCCGTTGTGGCGGCTGCAACAGCAGCACGGTGAATTTTTCTGTTCTGTAAGGCGACTTTCCAATCAGTGAGACGCTAGGTTGTGAACTCCCAAAGAGCCCCAATGCCAAAGGGGGCATCTGCAAGAACTGTCTCTGCGGCCAGGCGCTCAAGCTCAGACGCTGTGACCTCTCTGAAGATGTCAGAGATCTTGGGGATGATGTCGTTGACAATGGAGTTATCGGCTGGGATTTGGCCAGGTGCAGCTGTGCCAAGGTCGTGCAGGAGTCAAAGACTACATGCCCAGTAGTCATCAGCCATCTCATCAGCAAGCATAGACTGTGTGTTGAACTGCACAGTGAGCATTCTTTGCACTGCAGGACCTGTCACTAAAGTGCAGCATTTGATGAGTGCATAGGTGACGACTGGATCAGTAGGCGTGCAGCGTGCGCTGTCAGTGTTGTAAGAGCCGGTCTTATCAGTGAGATCATCCGGCCCCCCTTTGATGAGTGCGTGAACAGCTCTAGCTGTCTCTGAATCAACAGGCACAAAAGGGAGGGTTGGCAAACGGGTTTAGAGCACGGTAGTACTCCTAGAGCTGCTCACCCTGAGTCCACGTGTTGAAGGGTATTTCCTAGGACGAGAAGGTGAGATTGGGAGAGAAGTGAGGTGGCGACGTGCTTAAGTTGCTTTGACAATACGAGGGTAACACAAGGACTTTGGCAATGGCTGCACCAGCTGTGGCGGCAACAGCAAGAGGATCAGATTGGAAAACACCAGACGTGGCGGATGCGGAAGCAGGAGTGGTAGAGAATGCAGTGGCAACACCATCAGCAGTGGATGCATAAGGGATGGCGCAAAACGTGGGTTGCAAGTAGTTGAGGACCAAGTCGGCGATATGGTCAGAAAATGTGTCTTGGTCACCTTGCTCTTGGTGCAATCTGTCCTCTGCTTTGTGTTGTGCAGTGAGAGCCGCTTGCAGGGCAGTGTGTTTTCACTGCAGCTCGGCTTGCAATGTTGTTAATTTCTTATCATGAACTGGCATGGTTGCACAATATTATCCTGCCGGAGAAAAACATCGGCACAATTTCCCTTGCCACAGTGGGCGTGGGAAAAATGAGAGGGATTTCACTGACAATTCTGCTGCATGGAAACAACCCTGGGTGCACAAACAGCCAACTCAGAAACAAGGCACAAGCGATGGAGGAAGAGAAAGAGTCCAAGCTCACCAGGCCAAGTGGGAGAGTATGTACAGTGGGGCCAATGCAGTTGCAGCTGAAGCCGCAATGACTGCCACAGCAGATGAAGCAGACACAAGGAGGCAGGCTGCTCAAGTAAGAGCGGCGGCAAAGAGGGCAGAGGTAGCTGCAGCTGTGGAAACAAACACGATAATGTGAGGCCTGACCCTAGATGCTAGTGAGAGAGGGCCTGGGGCGTAGATATGTGGATGGAGGTCACAGCACTGGACAGTGTGGTGGCGGTGGCTGCAGCTACTGATGCCACCGAGTCAGCTGCTGCAGCAACCTGAGCAGCGATGTTGACTGCTGCTGCTTGCAAGAGGACCCTAATCAATTGCGTCAGTAGTGTATGCCTCAACAGCACTGCCAGCAGCTGTGCTAGCAGGTGCACGACCTGCCTGTGCCATGGCAGCAGATATGGAAGAGACCAGTGCTGCCCCCAGAACAGAGAGAATGTCAGATGGAGGAGATGAAGATGACTCTAAACCAGCAGTAGCAGGAGTGGAGTGAGAACGATGAGTGGATAACCTGCGTGCTGCAGCTGTGGCTGGCTGCACTTCTCCACCACGACGAGCGTGCAAACTTGGCAGACGTGTTCTACGGGCAATGGGAGACCTTACAGGATATTGAACTGTGCGTTGATCTCCTGGGGCCGTTGTGGCCGGCATGTTCTGTGGTGCAGGAGTTTTTTTCTGAGGCCGACAGGTAGTGCGCCTCAGCCTCATGCTCGAACCACTCTGCAGGGTTAAAATCCTCACTGAGATAGTATCCTCAATCCTGGCAGCGGATGCGTGACCACTCCTCTCTCTCGGTGCTCGCCTTGTACTACGCCACTTTGTCTTCAATGCGCTAGCGCTCACGGGCTGGGGCAGGTGACACCGGGACTGACTTGGTGTCCGGCGGGGAAGCCAGGGTGGTGACGGTACAGTTGTCCCTTGAGGCAACTCAATGAGCTGTGTGTGCAGGCAGAGCCACGGCTGGCTGCCAAATTGCTGCAATGGCCGCGGCTGCTGCTGCTTCTGGCAAAAGAGCCGCGGGTGCAGCAGCTACAGCAGTTGGACGCAGCTGCTACTACCGGTGTCGAGAATGACACTGGGTGCTAGAAGGCTGCAGCAGCTACCATGACTCCTGCTGCTGCTACTGCTGGTGAGAGTGTTGCGAATGTTGTGGCTACTGTAGTCAGACACAGCCGCTGCATCTTGTGCTGAGTATGCAGCTATCATTGCTGCGACTCCAAATGTGTTTGCACCGACCACCGACAATGTGGCCGGCAGTCAGTGAGAACAACCATTTGAGTTGGTGGGGCCGCCAATTGATGGCAGGCTGCAGCTGTTGATGCGGCTTTTACTCCTGCTGCTTCTACGGGCAAGAATGTCGTAAATGTTGCAACCGTTACAATTAGGTGCGGCTACTGCTGCCGGTCTTAAGTTTGCAGAGCTACGGCTTAATGGAGAGCTGTAGCCATTGCCTCAGCCGCAGCTGCTATTGCTACTAACGAGAATGCCATAAATGCTGCAGCTGCTACGATCTGGCACAGCTACTGCTGTCGGCATTGAGAATGCAGCTGCAGGTGCTGCAACTCCAGATTCTTGGCACCGCCCACTGAATGTGGGTAGGCTCGAGTACCGGATGGGGTGACGGAAACAGCAGCAAAAAAGCTGCTGCTGTAGTGTGTCGTACTGTTGTCGCCAAACCGGCGGTGTGGCTCCCACTGAGCGTGACACGGTTAAGTGAAACAGCAACAATAATTCCGCCACGGAAGTCACTGCTTGAATCAAACCGACAGGGCTAGAACCATAATCGAGTTAGTCAAAGATGTGAGCCTTCCTGCTGTGATACCAGTAGGTAGTGGAGCTTGCTAAGATGGTCGGCATGCACACAGCAAGGGACATGTGTGATGCCATGGAATGGGGAAAACTCTAAGTTCAGTTACATAGAGTGTAACGCAAACAAGGAAAAAGTGTCAGTCAAAAGGAAGCAAGGTGATGTGTTCCAGTTGACCGGGCCACCCAAGCAAGACTCTCATTGTGAGGCCCGGATGCCACCCAGGGATTGAACCCAACCCTGGAGCAAACAAACTCCGGATGGTTTCTCACTCGCTGATACAATCCGGACATGTGGTCCTGAGGGATCAGTCACCTGACATCCCTCGTCTAATGCATGCATGATAGAAAGATATCCAAACCACATCAACCACAAGCATATGTGGACGCATGCAACCCCTGTGTAATGTGTGGCCCATGAAAACCTATAGAAGTATCAGTCATGTCAGCTTTCACCACCAAAGTTGAGCTCTCCACAAATCTGGTGTTGGTTCTGCGACCGCCACTTGAGCACTTGGCTGTAGAGTCAACACTGTGGGCTCCATGGTGTGTACATGAGTGTTGTACCCATAAGCTTTGATCCACATCAATCACTTGCAGTGGGGGAGAGAGAGAGAGAGAGAGAGAGAGAGAGAGAGAGAGAGAGAGAGAGAGAGAGAGAGAGAGAGAGAGGGTGTGTGTGTGTGTGTGTGTACGTGTGTGTGTGTGTGTGTACGTGTGTGTGTGTGTGTGTACGTGTGTGTGTGTGTGTGTACGTGTGTGTGTGTGTGTGTACGTGTGTGTGTGTGTGTGTACGTGTGTGTGTGTGTGTGTACGTGTGTGTGTGTGTGTGTACGTGTGTGTGTGTGTGTGTACGTGTGTGTGTGTGTGTGTACGTGTGTGTGTGTGTGTGTACGTGTGTGTGTGTGTGTGTACGTGTGTGTGTGTGTGTGTACGTGTGTGTGTGTGTGTGTACGTGTGTGTGTGTGTGTGTACGTGTGTGTGTGTGTGTGTACGTGTGTGTGTGTGTGTGTACGTGTGTGTGTGTGTGTGTACGTGTGTGTGTGTGTGTGTACGTGTGTGTGTGTGTGTGTACGTGTGTGTGTGTGTGTGTACGTGTGTGTGTGTGTGTGTACGTGTGTGTGTGTGTGTGTACGTGTGTGTGTGTGTGTGTGTGTGTGTGTGTGTGTGTGTGTGTGTGTGTGTGTGTGTGTGTGTGTGTGTGTGTGTGTGTGTGAGAGAGAGAGAGATTCTTGCGGTCGCGACATCTCCCACGTGCCAGCACGTCAACTCTGCAACTCTGCATCACCAGGAAATTGCGTCATTGCGGCGCCGAGACACTCTAGCCTCGGCTAACTGCACCTCCGCAGATCCGCATTCACAGCTCCCCATCTGCGTGGCTTCGCAGCTGGGCTGCTCCCCAGTTCTGCTGCTTCTCAGTACCGCTGCTCTGCAGCCTCGCGCTGCTGCTACCCCACAGCTCCACAGCTTCAAAGCCCCACTGATCTACAGCTCCCCATCTTTACAGCTCCACAGGTCCGGAGCTTTCCCTCACTTGGCCTCGAGGCCCCCCTATCCTCTGCCTGCCGCAGCTCCTCAGCTTCAAAGATCCGCAGTTTGCAGCTCAGCTCCCCATCTTTACAGCTCCACATCTTTTCAGCTCTGCAGCTCAGCTGCTCCTCATTCCTGTTGCTCCTTTGCAGTGATGCTCCACAGGTCCGCATTGCTCCTATTCCGCAGCCCCACATGTGGTGGGGCTTCAGTGCCGTAGCCTTGCATCTCCGCAGCTCCACGTTTCTGCTACTCCGCAGCTCTGCAAATCCGCTGTTCCACAGCTCGGCAGCTCTGCATTTCCACAACCCCACGGTTCTGTTGCTCCGCAGCTCCGCGTCCTGCACCTCCGCACCTCCGCAGCTTTGTAGCACTGTGGCACCAAAGCACTCTCGCTTTCGACACATCACTACTTAGCAATACCACCTACAGTCGCATTTGCAGCTGGTACCACCACCCTGGCTTCTCTGCCTGCAACGGAGCGGATCCCTACCTCTCTGACGGCAGCACGTGAGTTACCCCATTGAAGAGGAGGTCGCATACTACGAGGAGCGGACAGAGCGTGAGGTGTGGTCACGCCACCGTCGTCGCAGTCCAGGTTACCCGGGAGAGGACTACGACCCTGCTGCTAGCTACGCTCGTTAGGACACAGCCGCGTACGCCGCCTACTGCCATTCCGCCTCCAACGAATAACCAACCATGGAGAACGCGCCCGCCACAAGACTGCCACGGGACCAGCATCCTTCTCAATCACCTATAAGCTATCCCGTTGCCAATAGAATGTGTTGACAGAGTCATCGTGTCATCCTGGTGGGGAGGCTTAAACAGCACTAGTAGCAACCCGTGGGTCCTCTATCCCTCGTCATGCTGCATCTCCAGCATCATTGGGATCTGCAGCTGCCTCCTCTTGTGCCTCTGAATTCTTTTTTGTTGTGGAAAGTGCACTTGTCTCCAGTGCTGTTGTCCCTTCTAATTTTGCTACCACTGCACGTGCTGCACGTGCCCCTGCCAGCAAAGCTGCTGGTAGGGCCATTGATACTTTCACGGCTGCTGCAGTCCATCAGGGACCTCTTGCAGCAGCCACAGTCAACATTGCCACACAGGTTGCCGCGGCAGCAGGCTCAGTAGCAACAGCAATAACAGCAGTCTCTGCCCAAATCAAAAGCATCAAACACCAAATCCCTCAGCCAGTGCCGTCGTCTACATCCATTCCACTACAGCTCAGGCGTCGTCTGTAGCCTCGTCATCGACACTCAGCCATCACTTTTGCATTCTCGTCATCACAGCTACGGCCATCTCCACTCTCACTGGGTTAGCTCTGACTGGGATTGCCTGTCTCATTGTCTCCACAACTTCATCTGTGGCAGTCATCGCAGCTTCAGCAGCAGCTGCGCTTCCACCCCTACTTGCCTTGTGCCGCAAGTCCTAGTAAACTCGACATACTCGCCTCTCTGCCCCCTCTCTCACTTTTTCTCTTTGTGTGGCTGTGTTTGTGTGTTAAATTCTGTTGCCTTGCATCACCGCCTTCAGTGCCATACCCACTATACTTCCCCATGCCCACTTGGAAAGGGGAAACTCTGTCGAAATTTCTCTGGCAGAGTTTTCACCTGTTCATCGTACCTGCTGATGGTGACTCGTATGCTGCACTGTAGGCAGAGCTGCAGCCCAAGCGCGCTGCTCTCCAAGCAGCTCTTACAGCACGCTGCAATGCAGAGGAAAAACTGCACAATCAAGAGGATGACGAGGAAACATTTGCTGACCACATAGTAGACCTGGTCCTCAATTGCCTGCAGCCCATCTTGCGCTCCACACCCTCTGCTTCCACTACTGCTGGCATCGCTAGTGCCTTGTACTTCACTCGCTTCTGCATGCAATGCCTTTTTCTCTCTCAATTTTGATCGTCTCACAGCCGCCGTTGCTGTAGGTACACCTGCCTCCAAAGCACTCATGTTGCTCACGCATTGCAACCTGACTTTGATTCAACATGACCTCATTTCACCTCTAACCGCACCTTCTCTTCCTGGGAAGTTTGCTTTAGTGCATGTGGACAAGGTGAACAGCTATGGGAATACTACCACAAACCAAATCCCTAAGCTAAACCCCCTGTTTGTTCCAACCAATTCTGAGTCTGTATGCGCTGTCCGTGCTCTCATTCATGCTGGATCCAATGATCTCACTAATGAGATTGGGTCATACAACGCTGATAGTGCACGCCTCACGCCTGCTGGCCCCATTTGTCCTTACGCTCTCATGAATCATTGTACCACCGTCACAGGCCACGTAGAATAGAGTGTCCTCACCGTCCAGTTCAACACGATGTCTATGCATGTTGATGAGACTGCAGATGCCTATTGGATGAGCAGTCTCCGCCTACTACGTGTCTTGGGCAAGGGAGCACCTGGGTAGCTCCTAGCAGTTCTCTCCATCGTCAACGGCCTCATCTTTGAGCTGTCTGACATCTTCAGGGAGGTGAAGGCTTCCAAGCTTGAGTGTCTTGCATCCGAGCCGATCCCTGCTGACGCTCCACCCAGCATTGGAGCCCTCTTGGAGTTCACGGTCGAGCGCCTTGCAGACGGGTAGAGCGCACTACAGGACAAACACTTCTATCGTACAGCAGTTGCAGCTGTCACCACCTCACTCCCTTTCTCCTCTTCCTCCTCCACCTCATTTTCCTCACCCTCCACTTTGGCCACCTTGTTCCTCAGTCAAGGAGAAGGGGGGATGGCCGTGGTCGGGGTAAAGGGTGGCGGCAGATCCGGTGCCGGTGGGCAGGCCGGACGTGGGAAAGGGAAGGGGTCTAGCAGCTCCTCCTCTTCCTTGTCGTCCTCTAGTACCTTCATCTGCTGGAAGTGTGGTGCTACTGGCCACTCTGCGCCAAAGTGTCCAGCATCGCCTAACGGCGCCCATCTCACATCTGCGATGAGGACACACTGGGTGTGCTCCTCCAGCAGCTCTGTGAGCTCCTCCCACGCCACCACCTCTACATCATTAGCTAGCCGCAGTCAGTCTGTGTTCATCGGTGTTGCAGCCTACAGCACCACCCCAGTTGCCTCACCCCTGGGGGTGGCCCCCAGGGTACGGGGGGGTCGTCTACTATGGTCCTCCTTCTGGGTCTTTCTCTCCTTCTGCCTTGGTTTCTCCCATCTACCCCTCTCGGTGTCCCTCCTCTGGTGTTGTCATCACCCCTAACCAACCTAAGGAAGCCCGCCAGCTCGTTGTTTTCCTCTTCCACGTCGCCAACCACCGTCATCTCGGAAATCAGGGCGGTGAGAGTGGGTATTCGGGATCGGAGACACTTGCATCTGTAGTTGATGGGGCCTTGCGTGGTTCTGCGTCTGGTCATGTCAAGGGTGTCTTCCTACTAACATCTCTTGGATTGAGGAGTGGAATTCTGCTCGCTTGCCTCGTTGTCTCGCCGATTGTGGTCAACATCTTCCATCGCACGTTGCCATTGCCGCAGTCACTGGTAACCCTGCCACTGTTCGCATGTCAGGTGGCTTTTGGATTCTTGACATCGGAGCCATCCACCATATGACTTTCTCGTGCTCCTCGTTTGTCTCACTTGGTCCTGTCGGCTGTGTTTGCTTTGTTTGCACTGGATCAGGCCAGCTTCTTCCTGTTGAGGGCGTTGGGGTCGTCCGCTTCATCGGACCCCGGGAGGAATGTTCTTGCCTGATATGTTGTACGTTTCCTTTCTGAATCTTCTTTCTGTGATGACACTCGATGACCAGGGCATGAACTTCTCCTCTAGCCGTAGCATTGCTCTTGTTTCTCATCGCATTTCTTGCCGAGTCTTGCTGCAGGACATCCACTGCGATCACCTATTTCGTGTTCCCTCCTTTGCACCTGCACCTGCCACTTCTGCCCATGTTCACTTTGCTCGCTCTCTTTCCCCTGCACACACATAGCTGCCACATTGTCGCCTATGTCACATTTAAACCACTGTCATTGACAGCCTGTTTCATGTGCTCCCTGCAAATGGCCTTGATGTTTCCACATTTCCCGTTCCATGTCATGCTGGTTGCCTTGTCTATGCTGAAGGCAAAATGCATTGATCCCCATTCTCCACGTCTGAATCTCGCACCTCAAATCCTCGTGACTTTATGCACACTGATGACATGGGACCCCTTCCTCACGAGGCTCTGGGGGGGGGGGGGGGGGGGGGGGGG
>SZWC01000233.1:26949-42195 GCA_023375785.1 Penium margaritaceum | reverse complement strand
CGATGAGGGCTCTGATGCTGTCGACTCAGAGGAGGTACGGGAGGATGAGGAGGAGGAGTCCTCATCACCGTCCGTGGGTGTGGTAGCAGGGGATGCCATGTGAGAGGGAGAGGAGGACACTCGGAGATAGGAGGCTGGAACAGACCCCCCCCCCCAAGCCGACAAAGCGAGGAGAGGGAGGAAGGAGGAGGGACATGAGACAGGTCACGGGGGAAGACATCCTCGAAGAAGAGGGCGTCACGCGACTCAACGACGCGAGCGCGGTCAGGTTCTCAGAAGCGCCATGTTTTTGGCATGGCAGCGACACCAAGAAATGTGCTGAGATGAGCCCGAGGGCTGAGTTTGCCGTCGCAGAAGTCCTCGGACAACCAGACGGCAACCACACAGTCCCAGACACGAGCCAGACGGAGGTCAGCACGGCGGCCGTACCAGCGCTCAAAGGGAGTGACGTGGTGGGGGAGAGGACCGTGGGGGACACGGTTCCACACCCAGATCATGTAGCACATCGCTTCGAAGGAGAAGACGGGGGAGAGGGAGGACTCACTGAGGAGAGTACAAACACCGTCAGCAATGGTGCGGTTCCAGCGCTCAGAGACACCGTTTTGTTGGGGTGTGTAGGGAGCTGAAGGCTCCATACACACCCCACGAGACGTTAAGAAGCGAGCAGTGGGACCCATGAACTCCCCAGCGCGGTCATAGCGAAAGACTTTGAGCCGGCGACCACACGTCAGTTCAGCCTTTGGCAGCCAGGACTCTAGAGTGAGACAAACGTCACTTTTTTGCTGAAGGGCAAGGACCCAGTACATGCGAGAAAAGTCGTCTGTGAGACAGAGGATGTATCGACCTACGCCTCCAAGAGCGCCATAAGCAAGGGGTCCCATAACGTCAGTGTGCAAGAGATCAAGCGGGTGGAACGTGCGGGACTCAGACGTGGAAAAAGGGGAGCGATGCATCTTGCCTTGGGCATAGTCAAGGCAATCAGTAGGGCAAGGGGAAGAGAACGTGTTGGCATCAAGACCATGAGCGGGCGTGTCCCAGAGCACGCTTTCAATTGCAGCAATGTGAATGTGACAAAGGCGGCGATGAAGCAACTGTGCATGTACTGGAGTGAGAGAGCGGGCCATGTGAACAAGAGCGGTCGAGGAGGGATGCGGTGCCAACGAGGGAACACAAAACAAGCGGTCACAACGAGTGCCGCGCAGCAGAACACAACCAGTGGTGCAATGCAACACAGAGGCCATGCCACAGCTGGAGGAGAATTCCATGCCCTGGTCATCAAGTGCCGTAACAGAAAGCAGACTAAGCTCAAGAGCGGGAACGTACAAAACGTCAGGGAGAAAAAGTTCCCCCCCAGGTTCAACGAAGCGGACAACCCCAACAACCTAGACAGGGAGAAGCTGGCGAGAGCCAGTGCAAACAAAGTGAACAGAGCCAACAGGACCCAGAGAAATGAACGAAGAGCGACAAGAGGTCATGTGGTGGGTGGCCCCTGAATCAAGGATCCAGAAGCCACCCTTCATGCCGACAGACGCAGGGTCACGACTCACTGCGGCAATGGCAGAGAGAGGAGAAAGGCACTGACCACACGCGGCAAGACAACGAGGAAGACTGTACGATTTCCACTATTCAATCCACAGGACGTCGACCGGGAAACAACCCTGAACATGACCGGGGGGCGGCCCACAAAGAGGCGAATCAACGGCACACGCAAGCCCCCCCTCAACCGAACGCACACTCTCACCTCCCTGATCACGAAGGTGACGTTGGTAAACGGCATGAGAGAGTGTAGAGATCAGCTGGCGGTCATCCTCAGGCTTGGTGATGAGAACGTCAGATGAGGGACGCTGGGAGCTGGTGGTGGGGGCCGAACATGGTGGAGGAGAGTACAAGCTAGAGGGAGGCCCGAAGTAGACAGGGCCGCCAAACCCTGGGGGGCCAACCCCAGGGGGCGGGCGGGAGCGGTGAGGAGAGAGTGGTGCTGTAGACAGCAGTTGTAGGGAAGGAGGAGGAGGAGCGTCCAGAGCCTCCACCAGACCTTGTGGAGGTGGAGGAGCGAGCAGAACCACCACCACGACCACCACCAGACCCTGTGGAGCGTTCCCAGTGTGCACGCATGGCTGAGGCAAGGCGAGCATCGTCAGGTGGGGCAGGGCACTTGGGCGCCGCATGACCGGTGGCACCGCAGTTCAAGCATGTGACAGTGCTGGCGGATGAAGCAGGGAATGCGGCGCCATCGGAACCGCAACCCTTGCCACCCCTGCCTTGCCCGCCACCGCCAGAGCCACCCCCGCTGCCTCTACCTTTACCACCCCCCCCACCTCGACCACCCCCTTGAGCAGCAAGAGATGTGGCAGTAGTGGTAGATGTGGCGGTCGAGGATGAGCCAGAGGCAGGAGAGGTGGAGGAAGAAGGGAGTGCTGTGGCTGCTACTGCAACGGCGGCGCGATGAATGCGTTTGTTCTGCAGTGAGCTCCACCAGTCGGTCAGACATTGGAAGGTGAACTCCCACAATACACCAATGCCTAGGGGTGCGTCAGCGGGGACGGGGATGGCAGCCAGTCGCTCAAGCTCTATGGCCTTCACCTCGCGGAAGTTGTCGCTGAGCTCCAGGATGAGGCCGTTAACGATGGAGAGAATAGTAGGGAGCTGACCAGGGGCAGCCTTGCCGAGATCGCGCATCAGTCGCAGACTACGAGCCCAATAGGCGTCAGCAGTCTCATCAGCACGCATAGAGAGCGTGTTGAATTGGACGGTGAGGACGCTTTGTGTTGCATGTCCAGTCACTATCGTGCACCGCTTGATCAGTGCGTAAGCACCAACCGGGTCAGCAGGGGTGCGGCGTGTAGTGTCAGCATTGTAGGATCCAATCTCATCAGTGAGATTGGGTTCAGCGCGAATGAGAGCACAGATAGCACGTGCAGACTCAGACTCGACTGGTACGAAAGATGGAGCAGCTGAGGGATTGGGTTCATGATAGTATTCCCAGAGTCACTCCCCCTACGCCCAGGCACTGAAACGAACCTCCCAAGAGTGGAATGTGAGATTGGAGGTAAAGTGGGGTGGAGTAGAGTCAAAGTCGGGCTTACGCTGCACTGATGGGGCAAGCGCTTTGGCTGCAGCTGCGCCGGTGGCTGCGGCGACTGCAAGCGCATCAGAGGAGGATGAGCCAGTGGTAGCAGATGCGGAAGCAGGGGAGGTGGAGAATGCTACAACAATGCCGGCGGACTGAGTGATGTGCAGTGCAGGTTGGAGGCGGTTAAGGACCAAGTCAACAATGTGGTCGGCGAAGGTCTCTTGGTCACCCTGCTCAGCACGCAGCTTCTCTTCAGGGACGTGCTGAGCAGTGAGAGCTACCTGCACCGCATTGCTCTCACGCTGAAGCTCAGCTTGCAGGGCCGTGTATTGGTCATCGTCAACTGCTAGTGACATGGCTCTGCCGAGAAAATTTTGGCAGAGTTTCCCTTGCCCCAGTGGGCGTAAGAAGTGTGTGGTGAGGGCGTCGGAAGTTCACTACAAGGCAACAACCTGGACGCACGAACACGCCAACACAAAAAAGGCAGGACGAGAGAAAGAGACCAAGAGAAACCAGGCTCACCAGGCACGGTGGCTCAGTGAGAACAGCGGTGGGAGAGCCGCGGCAGCTGAGGAGGCGACGACTGCAACAGTAGCTGATGCGGAGACAATGAGGCAGGCTACTCCTAATAGCGATGCAGCTGACAGGGTGGAGACGGCTGCAGTGGTCGCGATCAACAGCTGTATGTGAAGAGGCACTGAAGATGAAGAGGAGGGTAAGGATGAAGCCTCTGCTATGGAGGTGTGGATAGAGTCAACTGCACTGGAGAGCGCTGTGGCGGCTGTAGCTGCTGTTGACGCGACTGCGTCTGCTGCTGTGGCAATCTGTGTAACTACATGGACAGCAGCAGCTACCAAAGGTCCCTGATGAACTGCAGCCACAGTGTAAGTGTCAATGGCTCTACCAGCAGTAGTGGTAGCTGGTGCACGTGCGACACGTGCAGTGGTTGCAAAAGTAGATGCCACAGCAGCACTGGACACAAGTGCAGCCTGCAAAGCTGTCAGAGTATCAGGAGGCGAAGAGGACGCTGACTCTGCACGTGATGCGGTTGGAGATGCGACACGACGCGAAGAAGGAACCCCTGATGCTGCTGCCGCAGAGGGTGAAACGGTGCCACAAGGAGCAGCACGACAGCGTTGTTGGTGCATCCTATGGGCAACGGGTGGGCTTACCGGTGAGTGAAGAGGTCGGTGATCACACGGTGGCGCCGTAGCTGGTTCGTTCTGCACCGTCGGAGAGTCGTCGGCGGCTGAATGGCAGTGGGCTACGTAGTCCCTTGCGTCGGCCCACTCGTAGTAGTCGACGGGGTTGTAGTCCTCACGGGGGTGATATCCCGGGCTGCTGCGTCGGACCCTCCACCACACCTCCCTCTCCGCACGCTCCTCGTAGTACACGAGCTCCCTGTCAATGCGGGGCATGCTCCCGCGCTGCTGTGGGTGATATAGGGATAGGCTCGGCCAAAGGCGGAGACGCCAGTGTGCCGAATGCTGGGCCACCTGAGAGGCAGCCTGAGGTGCTTAGAAGTGTGCGTGGACAGGCCTCAGCTGCTAAGGTTGGCGTTGCTGCTGCAAAGTTCATGAGCAAAGGACGGGGGCGGAAAGACGCCGGTGCACAAGGCAGCCAAATGCACCTGCCCGAGGCACCACACAGAGTGCAGGTGCGACGGGTGGTGCCCACGTGTCCGTCGTGCGTGCAGAGGCCGAAGCACGACGGAGGAGGGGCGGATGACGGCTGAGGGGAGATGGTGCCGCAGGACGGGGGCGGAAGACGTCGGTGCACAAGGCAGCCGAGTGCACCTGCCCGAGGCACCACAAAGAGTGCGGGTGTGACGGGTGGTACCCACGTGTCCCTCGTGCGTGCGGAGGCCGAAGCACGGCGGAGAGGGGACGGACGATGGCTGAGGGGAGATGGTGCCATAAGGATAGTGGGACAAGAGGTGACCGCACCTTGTAGAGTGAGGATGCGTGTGTGCCACTGTGAAGAAGATGGATGCACAGCTCCCGGCAGAGTGGAGCAAGGTTCAGCACCACCACGTGACGGTCCCTTCGTGCGTGCGTCGGTCGAAGCCGGGATAGAGCACACTGTGATCCACACGTGCGATGTGAGCGGCTGCACAGAGCGACGGCTGCTGCTGCGGCCTCAAACTGCCGCAAACGCGGGGTTGTGGCTTGCGCGAGATCAGCCGCCACGTAGAAGTGGCCCGAAGAGGGTTCACGAGGTCTCAAGATTGTCGAGATGAGGAGAGATGGCCCTCCTTCTCTGATACCAGTAGGCAGCCGTGATTGCCAAGCAAACAAGCAAGCAAGTAAGTAGCAAGCAATGGGAGAAACCACGGATCGAGGGCAAGCTCACGTTGAAGAGGGTGAGAACTCGCAACAAGTTAGTTAGTAACAAGTGAGCGAAGTGCTAAGAGCCGGTTGACCGGGCCACCCACGCAAACCACTCAACGTGGGGCCCGGACGCCACCCCGGGATCGAACCTGGCCCTAGAGCGAGCGAGCTCCAGGCGGCTTCTCACACGCTGGTGTAAACCATACGTGTGGTCCCGTGGGATCAGCAACCCGGTACACTACGCTGAAAGCATGCAAGTGTGTAGAAACCAGTCACACCACAATCATGCATGTCTACAAATGCATCCCCTATTTTGGCATGTAGAACTATCACTAAACCAAGGCTTGTTGTGAGAACAACGTTGGTGCTGTGGCCACCACCCTGTAACTTGAAGGTGTCACCACCACTGTGCGTCCCATGCTGTGTCACAGTCTTGCACCGGAGAGCCTTAGTCAAGATCAATCACCTGCAATGGTGAGGTGTGTGTTTGCGTGGAGACAAGAGGGCACTTGCGTATTTCACGACCATTACCAAGAGAGAGAGAGAGAGAGAGAGAGAGAGAGTGTGTGTGTGTGTGTGTGTGTGTGTGAAGCTCCGGGTTGCTGATCCTGCAAGGCCACTCTCTCGGTTATACCGGAGTGTGAGAAAACCATGGCGGTATGTTGTNNAGAGAGAGAGAGAGAGAGAGAGAGAGAGAGAGGGAGAGAGAGAGAGAGAGAGAGAGAGAGAGAGAGAGAGTGTGTGTGTGTGTGTGTGTGTGTGTGAAGCTCCGGGTTGCTGATCCTGCAAGGCCACTCTCTCGGTTATACCGGAGTGTGAGAAAACCATGGCGGTATGTTGTCCGCCGGTTCAGTTCGACCCCCGAGTGGCGGGCAGGCCCCAAATCGAGCCATTCGCGTGGGTGGCCCGGCCGACCAGATGCCATCACCTAGCTCTCTTGTGACTTCCGTTCTTTCGCATGCTAGGCTGCTTCACCTGGCAGTTGCGACCACCTACACTGGGTGCTTGCTAGGTGTTGGTTTGTGTGCCACAGACACGTTGTGACCTCTGGCCTTGCTGCACACTCACCGCACTGACGCAGGTGACTGATGCTGGAGGGACTTCTGGGCTGACGCCGTAGCTCAAGTGGAGGTGACTCGCAGACGTGCAGAGAAAACGACCCAGAGCTGCTCATAGGATCTCACAAAAACAGTTCTTGGTGACACTAGGGTTCCTAGCGGCAGTTGTTTGGAAGGGGGGGGGGGGGTTCGTGGCCGGGTTGTTCTCACGGCCTGGACTTGGATTCTCTTGTTGACAGGTTAATGCGTGTGACAGGTCCAGGCTCGAGCCTTGCTTGGTATGGGTGAGAGGATAGGATCGTTGTTCGCCCGCTCGTCACCCCACCAGCCGCTCGAAGCCCGTCTATACCTCTGTTCCTCAACACACTCTAACACTTGTGCGTTTCTTCGCTAAAACCTCCCTCACACGTCGTCGTCCATGGCGTTCTTGCCCTAATATCGTTCCGTTCACTCTCCTCACCTTGCTCCACCTTTCGTTAGGTGCCTCTATCCTCTGGTATCAGAGCGGAGTGAGGGAGTGAGAGCCTCCTCTCGGTTTGCGCTCGCGATCCTTGGCAGGAAACCCTCCCGCTGCCATCGACGCTTCCGTTGGCACTCTAGCCAGCTACCGGCAGCTCTAGCCACAACAATGGACCATTCTCGTCCACCAGCTACAGCAGCTCACGCACGAGCAGCCTCAGCAGCTCCTTCTTCCGTAGCAGCTGCAGTCGCAGTTAGATCGGCAGCTGAAGCAATCCCAGCTACTGTGGTTGCGCCAAGCCACGCAGTCGCACCTCTCACAGGAGCGGGATTGGTTGCATTTGACCAACCCGCTGCAGTGTCAACCACAAGTGCTCCACAACTGCAGTGTCAGTAGCCAGCGCCACGCCGGCAACGGCGTCCACATTGCAGCGGTCATCATCCCCAGCTGCAGCAGCAACAGGTGAAGATCTACCTGTAGGAGCAGTAACAACAACAGCAGTAGCAGCAGCAGCAACAGCAGCAACAAAGCGACAGCAGCAGCAACAGCAAAGTGACAACAGTAGCAGCAGCAACAGCAAAGCGACAGCAGCAACAGCAGCAGTTGCAGCAGCAGCCACACACCACCCCAGAGACGGCTGCTGTAGTCTCAGATGTCGCACTTGCAGCAGCCAGCGCCACGCCGGCAACAGCGTTCACATTGGCGCTGACATCGTCCCTAGCTGCAGCACCAACAGGTGCAGATCCACCTGCAGGAGCAGCAGCAATAGCAGCAGTAGCAGCAGCAACAACAAAATGACAGCAGCAGCAGCAGTAGCAGCAACAGCAAAGCGACATGCAGTAGCAGTAGCAAAGCGATAGCAACAGCAACAGCAGTAGTAACACGACAGCAGCAACAGCAGCAGTCGCAGCAGCAGCCACACATCACGCCAGAGACGACTGCTGTAGTCTCAGCTGCCGTACTTGCAGCAGCTGCTGCAAGGGACGCCCGCCTGTCTCCCACCTCATTCGCACCGCTGTCGTCACACTGGCGTACGGTGACGCTCAAGGCGCGGCCGCGTTGGGGGAATACTACAACAGGGGGACGTTGCACCAACGTGAATGACGTCGTCACGGCATGAGTAGCGACGGGTGGTCCGAGTCTGCCTCAGCACGGTCCCCTCGCGCGTCACGTCATCGTCCGGTAAGCATCTCCCCGTCCCATTCCTTTAGGGAGGACCCTCAGCCGCACGGCGATCCAGAGGTTCCTGATGCCCAGCTGCACTCAGCGTTCTCGCAGGACGTCGTTAGTCTTGTGGGTACCTTTACACGCAAAACCTCAGCTATCATTGACGCGGCAGCAGCAGTCACAACCACCTTTTCCGTCGCCGCTAGAGCCTCGCGTGCTCCTACAGCCACCTCAGCAGGGCGCGCTACAGAGTCATACACAGAAGCCGCAGTTGTTGCTGGTCCCATTGCTGCAGCAGCTGCTGATATAGGCACACAAACATCTGCTGCAGCATCTATCATTGCCTCTGCAACGGCCTCAGCTGCATCAGTTGCAGCGGCAGTTGCTGCTTCCATTCGCAGCTCCACCACAGTTGCCGTCACCACAGCCTCATCTGCTCCATCTACCGCCTCCAGCCTTGTCGCAGCAACCATCTCCATTGCAGCAGTCTTCACCACTCTCGCTGCTGCCTGCACCACTGGAGCCTTTGCTCTGGTGGTGCCCATTGCCTCCACCATCTCTGTTTCGTCTGCTACCTCTGCAGCTGTGGTTCCTCCCCTCCTTACTTTTCTTCGCAGCCCATCTTCTTGACTCCCTCGTCTCCACATTTTGCCTGCCTGCCTTCTCTCTTCTCTTTCTTCGGTGGCTTATCCTGTCTGACTCAGGGTCGGTTGACGTGCAGCATTCAGACTCTTTGCCTCAGGCAATCCCAATTTTCCCATGCCCACTGGGGCTGGTGAAACTCTGCCGAAATCTGTTTGGCAGAGCCCGCGCGTCGTCACCATGCCTGGTGATGACGAGTCAGTCATAGCGACTCTTCAACGCCAGCTGACCCTTGCTTGCGAGGCTCAGCAGGAGGGTGAGGATCGCCTTAAGCTTGCTGAGGATAATCGCGCCGCTTTTGCTGACAAGGTCGCCGCCATAGTGCTGCGTCGCCTCCCTGCTGCGTCGGCTGGGACCAACCCCACTCCTCCTGCAGGCACCTCTTCTTCTTCTTCTTCTAACACTTCTACTCCTGCGTCCACTGGCACCACCGCTGCTGCTGCCACTTCTCCTGCGCCGCGCCAGCATGACTTCTTCTCACAACCACCTTCCCTCTCCTCTGGGCTAGCCTTCACCTCCTGGGAAGTACGCTTTAGCGCGTGGACTCAAGGGGAGCAGCTGTGGGAGTATTACTCCCCAGCTGTTGCTCCCTTCACTCCCCTTACAAATGAGTCTGCGCGTGCAGTACGCGCCCTCATCGCTGCCGCTCCTGAGTCACTGATAGATGATGTCGGCATGTTCAATGCTGACCCTGCTCTCCAGCGTCTGGCCGACCCTGTCGGTGCATATGCCATGTTGCGTCGTCGCACCACTGTCACTGTCCAGGCCGCTCAGAGCGCCCTCACAGTCCAGTGTAACACACTTCTCATGCGTAGTGACAAGACCGCTGATGCCTACTGGTCTCGCGGTCTTAAGCTTCTTCGCGAGCTTGGCAAAGCAACACCTGGCCAGCTCTCTGCCGTCCTCACCATGGTCAACGCCCTCATCCCAGAGCTGTCCGACCTTCTTCGCGATGTCAAAGCTGACGAGCTACAGCAGCTTGCCTCACAGCCCGTTCCCCTGAATTCACCACCAGGGGTAAGGGGCTCTTTGGGATTTCACCTCCGAGCGTCTTGCTGCCTGGTGGACCAGTCTTCAGAACAAGCACCTCCATCGCTCTTCCGTCACGGGCGTCGCTACGCTCACCACTACAGCAGCACCCTCCTCCTTCTCCTCTGCTGCACCCTCCTCCTTCTCCTCTACTGCACCTTCCCCCGCCTCCACCGCCTCCTCGTCCTCTCCTGCCGCTGCCCTTGCTTCCCAGGGTCGTGGCAAGGGCAAAGGGAGGGGCAAAGGCAAGGGCAAGGATAAGGGTGTTGCCGCTTCCTCGCGGGTTCCGGGCGCCATTGTGTGTTGGAACTGTGGCTCTACTGAGCACTCTGCTCGTACTTGCCTGGCTCCTCCGGATGACCTCCGCCTCGCCTGAGCCATGCGCGCTCATTGGGCTCACACCTCCTGCTCCTCCTCTGCATGCTCGTCCTCTGGCTCCGGTGGCCCGTCGCGCTTCTCCGCCCCGCCTCCGGCTCAGGCTTACGCCGCCTCCGGCATGCCTCATCCTCCGTTGCCTATTCCTTACCCTTGGGGCTGGCCACCTCCTTACGGTGCCCCTGCATATTCTGGTCCCCCGTCCTCTGCCTACACCACTCCAGCATGGTTCCCGCCTTCCTCCGACGCATCTACTCCAGCTCCGCCGGCGTCCGTCGATGGCGATCGTGGTGATCAGGAGCGTCACCTTGACCAGTCCCTCCTCCCGCTCCTTCGCCCTCGTGATCAGGGAGGTGAGGGTGTTGCACCGCTGGCCAGAGGTCTTGTGTGTCAGACTGACAGTGTCCTTCGTGGGGATCCTCCTGGTCATGTTCTGGGTGCCTTGTGTGTGTCTATCCCATGGATTGAGCGTTGGCAGTCTGACTTTCTTCCTCTTTGTCTCTCCCTTTGTACCTTGTCTCCGTCCTCCGTTGGCACTGTTGCGACGTCCAGTGTGTTGCCCTCTGTGCGCGTGTCCAGTGGCCTCTGGGTCCTTGACTCCGGGGCGACCCACCATATGACGTCCGTGCGGTCCTCGTTCATCTCGTTAAGCCCCGTCGGTTCTGTCCGCTTTGTTCGTACCGGGTCTGGTCAATTGCTGCCAGTTCAGGGTGTGGGTGTTGTTCGCTTTGTTGGCCCTAGTGGTGCACTGTATCTGCCTGACGTTTTGTACGTGCCTTCGCTGGAACTCAGCCTATTGTCTGTGCCGTCTCTGGATGAGCAAGGTATGGATTTCACTGCTAGCTGTGGTTTTGGCACAGTCTCTCTTCGCTCCTCCCAACGTGCTGTTCTTCGTGGTGTGCGGTGTGGCAAACTCTACCGTGTCCCCTTGCACGCCCCCTCCGCTCCAGCCGTTAGCGCCGCCCTTGCTCACGTTGCACCCTCTCTCACTCCTGACCTTGTCCGTCTCTTGCATCATTGCCTTGGTCATGTTCACACCGACGCCGTTCATAGCATGCTGCGTCTCCAGCCTGCTCTTGGTCTCTCCCCTTCTACCTTCCCCGCCCCTTGCCTTGCGGACTGTCTTGATTGTGCGCAAGGGAAGATGCATCGGTCTCCTTTCTCTCCTTCTGAGTCTCAGTCTTCCCATTCCCTTGATCGTGTTCATGCGGATGTCATGGGGCCCTTGCCCCATGACCTCCTTGGTGACGTGGGTCGCTACGTCTTATGTCTTACGGATGACTTTTCTTGCTTTCGCTGGGTGTTCGCTCTCTGTCAAAAGAGCGACGTTTGCTCCATCATTGAGTCATGGCTTGTCCAGGCTGAACGTGCCTGTCAGCGGTCGTTGCGCGTCTTTCGCAGCGACCGTGGTGGCAAATTTCTTGGACCCACCGCTTGTCTCCTCGAGTCTCGTTGGGTGTGTCTGGAGACATCTGCTCCGTACACACCCCAACAAAACGGTGTCTCTGAGCGTTGGAACCGGACGCTTGCCGACGGTGTCCGCACGCTCCTGTCAGAGTCTGGCGTGCCGGCACTCTTTGCCTTTGAAGCTATGTGCTACATGACGTGGGTCTGTAACCGTGTTCCCCACGGCCCCCTTCCCCGCACTGTCACCCTGTTTGAGCGTTGGCATGGCCGTCGGGCTCACCTTCGTCTAGCTCGGGTCTGGGGTAGTATCGCTTCTGTCTAGCTGCCGAAGGGTCTCCGTGATGGCAAACTGTCCCCTCGTGGTCGCCTGTGCCCCTTTCTCGGGGTGTCTACCGAGTACAAGGCATGGCGTTTCTGGGACCCTGTTCGCCAGCGTGTCGTCAAGTCTCGCGACGCTTTGTTTTTTGAGTCGGTCTTCCTTCGAGACCTCGATCGCCTGTCCCTGGCATCCTCCATCCTGCCCCTCTCTCGGCTGAGGAGGGATGTCGGTCCTGCCATTCCGGCAGCCCCTGTTGCCGCACCGCAACTCTCACCCTCGTTGCAGTCCTCGTCGTCTGGGCCTGTCCCTACCTTCTCTACGTCCTCTTCCCCCGACGTATCGTCCGCGTCCAGCTCCACCGACGCACCGTCCTCTCGAGTCACGAACTCTCCCCAGTCTGCCTCGTCTCCCGCTGTCTCGTCCAGCCCGGGCACACCTCCAGTTGCCACTTCACCTGCGGCCTCTCCCGTTCGGGTTTCTGACCCGCCTCCGCATGTCACCACTAGTCCTGCTCCTGTCTCACCCTTCGTCCGGGGGGGGCGTCTTCGTGCACTTCCTGCACCTCAGTCTCAGATTGCACACCCCCTGTTCATCCTACCGGCATGGACGCGTTGGGCTTAGCTACTGGGGTCGTCCACCCTAGTTCCACTCTTGGCTACGCAGTCCTATGCTCGGAGCATGAGCGAGCCTTGGAAGCCGCTGTCTTGAGTAGCGTGGCCGAGTGTCACGCCACGTTGGCCACCACTGTCTTGCCTTCTGAGCCTACCACTGTGCGTCAAGCACGTGCAGCCTCTGACGCACAATAGTGGGAGGCTGTAATGCGTGCTGAGCTCAACGCCCTTGATGATCATGCGGTGTATGAGCTTGTCGATCTGCCACCTGGGCGCAAAGCCATCGACGCTCGTTGGGTCTTTCGGCGTAAGTACAAGCCCAATGGTGCACTCCACAAGTACAAGGCGCACCTCACGGCTAAGGGATTCTCTCAGGTCCCAGGCATCGACTTCGATGAGACGTTTGCACCAGTCGGGCGATACACCACAGCTAGAGCACTGTTGAGTCTTGTGGCCCACCACGACTGAGAGCTGGAGCAAATGGACGTGAACAATGCGTTCCTCCACGGACAGCTGGATGAGGAGATTTACATGGTCCAGCCACTGGCTTCTCCGATGGCACCGACCGAGTCTGACGATTACGGAAGGCCGCTATGGCTTGAAGCAGTCGCCTCGGTGCTGGAACCAAGAAATCACCTTCACTCTTGAGAAAGGAGGCTACCGAGGTAGTACGGTGGATCCCTCTCTCTTTGTCACTCCGTCCTCTGTCCCCTTCGTGGTTGTTCTCGTCTATGTGGATGACCTGCTGATAGCGTCGCCCAGCCAGGCTGCTGTTGAGTCGGTGAAGACGCTCTTGTAGTCAGCGTACAAGATGAAAGACTTAGGGCCTGCCCGCGTCTTCTTGGGCATGGAGCTTGAGCGCGACCGCTCTCATCGCACGCTTCATGTTCACCAGGCTGCGTACGTTCGTAGCCTGGGGGAGCGCTTCGCCTCCCTGCTTGAGTCCACTCCCACAGCGTCGACACCCATGACCCCAGCAGGGCAGAGGCTGCTGAAGACACTGGATGTGTCTAAGCTGGGGGAGGCAGTCAACGTGACAGACTACCTTCGTGTCATTGGGTCACTGATGTATCTGGCTACGACAACCAGGGCAGATGTCGCCTTCTCGATGAACTTCCTTGCTCAGTTCTCACAGGCTCCTAGAGCACGACACATGGAGGCAGCACTGCGTGTTGTCACGTATGCTCTCTCCACTGCACGCACCGGCCTATGCTATCAAGCACAGCCGTCAATTGTAGTGGATGGATACACAGATAGCGATTGGGCACATGACACCGTTGCTCAACAATTTTTCTGTAGTCGCTAGAGTTGTCTCGGTGAACTTGCTCTTGAGCCCGATTTGCACGTGTTGTATGGAGTGTCTAGTCATTGATATCGGACTTGTGCACAAGACCAATCGCAGCGTCCAACTCAAGATTTTGTATCTCTAGGTTCACACGACGTTGCGTTTGGGTACCTATGCACAGAGCTACAACCAAAACAATGGTTTTGAGTCAATTGTATGGCAAACAGACATTGACATGTGTGTCACCAACCATGAGCCACAACAGATATCTAAGATGTGCCATTTCTTTCACGTCATGCCACAAAGCCATCAAAACTTGAGACATTTGTGTAAGTTCCTAGCCTAGCCCTTGCCATCTCTTGCGCCTGCATGTCCGCTAGTGTGTCTGCTAACTAGACAATGTCCCCAAATCTGCAACATGAAGGCTACGAGCTACATGTGGCCAACTTTTTCACAGCTTCTCAGCTCTCCACCTCACTGCTCTCTAAAGCTACACTGCAAGTAGCAAACATGCTCAGGGAGCGACCATTGCAAGGCAGTACCAACCACGAGCTTTTATCCTGTTTACTGTGTTTCAGGCAGTAGCCCTACAGAGTAAGCCTTGGCACCCTTGTCCACCTCGTTCCCCGTTATCCAGTCATCATGAGGAAGGAATGTTGGGACATTCCTATGCGATGAACAAAGAACTCCTAGTATATGTCTTTGTGCAAACTCTTGTCCTCGCCTAGCCTACTAGCAAGCGGCAGCATATTTTACCTGGTAGTGGGTCTCCCTCTAGTCCTCCTCCAGTCGTCAAACTTGATCAACCTACCTGGATGCAAAGGCGCACCAGGTCGATGTGCACACCCTAAATCGGCCGCTGCCAGACTGTGCTTGCTCTCACGATGTTCATGACCACACAAATCACTGCCACATCAAGACGTATGGGAAAAAGTTCATAGAATGTTTGCAGCTATTTTGCGAATGACCTTCTCCACCTCCTCCATGTCTACGTCAAAGGACTCCACGTCTCTGCTCTCCTCTTCAACGCCCCCCAGCAGCAGGTTGTAGTGCACATCGCATGCCTCGGCGAGAAAGTGGTAGCACGCCACCTTGCGCACGCGCGGACGGATCTCGAGCATGGTGGAGTTGGCCGGCATGAAGATGACGTTGGATTGGCCAGCGCCGTGGCCTGCCACGTACAGCCGCGCCCGCCGGAACAGCTCTCGTGCTGCCAAGCAACACAGCGCAGCGCAGCGCAACGCAACGCAGCGCAACGCAATGCAACACAACGCAGCGCAACGCAACCCAATGCAGCGCAACACAGCGCAGCGCAACGCAAACGCCGCAGCACGACCAATGCAGCGCGACACAGAGCAAGAAAATTTGTGTGGTGCGTCATGGGAGCATCACAAGGGTGTGCAGACCCAGGAAGAGGAGTTATGGACAGAAAGGAGAGAGGCAGGCCAGAAGGCAGGCAGGCACGCAGGGAGGGGGGGGGGGGGGGGGGG
>SZWC01000233.1:3926-16446 GCA_023375785.1 Penium margaritaceum | reverse complement strand
GGGGGGGGGAACACGCGGAGGAAGGTGTGGTGTGGTGTGGTGGATGGGTCATGGGGTGGGTGGGTACTACCCACTGGGTAGGCGAGGTGTACCTTCAGGGTGTCGCAGGATGGACGATGAACCATGCGCGCCATGGCACGTGGGCAGCCAAACCAAAACGCACGTCACCGTCACCACCGCAGCAGCGCACGCCAGCGCCGCTAGCACCGCCCCGACCGTCTCGTCCCAGATACCTCCCCTACCTCTGCCTCTGCCTCTGATTCCGCCTATGCCTCTATCCCGTAGTCTGCCTGCGCATGGAGCTGCAGATGCGCAAGGGGAGGGTGTGGAACGGCGTGGGCCGCCGTGCCAGTGGCAGTGGCACAGGCGACGGCCATGCGCGTGCAGCACGCCACCACACCGCAGCTGCAGCGACTCTCTGCTGCCCGTCGTTGCCGTCTCCATTGCCGTCGTAGTCGTTTCCGGTGTTGTTGCTGTTGTTGTTATTGCTGGTGTCGTCGCCGGTGTTGGCGTACGCACTGCCATGTTGGTGGTCGCGGACACTGCCGCTCCGATGTCCTGTTGTTTGGGGGGTCAAGCGGTTTGCGCGGCTACCGATCACTGCATGGCGGCGGTCGCTTACTTCTGCTCCTGCTTGTGCTGCTGCTCGTGCAAAAAGCCAGTGGTGAGTGAGAAAAGACCTCCCACTCCGTAGACAACCTCCTTCCTGAGGAAAAAAAAATTGTGAAGAAAGAAAAAGAAAAAGGGGAATAAGAGGGAGACTATTCGCTTTCCATGTGTGGTCTGCTGTGTTAACCACGCAAGCCCCCCAACGGCCGTCGCGTGCTGCCAGTGCTTGTGCTTCTCCTGTTGTGCTGCCGCTGGCGATGCTGCTCGCTGCCTCTGCGGCTGTGGTTGCCAACGTGCTACACTTCGTCGAGTGCGCTTGTCCGAGTGCGCGAGCGTACGCGGGACGAGGCGAGGGCGGTGATCAGAATCACACTGAATTACGACTGGGTACACACTGATTCGTGGGGTGAAGTTGCGAACGGCTGCGGTGGGTGGACAGCAGCAGCTGCCACCTGCGCCGTGTGGCGGAAGGTGTGAGGTGGAGTTGGTGCTGACCAGCGCGCCGCAGGTGCGCTGTTGTGGCTTTGGGAGTGCTCAGCGCCTGCGTTGGCGTTGGCGTTTGGCGTTGGCGTTGGCGTTTCGCCGTTCTGTTTCGTTCCTCCTCCGTCGTCTCTCAGCTGTGGATAAAAAGCTCTGAGAGAGCGTCGTCTGCACGCTTCCGCTGCTGTCCACAAATTTCAGCCGTGGACAAACTTCACCACGTTTCTTGTCCTCCGCTTTTTTTTGGGAACCCGTTCGTCGTCTTCACTGTTTTTGTGCGGAGAGAGCTTGTGTGTGTGTGTGTGAGTGTGATTGGGATGCGTCTAGCAATGGGCCGCAAGATCCAGCGGTGGGGTTGGAGCCCCAAACCTCTCGGTCACTGTCGCAGGCTGTGAGAATGACCCGCTGCAACCCCACCGCTTCGCGATGTTGCGCTTTCGGAAAATCGGCAAGCTTTCCTCGTAGCTGTCCCTCGTTTTTATTTTTATGTTTGGTTGCATTGGACCCGCTCGCTCGGGCAGAAACACCGACGAGTCGTGTTGCAAGACGCCCGCGAATCGAGACTTCTACGGGCAGCCTGGCTTTGAGGTCGTGAAGCGAATCGGGTTCTGAAGGACTTCTTTTGAACGCTCATCGGACCTAGTCGGCCGGAGTACGAGTCTGTAAGAGCAAACCTAGAGCAAGAACAAAACGACAAACGTTAACTTGAACACAACTGCATGTTTGACAGTACAATGGATGCAATGGACTCCCCACCGTTGCGCTGAAAACAGAATTATAACGGGGGGAAGGGTTTCGATGAACACCCACAACTTGGGACCGCAACAAGTTGCTCACTGCTGACGGTGCAGCCTCAGAAAAAGAAAGACGTCGGTCTACCTGCGGCAAGGCCTGGAGTCGACATAGGTGCCCGTCACCACGATGTGGGAGCTGAACTAATCCTAGGAGAAACCTTTTTCTGGGTTACATAGTAACCCTATTGTCGGACTATATGCCCCCCCACGTCCGCGGACGCATGGTGAGGGTCGGCCCACTAGAAAGAAATCATGGACATCGACCTAGATGTCCGGACAGACCCCGGATCGTACAGAATGACCCGTCCGACGCCAAGACAAAAGGGTAAGGACGGTACGTTGGATTGGGTCCATCCCGTCGAGTCCACTGGCGAGCAGAATTTAATGTTGTTTTTTTCCCTCTATGTCACTCCTCCTTGGCCTCGCCCTGTCCTGTTTCACGGAACTGGTCGTCATGGCAAACTCTTTAGACTCGTGAACCCGGCTTCAAACAAGGTTAACATACAAATGAAAGACAAGAAATTCAACCAAATTTATACACGAAGGTAAATAAATTTAATCTGGCCTATAATTACGTATTCTTATTGTTTATAACATAAGGAAACATCCAAAATTCATCCATATTTGTCGAAGATCATTTTTTTGTGAAGTTCATAAGAGACGTGTGAAACTATCACGTTCACAATAAAAGAACATATTCATCTCATATAAATGAACTCATCTTCAGATAGAACTATTTTCATAAACAATACCGAGAAGAAATGCCTTTAGAGGTTTTTCTTCACTCTGTTGGTGAATTTTTTAACATAATAGTGTATCGTCAAGCGCATGCGGTCAATTATTGCTTATGTCTTTTTCGCTTTTACATCCACACAAGCTGGGATAAATCCAGCATAGCTTGAATTAATTTAAGAAGAGTTTGCCCAAACCATATACAGTGCTTAAGAGCACTCATGGGCGAACCAAGAAAAATAGTTTGAACTAATGTGGGTGACAGTTTGGCAGTCCATTTACAACCAGTTTTGGCTTCCACGGACGAGGTAAAGTCTCGTGGCAAACGTTCCATGATGTGGTCCAGATTGCGGGCATTTATTCAGCCTCCTTAGAGAAACTAATATGAACACTTTTGCTCGGTTACTATGTAACCCTATGCACTCTTTGCGTGCAACACCTACCTCTTGTTTTTTTTTTTTTGAATTTTTTAACCCCTGGTCGTAACCGACTACGGCGGGGGNTTTTGGCTTCCACGGACGAGGTAAAGTCTCGTGGCAAACGTTCCATGATGTGGTCCAGATTGCGGGCATTTATTCAGCCTCCTTAGAGAAACTAATATGAACACTTTTGCTCGGTTACTATGTAACCCTATGCACTCTTTGCGTGCAACACCTACCTCTTGTTTTTTTTTTTTTGAATTTTTTAACCCCTGGTCGTAACCGACTACGGCGGGGGGGCTACCTCAGCACCAAAAAGCCCGGGAGTTGAACCCGGCCCCCCAAGTTTGTAAATCAGGGAGGAGGGTAAAGGTCAGGGTGTTTCCACCACAGAGTGAAGCGGGAGCTTAGGGACAATCGACAATCTTTGTTGTGGATAGGAAAATTGGAGATGAGGGCCGAAGCAAAGTCATCTTCGATGGACTTGAGTTTGGCACGTGTGCGACTAGAGTTTTTCCTAAAGAGGAGGGTGCATACAAGCCATATGTGTTTTTGGAAAGCTGTCACAAAAGTAGCAATGATCTTAGCTGAGGGAGCGGCTGTTGGGTCTGCCCAGCGTTCTTGCCATATGAGGTGAAACAAGGTGGCCTTGAAGATGAACCAGGTAGCATTAAAGACTTTGGGCTTTAGGGGTCCCAGAAGTAATTCCGGGATCAAAAGGGCGAGGTTGGGGAAGAGGGTGCTGAAGAAGGTCTCCATCCGTTGTCGAAGAGGGTGTAGACGACGACAGGGGAGGAAGCAATGTTCAATCGTTTCCTCTTCTCCACAAAAGGGGCATTCACTCGTTCCATTGCGGCGGTGGCGGGTGCGACTGGCAACTGGTGTAAATCGAAATAGGATCTTGGTCTACACGTCTTTGGGGCGAAGATCCAGGGGAAGAAAGTAGTGTTTTGCTCTGATAACGCGCCAGTCAAAGTGGGTGCCTGGGAATTTGTCGGTCCAGATTGACTCATAGGATGGGGCGAGTTTATGTCGTTGAAGGAGGCGGTGGTATATTGTGGTCAAGGGTAGGGGTCTGTGTGCGAATCTATATGATGGGATTGCGGGTCGATCGGGTAACCCTATCATTCGATCCTCGGAGGAGATGTAGACTGGGGTGAGAGTTTTTCCTTGGACTTGAGATTCTCTCGCCCATGGGTGTGCGCGGAGGGTGAGATGGATAGGGTCTACTTCGAGAGGTTCAGCTGAGGAGAGTGAAGGACGAGGGAAGTGAAAGAGTAGTTTAATGGGGAGGCCTATCAGGTCTTTGATGGTGAAGTAGGGGGTGTGGGTATGTGCGAGGGGGAAGGAAGATCCTTGGGCAAGAGTGCGCCTCCAAGAGAGAGGTAGAGAGTCCATAATGGCTTGGAGGGTGCGCTGTTGGGCCGCTGACCAGGATGGAGGTGGGCGAGTAAAGAGGTCCACGAGGGTGATCCCCTTAGAGAGAAGCCAAAGTTATTGCCTCTCTAGTCCGAATGGACGTCCCGTGTCTTTGAAGATATGCCTGTTGAAGGCAACGTACTCTTGAGAGAGTTCCTCAAAGAGCGCTCGTGGGGGTTGGAACGTCGGGCTTGATGCTATAAAATGCTTAAAAGCAGAGAGCCATTTGGCGTGGATATTGGGGAATTTGAGTCCTAGTATGAAGGGGTGTGAAAGGAAGAAGTGACCCTGTTTAGGGAGGTCTTGGGAGAAGAGAAGTGTGTGCTTCCATTGCGCCTCTCCCGGTTGAAGAAAGGAGTAAATCCATTTGGCGGCTTGTACTTCTATTAAGACAGTGGGCCATTTAACACCTAGTCCCCCTTTTGAGGTGGGGCATACCGCAGATGGTAGCGAGTACAGCCTCAGTCCTCTACCATCGCCTTCTTTCGGGGTGTTGGAGGAGAGGAAGTTGAAAAGAAGGGTGTTTTTTTGTTGGAGTTGGTCTGGTCTCGGGGGGCATACGTAGCTGTAACAGAGGAATTTAGAGTTGAGGTATGCGTTGATTGCCATGGCTTTGGTCTGGATTGGGGCTCATATTTTCTGCCAGTATGCAACTGATGTTGCAAGACGGCGGAGAATTGGGTTCCACGTGTGGTCAGAGTCGAGAGTAGGGAGGAAAAAGTGGCCAAGGATGCGGATAGGGGAGTCTGTGAGATGGAATGGGGAGTTGGCTGGAGGCGGCGTGTGGGTACCAATTGGGAGGATGTTTGTCTTGCGGTAGTTTATACGGATTCCTGTGTATCTTGCGCATGTTCGAAGGCAGCGGGCAGCAATTTGGATTTCACGCTCGGAGGAAAGGATGAGAGTCATGTCATCTGCATAACCAACGATGGATTTTCGAAGATGCGGGGCGATTGGGATTCCTTCGAGGTGATGACGGAGGAGGTCTGAAATGGGTTCCATTGCACAGATGAAGAGCAAGGGGGCGATGGGGCAACCTTGTCGTACACCCGAGTGGAGGGTAATGGGGGAGGTGAGGTGTCCGTTTATGAGGAATTGCGTCGGGGTGTGGTAGTGTAATACCTTGATCCACTGGATGAAGGGGTCTGGGAAATCAAGGTGTTGAAGAGCCGCATATAGGTAGTCGCGGTTGAGAGAGTCGTATGCTTTTTCAAAATCTGCCGCCAGGTAGTAAAGTGGTGAGGAAGTGCAAGTAGACCAGTGGTGGAGGTCATACAGCTGCGAGAGAGCATGTTGGATGTTTCGTCTTGGGACAAATCCGGTCTGATCCTGGTGGATGATGTGCGGGAGTGCTTTAGCCATCCGGGTTGCGAGGAGCTTGGCCAAGATTTTGTATTCCACGTTCAAGAGAGAAATTGGCCTGTAGTGAGAAATGTCATAAGGATCACCCTTTTTAGGAATGAGAGTGGTTAGGGAGGATGCGAAATTTCCCATCTGGGAGGGGTCAGCAAAAATCTGGTTATAGAATTGAAGGATTTGCGAGGCAATATGAGGGATGAAGGTTTTATAGAATTCGCCAGGGAGGCCATCTGGCCCTGGGGTTTCGTGAAGTTCTTGAGAGAGTGCTGCTTCCACCACCTCGGTGTGTGTGATCGGCGCCGCGAGTTCAGCTAGTATGTGGGATGGGATGTGTTTCCTGTATTGTGGGAGGAAGACGGGGGCGAAAGTTTCAGTGTGTTCTGGTTGCTGGTAAATGCGTTGGAAGAAGGTCTGTGTGATGCGAGACAATGCTTCGGGTGTGGATTGGAGGGAGCCGTTGCTGTCTCGTAGGGCGAGGATGTTTTATGAGCTTTTGACGGGCGCAGTCTTCCGGGTGAGAAGGGTGGACGCTCGATTTCCTTCAGTATTCCATTTCAAAAGCGATTTTTCTCGGTGGGAGAGCAGGCGTGAGGAGTAGTTGTTATGTAGTTGTTGCTCGATATACCATCACCCCACCCTGCGCATCCCTCATCCCACTAATCCTAGGAGAAAACATTCAGGACCTAATGTATCCGAGGGCAAACTTCTGCGAGGCTACGACCTGACCAGCCTCCACGGCGTTCAGTGATGTCGAGGACTCGTATGCTTGGGAAACTCCTGTTCAAAGAAAAGACTTCCGAAATACATGACAGCCAGAAATGACCGCCCGTTTCATCCACCGGTCCATCTGGTCGTTACATTAATCCGACCTGACGTAAAAGCCTCACGGTGTAGGCTGTCGCAACAAAGTCCTTGCGAGCGGCCTAGAAATTTTGAAAATAATTGTTTCTCAAATTTATTCACATGAATTACAATTAGGAATTTTACTATCCATTGTGCAAGACGAAACACATCCAAAGTTCAGACCATCGTCACGATTGCAAGCTAGCAAGGCCAAACACACCAAAACAAAGATTTCGATATTTTTTCGAGCGCTGACGGCCTCGTTCATCAGGGCGTCAAAGCAACCTGTCCACCCGTTCAGGTCGGCATAAAACGTCGACCGCCTCAACTAGGTTTGCGTCTCCGGTAGGCCAGGAACCAGGTAGGTTCGGATTTTTTAAGTCAAAAGGAGCATGACACCTCATATGAGAACAGAGGCGCAAGCAAGATTATTTCGACAATGTATCCTACATCTGAGGGCAACTATATGCGAATTGCTTGGTTTGCGACTTGCATAGACGCGAAGTGACGGGTCCAGGTCGGGACAACAGTAGGCACCTGTCAATTTCGAACTTTTATGTCTAGTTCATGCCTATTTTCAAGCCGCACAAATGCAAGGAATTGCTATCGTTGGAAACTGGTCTCGCTTGTACTATTCTAGCAACCAAGTAGACAGCGACGCTGATCGATGGACACCTTTTTATTTTCTCACCAAGCTCAACGAATTTTCTCCAAAAGAAACTTTGCTTTCTCTGGTTCAAAGAAACAGTACCCACAAATGACGCACCCAAAAGATACATCAATGGCGTGAATACCCGTACTGACTTGGACTTTCGCTCAAAATATTTGTTTTAATTCGCCCATGTGTGCCCTACATAACTTTCCACCGCATGGGAGGAACACCTTTGAAATTAGAGCTGGACAAAGCCACTCCACCTGTTGTGTTTTGTTTCACTTCCTTCTCAAAGCCCCAGCTTAATGGCTCGTTCACAAACATGAAAGTGGTCACCACGCCCATAGAGGTGCAATGATTGGTTGTTTTGGCATGACCAACTCAGCAGCACCACGACAGATGCTCGCAGATGTCCACTTTTGGCCGCGCAAGCCTCTCTATTTGGCAATGCACACCCTCAAGGACGTTAACAATGGGTGAAAGTCAATTCTCCTCCTTATATTGTGAAAGGGGATGGGAGACCATGCACAAAATTGAAGATGGACTGTTTTTGGGTGAAAGCTAGTACCACTAAATTCCATTTGAGAATTTGAGTGAAAGTTGGAGTCACTAAAGTAGTTTTGAAGCGATTACTTGCGATGCGTTTAACGGCATTGGTTCTCGCCAATTGCAGAAGACGTTAAATGCCTTGCGTAGATCTGCCACATCATTCGTCCGCTCCGACTTTGATGGCTTATGATTCGTCGATTCGGAGGTTAAGTAGAAGTATTTGTTTTCATTGCACCTCAATACTTTGCAGCCACGTGGATAGTGTGACTTCCATGAATATTGCAAGCATGATTATTCGCCTATATGACAAGTCAACAAGGTTTTCCGATTTAGCACTTTTGTGGCACCATAGTGATCTACAGGTTGCAGGGTGACATCCGACTGCATGGCGCTTCGACCACAAGCCTTTTCGTTGTATCAAGACCTCGCATAGCATTGTGGAAGAACGACAAAAGGCGAACGTGACCACGCGTCAAAGGTGGGGTCAAACCAGGCACCTCGCATACTTTTATCCTATATCCGAGCTGCGTTGTTTGCTCCTCGCCTGCACGTGAACTGACAAGTTCCGATCACGACGAAGGTAGGTGCCTGTTTCGAAGACTCGACCATGAAAAATTTCTTAGTCAGATTTTCATTTCTCGTTGATGCCTTGTACCATGCTGCATACCTAAAAGGCCCCGCTTCCGTCCGAATGCTTTTCCACATGACCTGGTCTAATAAAAAAGTTATATTTGATGCTACTTGATAGTGACATTGATGTCTTCAAAGCAGGGTTGCCAGTTTTTGGGCACAAATGCTCCAGTGCCCATCGTTTTGCCAGATAAAGCAGCGGTGTTCATAGTCAAAAACAAACTGATGGCGGTGTCCAAACTGGAAAACGGAAAGACGCCACTGTCCATAGTAAAAAACAACGTGACAGCGGTGTCCATGTTTTTTGTTGTGCAAGCAAAAACGGAAAAAAATGACAACTGTACCCACACCCTCGAAGTCGGACTTCGACGACTTTGAGGGCGAAATGGACGATGCTGACACTAGCATCGCCGATGTCAGAAATAACCTTGTCACGAGTTTTGGAGGTCGCAAGTGCGAACTCCAAAACTCGTGAACAGGGTACGCCGCATTTTGCAAACTCCCACCCCCCCAATATCCGACAAATCCCCTAGTTACACTGGGAGGGTTTGCTTTCGTTTTCTTACTTGCCCAGGCATCTGCCGGGCCTCGCGGTAGCGGGCCCCGGCAGATTCCCTTTTTTCTATCACACGTGCGCCGCATCTCGCAACCCCCCCCCCCCCCCCCCAAAATCCGACAAACTCCCTAGTGACACTAGAAGTTTGGGTTTTATTTTTGGGTTACATAGTCACTGTATTGCATTCACTTTTCTTGCAAAAAATCCGATTTTATGATTGGCCTGTCCGCACCAACTTCTTTGCCAATGACTGGTCGGACTTCTTAGTACGGACAGAACACCCTTGTGAGGTGTTCCCGGGTCAAAATCGGAAAGTAGTGATGTACAAGATGATTTAAGGGTGCAAAGAGATGGAAAAAGATTTGGAATGCCAGAGTTGAGTTCCATAACTTATTTTGTGTATGTAAACAAACGCAAAATGCGTTCGTCCAAACCATGAGCATATTGTGAGGTATAGTAAAAGTGGAATGAATCCATTTAGTTTGTCTTTCCTTTTTTTTAGTTTTCTTTCCTCTTCCTGTTTAGTTTTCTTTCCTCTTTTTGGGTACATAGGAAGAATTTCACTTTGATTTTCCTCCTAGTTACTCTTATATGTTTTGTTTAATGTTTAGTTGGGTCATTTGAGCTCATACAGCGAACCAAAAAAAGGCATGTGACGTACCCGGGTCTGAAATGCAATGTGGTTACCTAGACTTCATCCGTAATGGTATACAACACGCATGTGTTTGTTGGAGGATTTTTTCCATGGATGGACTACATGGCCATTCATGTGCACATCCTTTGTGAAATGAAAAAGAATTGTTGGCACCTTTTTGTGGGGCAATCTCGGGGAAATTTTGACAACAATGGCAATGGAAGTGGACTGTCCTCACTACATTTCTGTCTGTATACGTCAACACATTTCATCTCTCTAACTAGAGAATACTGTTGTAATGCTTCCCCTACACCTACCATTCTTAGGAACCTTTAGTTGTTTACCTCTGTATGTTTTCACATGTGCATCTCGTTACTTGTGTACCTCTAATTAATGCTACCTCAAAGCTATTTGGGCAACATTTCCCCAACATCTGGAACACTTCGTCTACCTCTCTCTTTGTCTACTTGCCTAGTTTTTTACTCATCCACTTTGTTAACATTCTACTTTGCTATCTGTGTACCTCTAACACAAACTATGTAGAAATTTCGACAAATTTATCCCTACACCTGGATCACTTCAAGCATCTCTCTACTTGCCTATTTCTATACCCTTTCACCCCTGAACATCGCTATTGTTGTGCATGTAATGCAAACTAAATCAAGAAAACTTTGGCAGTATCTTACGAACACCTAAAGAGCTTTACCTCCCTACTTATCTACATTTCTAAAGTTTTACCTCAACACCTTGTTATTTGTATATCTGTTGCTGGTTCGTGTCTCTATTCGTTCAAGCGTGGACCTTTGTTATGGAAAAATGCCACCCATATGGTGCATAAAAGATGGAGCAGTTTAGCTCCAAGACAACCTTTGCTGGGTTGTTGGGAAATGATGTCTCCTTGCATCATCCAGACAGGAAAAGATCAATGGAACATCACAATTACCTCCTTACCTTACTTACCTATGATGTGTGTTGTGATGGGATTGCACCTCCAAAGTCGTCTGATCTACATTCTTCGTCATGAAATTTTCGCGTTCATATCGTGGGTTGTCAATGTTGTCCAAGTTATGCATAGTCAGCTGTCGAGGCAAGATTGTAACTTTGCACGATACGCATTGCTGGATGTCATGTTGACATTGTCGAATTAGTGTACTATTGTTGTTCCATACCAAAAATGTGTGCCAAGTGTACAATGGAGAAATGCTCGTGAAAAGGACACCTATGCACAGTGTGACAAAGATGACACCACAACTTATTACTTGGACCACGACAAATTAGTCACGGCATGCCTAGACAACAAAGCACAAGCACGGCCATCGATGAAGAACAGTGCGACGCTACGAATGCATACTTCACAACCCGTCACAAGAACCAATATTGCGGTGCTCCTCCAGAGGTTCACCGGCCTAACCGTGGTACAATGATGCACTCTAGATTTGTAGCTCCGCATTGTACCCCAACGCCACACGCTATCGACCCTATCTCACATCCTACTCACAAAGAAGGTGCAAAAGTGTCATGATGCACAACGGACCTTGTGGAAGATGCCGAACGTTGTTATGACATGTGTCCGTCGATGGCTGTCGTCGCATGCAAGGGACAAAATAGCGGTTAGAGAAAAAGTTGTTTTTTTAATACGACCGCAAAAAAGGTCGTTGGATTAAAAAAGGTGCCACAATTTTGTTCCAGGGTTGATTTTTTTATTTCCCTCACAAAATTCCATTGATATGGAGATGTAGGGGTCGGACACCACTTATCCTTCCATAAATTTACTTGTTCACAATTTGAAACTATATATTGCATGCACCAAAATTGCCATGTTGAACATAAATTTTTTAAAGTTAAAAAACAGTATCTTGAGGCCGAAAAACTGCTCACCGTACAATTGGCCCGTCTGCTTGAATAAAACACCGTAATTTTGTTCTCTGATTGCATGACGTTAAGTTTGCGGGATACAAATATTTGGCTGTCTTGTAGACTGTGTCGAGAGTTCTTGCAACTCTCGTTCCGTACCGAAGAGTCGTGGCATTGTGCGATGGAGAAATGCCCATGAAAATGACACCTATGCATTGTGCGACTAAGCTGACCCAACGACTTATTCATTGGACCACGACGAACAAGTCACGGCATGCATAGACAACAAAACACAAGCACGGCCATCGATGAAGAACAGTACGACGCTATAGAAACAGACTTAAAAGCCCTTCACAAGAACCAAGATTGCGTTGATTCTCCGCAGGTTCTCCGGCCCTACCGTCGTACAATGACACACTCTGGATGGGTAGCTCCCCATTGTACCCCAACGCCACGTGACACCGAGCCTATCTCACATCCTACACACAAACAACGTGCAAAAGTGTCATGATGCACAACGTACCTTGTGGAAGATGCCGAACATTGACGTCACATGTGACGAAAGATGGCTATCGTCGCATGCAAGAAAACAAACTTTACAGTCAACAATTATTTTTTTAAGAACGGCCATCAAATGAGGACGTTGGATTGAAAAAATGCTGCATTATTGTTCCAAAGATTAAAATTCAAAATCTAAAAACTTTCCATTTCACTTACAAACTTCCATTTGTATGGAGATGCAAGGGTGAGATGCCACTTATCCTCGCATAACTTGTCTGTTCACACCCGGAAACCATATATTGCATGGACCAAAACTGCCATATTCAACATAAAATGAAAACTCTAATTTTAAAACTAAAAGAAGAAAAATGGTATTTTGCAGCCGAAACATTTGCTCACCGTCAAAGTCACTAGTTTGTTTAAAAAAATAACAGCAATATTGTTCGTCGGTTGTATGGCTTTCACTTGTAGGATACAAATATTTGACCA
>SZWC01000232.1:483914-517154 GCA_023375785.1 Penium margaritaceum | reverse complement strand
AAAGATTTGTTTAGACTTTACGTGTAATAAGAAACCCTCCATACAATCTGCGTGCAGTTTTAACACTTTCTGACAGATCGTATCTCTCTCTCTCTCTCTCTCTCTCTCTCTATCTCTCTCTCTCAATCTTTCTCTCTTTGTCTCTGTCTCTCTCTCTCTCTCCCCCTCTCTCTCTCCCAGTCTCTCTCTCTCTCTCTCTCTTTATATATATATATCTCTCTCTATCTCTCTCTCTCTCCCCTTCCTCTCTCTCTCCCTCTCCCTCTCCCTCTCTCTCTCTCTCTCTCTCTCGATCTCCCTCTTTCGTGAAGTCTACCAATTTCTAACATTATTCCTTGTGCTCTTTTGTTTACTATGTAACCCTGTGCACGCCTTGTGTGCAACATTGATGCCTTGTAGAAAACATGTTGACAACCACAAGGATTGCATCATATCCCTCGGGTGTGACTTGTAATCCTATAACAAATTCCATGGAGATGTCAATCCACAGTTCTGTTTGAATGTGGAGCGATTGGAGAAGCCCGGGTGAGAGAAACCAGCGAGTGCGTAGGTTGGGGCAGTGGCGTTGTTGATGCAGCGTGTGAGAAACCGCGCTCATTGCTTAGTCTGCCCCTTTAGTATGTTGCATTGAAGTCTAAGTGTAAGAGCTCTGGTTTGTTATTCAAAAGTGCGTGCGCCAGAGTTAGTTAGAAACTGTTAGAGCGCAGGTTGGAGCAGTAGCGTTGTTGATAAAGCGTGCGGGCTTCCACGCTCGTTGCTTAGTCTGCTGGCCCCTCAGTCTGCAGCTCTAATTCTGAGTGCTCTGGGTTTGTTACTCAAAAGTGTGTGCGCCAGTGTTAGCGCCAGAAAGCAGCTGAACACTGAAAGTGACTCATTAGGAATAAAGAATGAGACACAATGGGAGACCCCACCAAGTTCTAGCTCCCCACCAGCTTTGTAGAGCTTGTTACTCGACTAACCAGCCAATCAGAAAAATGACCATTTTCTTGCAGGCAGGGTTTCCTCGGTGAGCCCTGCTAGATGGCAGACAACCCACAACCCGGGCGTCGTCCGTTTTGCCTGAACACTGGACCAAACCATAATACCAACGCTGCGAACGCAGTCTTGTGGTCAGAAATAGCTAGAAAGATAACAGCAAGGAGTTATGGCTGTCCGAACTCGGGCAGTGCCTACAATAGTCCATGGTGCCGAACAGTGCCATGCTAACATGAGACGTGGACCCTAAGCAGAGCATGACGCAGTAGTTGCAATGGTACAGTTGGATCCAGCATTGGGCGCATGTAGAAAGCATCTACAGTGGCGATGACCGCCAATGGCCCGACCGCCGAGGATGCCTGTCAACGGAGCTCAGCGCATCGTTACATGGAGGAGGGTCCAGCAAATTGCGAGTAGGCCTTAGCGTGTGTTGGCTCCACCGGACAACGCTCCAATTGCCGGTACTAGGAATTTTTCCCAATCATTCATGGCAGGGTCCACGTGCATGCCGAGCATTTGTTCTAGAGTGCGGTTCATGCGTTCTGTTTTTCCGTCAATTTGAAGGTGAAATGCTGTTGACATTTGCGAATCGTGCATCTTTTGCCTCAACATACTAGCAAGTTATTGATCTTGATCGCAGATAATACACAACGGCAAGCCGTGGCACTTTACAACACCCTCATATAAGAGACAAGCGGTCTCCTCTGCGTTCACATTAGTGGTTGTAGGATTGAAGTGTTTCATCTTCGTCAGTTGATCTACAACCACCAGTATTGCATCGTGGCCACGAGCCGTGTCCGGAAGACCTGTAATGAAGTCTATGCTAACGCACTCCCATGGAGTCCCAAGAATGGGAAGCTGTTGGAGGATTCCAGCGGGCTTCTTGCTACTAGCCTTCTTCCGAAGACATCGGTTGTATGTCATGCAATGTTTACGGACATCGACACTCCATCCTAGCCACGAATGGTGGTCCTGGTGTGTCTGTCCCGCATGACCTGCGACCGGAAGGTTGTGGAACTAGGAGATAATCTTCGCTCAAAGGTCTCTTGAGTCTGGCACAACAACCTGTTCTCTGTGCCAATAGATTCTTGCGCCTTCCACAAATCCGTACTTGTCTTGGTTTTGAGAGTCTTGAAACCAAGAATCCACACAGTATCTCAACCGGATTTTGTTGACAAACCATTGTAGTGGATAATCTCTCGAGATGGTTGTCGCAGGAGTGCAGGGGGCTCTGGTGTTTGCACGGTTGCTGTCGTATTGGCCATAAAACACTCACTGACCTCTGTGGTTGCCTAAACATCCACTGGCTACCAGCTTAGTGGATCGGCTACATTGATGTGTCCTGGCCGATACTCCCATGTAAATGAGAATCAGCTCAAGTATTTGCTCCAATACGCCCGTCGTCTTGACAGGCGCGGTTCTGTTTGGAGAAACATGAATGGGTTATGGTCAGTCACGACCTTCACACCCCCTTCGGCACCCTTGAGGTAGCAACGCCACATCTTGAAAGTGTGTACTACCACAAGGAGCTCTTGATCCCTGACCGTGTATCGCGTTTTCGCGGAGACAAGCTTCCGGCTCTCATACGCAACTGAGTGACCATTCTGCATGAGGACAGCTCTGAGTCCTACTATCGACACATCACATCAAACTTCCCATGGTTGCAATGGATCTAGGAGAGCTAGGACGGGCGCTGTGGATAGAAGCTCTTTGACCTTGAGAAAGGCAATCTTGCAACAAGATGTTCATTCCCAAAGCACGTCGTTTTGTGTGAGCCTGGATAGCGATGCTACCAGGATCAAATACCCTTGCATAAACAATTGAAAGTAGTCTGCAAGACTGAGGAAAGACCCAATCTGCTTAGAATTTTCTGGGCGTGGCAAATCCACAACGGCTTGGACCTTTTGTGGGTCGACACGGATACCGTCCTTGCCGACGATGTGTCCAAGGTATCCGAGCTCATATTGTGCAAACTTGCACTTGCTCACTTCCGCGTATAACTTCTGTTCCCGAAGGGTTGCAAGAACTTTGCGCAGATGTTCTATGTGCTCTTCCATGGATTTGGAGAAAAGGAGGATGTCATCCAGGTAAACTAAGACAAACGGACCAAGTTCCTTGGTGAAGGTTTAGTTCATTTCTCCTTTGAAGGTTGCCAGGGCATGCGTTAGTCCAAAGCATAACACTAAAAACTAATGTGTCCTATGTGTGTTCGAAACACAGTTTAGGACACATCATCTTCCATGATGCGGATTTGATGGTACCCTTGAGACAAATCCAAGAACAAAGATACTTTTACCCCTTGGAGTTGGTCGAACAGGTGTTCAATCCAAGGTAAGGGGAATCGATTTTTCACTGCCAGCAGGTTCAAGGTCCGGTAATCTACACAAATGCGTAAACCACCATCCTTTTTGTTCAAAAAAAGGATCGGCGCACTGTACGGTGAGTTACTTGGCTCAATGCACCCTATTGCAATGTACTCTTTGATGAAGCGTTTGGCCTCTCGCCTTTTATGCTGGACAAGGCGATACATGGGTCAAAATAGAGGAGTCGCCTCCGGTTGCACTGGAATCGTGTGGCCCATGTGTCGTTTTGGCGGAAGCCTAGCCGGTGGGTCTTGGAATACATCCAAGAACTCCGCTAATAGAGATTTGATCTCTTGTGTTATGTCTTCCATCATGTCTTCCCCCACTTTCTAGAGCTGTGCCAAAAAGTATCAATAACCTTGTCGAATATGTCTCTTGACTTGCATCGTAGACAGGCTGGCATGGAATTTTAGTGGGGTCGATGACAATGTCGTACTCAAAATCAGCGTAAAGTGAGGCTGTGTTTCGTAGAGGATCAAATTCTTTCATTCAAAGCATATTAGAGCCTTGTTTTCACGGAGCGAGGGATCGCCTAACTCTACATCAAACGGGTCAAGAAGGTTGAGTACCTTCAACGTGATACTCTGTGTGTGCCCTTGAATACAAATTTTTGCTTTACAGGTACCAATCAGTTACCCTACGGTTGTCAGAGACAACTGCGCCATTCGATGGCTCGTACTTAAGGCAAACCTGTCAAGTAAAGCCAAGGCTGACAAAGGAGTCATCTCCTCCAGTGTGAGCAAGTATGTTCAAAGGAGCACCAGCTAGGTGTCCTTTGAACTGCATTGTCATGTTACCTCCACTTTTCTGATTGAATAGGCTCGACGACGACAAGCCGAGTTTGTGATTAACACAAAACCGGTCTGGCGGGCGTCGCAACTCCCATGATTCACCCACTCGAGTCCACATCTTGTGGGAACGTGTAAATTTAGCTAGCACCCTCCAGTCCTTAAATCTGACTGGGTCAAAATCATCGAATAAGGGCACCACAAACGTGATTGCGCTCTTTGCTACGGCAATCTCCACGAGGTGCTGTGGTTGCAGCCAACTCTGTGGCCTCTTGTCAGCCACTAGCAGCCTCAGGGTAGTGAGCCTTGATGAATCCGGGCTGCATCCAGTTGTGGCAAAGTCCCTTGCGGAAGGCTGTGTTGCGACACTCTCTTGCCACATGTAGCTCGTCATTGTCGCGGCCACGCTTGTGGTTGGGAGACTTGTTCCCACCAATCTTCTTGGCTGGGGGGTTTGTAGGCTACTTGTCCTTGACCCCGCCCTGCTGCCCGGCTGTCCCTCCTACCCCTACAGCATCCATGCGTGCATCACGGCCTTCCTGTGCATGCGCGCTTGGCCGTGCATCCGAGTAGAGCTTCGGGTTTGCCGAATACACTTTGCTTATGCAGTCTCGCATTGAATATGCAGTCTTGCAACACCCTCCATCTTGTCCAAGCTTGGCCCATTGCGGTCGTGGTAGTCTTGTCCTTCAGCTTCTCGCTGGCAAGAACATCGCACAAAAACTCCAGCAGCAAGCACTCTAGATACTTGAAGGTCTCGGTACCGTCGCTCTTGTTCAAGCTTTTGGCTTCCTCCACGAGCGCGATGAACTCGCTCAAGGAGGCCTCAAGCAAGTTACCCAACTCCCTGAAGTCATTGATCTTGTAGAAGGCACACTACGCCTTCTCACGGTGGGTACACTTCTTACGCATGAATGTGTAGAAGGCTTCCCATGGCATGGGCTGCCACTTAAGGTGATGCCTCTGTGTACCCACTCCTTTACCACGTATTCGAAGAGTTTGTGTTAATCTGTGTACATTTTTTTGTCTTATGTGTGAATGTGAGTGCGCAGGGCATGCGGGATATGAGACTGGAGACGACGTATGATGAGCTCGTGCTTCACATGCTTCAGACGCAGCCTCTGCCACATGCTACATCTCTTGACTCATGTGCCTTGGCTCCAGCTTAGTCGCATGCCCATGCTCCTTCCTTCCTTTCTTGGTGTTATTAAACCTTGATTAGATCTTGACTCTGAAGTGAGATACATGAAGAGTTTGCAGATAGACTTAGAAAAGACCTACAACTTTGCATGACATGGACTAGTTTTGCGCACAAGGGGCAGTCGACCGAGAAATCGGTCCAGGGGCAAGTTTCAACCTCAATCAGCAAGAGCGAGCTTGCTTGGCCAGTAGGCCTCACTGCCCGCCGAGTTGAGCGAAGCACGAAACTCGTGCCTGCTCCCCCTCTCTCTTGTCTGTTCACTCTTGACACTTGGTGTTGAAACAGAAACCACGGTTGAGACTGTTTTTGAACTAGCTCACTCTACGCTTCACCGTTTCAGGTGATTCCACTTGCAATATGAAGCTCTTGCATTTCTCATGGTATCAGAGCAGGTCCATCGGCCTGCGATTGGTGGAGCAGAGCATCATTCCTTTGTCGTCCAAAATGGCCGCGAAAGGCGAAATCGTGTTATTTACCATTTTGCCCTTGAGGAACGTGTGTGATCTTCACAGACTATATTGCTAGACTAGGGCAAAGGTATTGAAGGCGCTTAGGGCTTGCAAGGCGAAAGGGAGGTGCAGAGGAGAGGAAGAAGCGGAAAGGGTGGACACCATGGGCCGTGTGGCCGTCGGTGCTCCGGCACCGACGGCCACACGGAGCCGCGCATAGTCCACGGCAAGGGGGCGCAGATAATCTGCGCTCAAGGCCAAGAATAGCACGCACATACAAGTTCCCCATGAGTGGCAAAGGATCAACGAGGGACATGGAACCTCCACGTAGTGATGAGGACGGCGGGATTGCGAACATGGCCACCTCGGCAACAGCAGTCACCAGGAGTGATCTGAACAAAATTGCCCTTCACAAGGACCTGACACCCCCACCTCTAGGAACACGCAATTTTCTTGCATGGAAAGACGTGTTCCTGGCATGGGCGGCCAAGCATGGGCTCAAGGAACTGTACCTCAACCCACCGATGAAGGATGTAGATGACCGTACTCTCCTTCGTGCGTTCAACGCCTTGACGCGCGCTTTGCCAGACGACCAGTCCTACACCATCCGTCACTTTAGGTATGGTGAGAGAGGAGAGGAGCCGACTAACGCTCGCTGTGGAGCTCCCCGTCCTTTGGAGGAGTTGTAGCACCTAGTGACATGCAAAGAAGAACAAGGAATTGCATTGGTCATCACGCTGAGTGACAAACTTTGTGGCCTTTATCCGAAGCCCGATGCGCCTATTGGTGAGTATTGGGACGCGGCGATGGACATCAGACGTCGATTCCTTGGACTGGGTGCCTTGTGCACCGTTTTGGAGTGGCTAAATCCAGTGCTGCTCCACCTTGGCGAGCCATACAAGGAGTTTTGCTGTGACTTGCTGCGACCCCTTCGCGTTGCAGGCATTGAGAGCATTGACCTGTCAACGGTGTTTGAAGACCTGAGAAACTATGAGGACATCCTTCGGAGCGAGGACGAGGAGGCTGGCACCTCCACCGCCACTGCCTTTGCATATCAGATTTCATGGGCTCTTCATGCCATGGTCGGGCAGGGAAGGTACAGTGGTGGAGGCGGACGCGTCGGCCAGGGTAGTAGAGGACGTGGTCGTGGGCGTGACACTGACACTTGTACTTGCAACTACTATCGTCAGCCCGGTCATTACTGGCGTGCCTGTCTCGTGCTGCAGTGCATCATGAACCCATAGCAGGAGTAGTACCAGTAGCAGCCTTACGAGCACGAGCTGCATCCATCAACCGTGGGACCACTTCCCCTTCCCACATGGGGAGCACCTAGTCCCCCAGGGTCATGTGTGCCCTCACTGACTACTGCAGTCACCTCTGGAATACATTAAATGCAACCAATGATGCATCTAATGATGTAGCCAATGATGTAGCCGATGATGCAGTGGATGATGTAGCCGATGATACAACCGATGATGCAGCCGATGATGCAGCTGATGATGCAAATAGTGCAGCCAGTTGTACCTCGCGTGCATTACATGCCTCCATAGTCTTTAGTCTTAGTTCCCACACCTGAGTGGGCATAGCATGTGTACGTCAACATGGCAACAACACAGGAGCCATCTCCACTGCCCCAACATGCTAGATGGCTCCCTAGCACACAACTACAGTCACATGAGCTGTCAGCAGCGCCGCAAGCAGCAGGTCAACAACTCGGTTACACGGAAATCACTACATCTCATGCACTGCCCATGCACGAGTGGTTGTATGACACAACATCATCTCATCACGTGTCACCTCATCTCCAGCTGTTCACCTCATTGTATGCCACACATGATGTTGATGGGGTGAAGACTGGGTTTGGGGAAGTGCTTGTTGTGGAAGGTGTAGGAACTATGGCTCTCCAGGCACCATGGGGGTTTTGTGGCTGACTGGTGTGTTGTATGTCACCAACTTGAAGGTGAACTTGTTTTCAAGAGGAGAGCTAGACCGGCAATCGAATGTTTCCACAATAACTCAAAAGCAACAATGCATGCTCTTTGATGCCTCAGGGTCCTTGCTGGCTGATGGACCATTGCATGATGACATGCTGTACATTATCACTCTTTTTCCTCCTTTTTCCCTCAGCCTGAGCACAAGCGCATGTCATAACCACAGTTAATGCACAACACACTGACCTCATTCACCGACGTCTTGCACACATCAACAGAGCACTGGTTTCTGATCTCATGAGGCACACTCCTGCACACGGAATCCTACCCACTGACTGTGAGCATGGTCTAAAACCAGGTGCATGTCTTGAGTGTTTTGGACGGAAATCACACAGGCAGATCGTCCCTACCTCGGAGAGGAAGACCACTTCTCCTCTCGCACTCATCCATGCCTATGTCACTGGGCCCATGCCCATGCCATCCGTGCAGTATGGCACAGTGTATGTCTTGACCTTGACTGATGACTACAGTCATTTTCATTGGGCTTTCTTGCTAAAAACTAAACTTGATGCTCAGCGTGCCATTGTTGAATGGATAGCACTTGCAGAAGGCCAAACAAAACATAAACTGCTGAAGTTGTGTACGGACACATGTGGAGAATTCCTTGGTTCTCTTGCCTTTGAACGCAAGGCAAGAGGAATAGAGCATCAGACCACCACTCCCTACAGGCCCCAACAAAACAGGGTTGCAGAGAGATGGCAAAGGACCTTGAGAGATGCCTTGCGTACCCTTCTTGGTGAGTCTGGTCAGTCCTTTGGGTTTTGGGAAGAGGAAGTCAAATACGTCACATGGGTTTGGAACCGCATTCCTCAGGGTCCACTGCCCAAATCAGTGACGCCCTGGGAGCGCTGGTTTCAAGAAAAGACCGACTTGAGACCGGCACGGGTATGGTCGACAATGGCTTGTATGGTTCGTTCAACCCCAAATGGATCACAAACTCAACCCACGTGGCAGATGGTGTGTGTTTGTGGGAGTGTCCCATGCCTCCAAGGCATGGAGGTTTTGGGACCCCACCAATCACTTATTCATTGAAATCTGAGATGCTTCCTTTCTTGAACACATGCCATACAAAGCATTTCGTACCCTACGGCATGCCCCGCATATTTCCACTTCACACCACTACCTGGAGTATGTGAGTTTACCTGTCTTTGTACGTCATCCTGTGCGCCACACTCCACCCATTGCACAACATCCCCATGGTGTACCTATGGCATCCCCAGTCTCCACAGATCTGTTGACACCAACTAATCTAGCAAGCACAGCATCAGACACAACACTCTCACCACCTGGCTTCAAACTGTTAAATGGTATGCACCTTGTCCACTGGCTAGCTGGCTGGTTGCACAAAAAGACAAGGCATGCACTGCTCTATGGAGAACGTCCCCTTGGTCTGTTCGGAGATAGGCCAGGAATGCACTGCCCATAATGGGTATGTCCCCTGGAGATCATCATAGGAAACACAACATTGTGGCCTAGTTGGGACAGGAGCCGGAGCTCATGGGTCGCGGGCTCAAACCCCGCGACGGCCGCATTTTTCTTTGTGGCCCAAAATGGGGCAGGAGGCTTCTAAGAAGCTTACTAGAGCCTGGCTTGAGGATGATACTTGGCGGTCTTAGGACGCGCCAAGTAGGACTGTACATTGAGGTTGGTTCCCGTGGAGCCACTATGAGCTGAAGCATTAGCAATCCTCTGCAAGTATAAAAGCCAGTGCCGTGCATGCATCCATTTACAGTTCTTGCCTTTGAGACTACTCACAGAGTGTCCAACCAAGGGTAGACAGTGAAGACATTCATGCGGACTTTTTGAGGTTGCAATCCGAACAAACCTAAAATGTGGATCCCTCGTTCAAGGGTGATATGTTATCTTGGTTGCAATACCAAGAGCGGTTGGCGGCCTCCCATGTCGGGACTCATTTTCTAGACCGTTGCTATCCGGCGCATTGACAAAGGGTTATGGCCCACACTTCTGGTTCTACGGCACGCTTCCAAGACCGACTCGTGCGTGGTCTTGCACGGCGCACAGGTACAGCAAGCACATGAGAATCAGATGGCTCCAATCTGCTCCATCGGCTCTATCGGCTTCTTCAAGCAGGGTGCGCGTACGTGGCAGACTAGGGGACAAGGAATAGCGCTGTCCATGTTGGACAAGACCCTCGAGCCCCAACGAGGTAAAGCTCTACCCCTTTAGAAGGTGGTACGACCCCGAGTCTGTTTTCTCACATGAGCACCATCGCCTTAGGCAATCATCGGAAGGACGGGTATGCAATGGAACCAAGTGCACCTATGACAACGGTCGCAGTCAGCAGCCTCATCAGCCTCATCGGCCTCAACAAAGTAGAGTAGCAGTGAACCACAGAAGACGAGCAACCGCCAAAAATGGCGGATCCAACTCAAGCCCGCCTTGAGACGGGCATGTCAAAATTCATGGGGATAGGTTTTCCCTTGTGGAAATGGCAGTTTGAGACTGTCATGAACGTGCGTGGCTACCTCGACATCTTAAGTGGGACCGATAAAGCACCCGTCGATGCGACATTGACCACGCATGCGGCTGACCTTACAGCATGGAAGATGAATAACAACATGGCTCTTGCCATGTTTGTGACGTCCATCAACGAGACTCAACACTCCCACATCACAGGATGCACGTTGGCTGCGGAGGCATACGCAAAAATCTCACGCGTGCATCAATCAAACGCCCTAGAAAACTGATTCTTCATCTTCCAAAGGTTGATGTCGATGAGGGTGTGCGAATGAGAATCGATACTCTCATTTATGAAGTCGTTCGACAACGTGCTACAAGAGGTCCAGCAAATGGAATGGAATCTCGACTCCAACATGCGTGCCATGATCCTCCTGATGGCGCTGCCAAGAAGCTCAGGGTCCTTGATCAGCGTATTTGGTGGCTGGAAGGAGGCAGATCTGACGTATGAGGCTGCCGATGAACATGTCCGCAACGAGTCCATGCGACATAGTGGTAGTGACGGAAATATTCCAGCCTATGCCTCTTACTTCGATGGACAAGGTGCAAGCTCTCACTCCAGTCAAGGCAACAGCGGAAGCAGTGGCGGTGGAGGGAAAGGCAATGGTGGCGGGAAGGATTTCAAGAAGACCGGCAACTGTCACAACTATGGCAAGGCTGGGCATTGGGCTAGGGACTACCGTAGCCCTAGGAAAGAAGGCGGGAACAAAGGTGGGAAGGACAAGGAGGAGCTCACCAACATGATGGCTGAAGGATTGCCCATGAAGGGGGCGGCCCTCCTTAGGCCCGGGGCATTTGCCCTTGACTCGGGCACCAACCACCACTCATCAAAAGAAAAGGGTAGATTTGTCTCCATGGCTGAATCTGACATACGCATCAAGTGTGCAAACGGCGGCGTCGTCCAAGCCATGGAAAAAGGGGACAAGGTGATCGCGTTCAATGTGAATGGTACGAAAAAGGCAGTCAGCCTTCAAAAGGTGGTGTACATGCCCTCCTTTGCATCAAACCTGTTGTCGGTCTCACAAATCACTGACAACAACATGACAGTGGTGTTCACTAACAAGGAAGCTGTGGCCCTAAAAAATGAGGAAATGAAAAATTTTTACACCAAAGATGACCTCATGCTTCAAGTTCCAAGAGTCGATAACCTCTACGTGCTTCAAACCAAAGTCACCAAGATGCTCAATGAGGGAGTGGCATGTGCCACCAAGTGAGTTGCACCAAAGCTAAAGGATGCACCACCGGCGACCGCTGCGGCCGCCACATCAACCAAGGACACCGACCCTGAGCTGTGGCACCGGCGATTTGGCCACGTGGCCAACAACACGTTGTAGAAGATGCAGGAGCAAGAGGTAGCCCGCGGAATGGAAGGGTGCACCATGAAGCATGGAGAAGCGTGTTCGTTGTGTGAACCATGCCTCCAAGAAAAGGCAAAGAAGATGCCGTTTGGGAGAGGAGGTCAACGAGCGGAGAATGTCTTGGAGCTAATCCATAGTGACTTGTGTGGACCCATTCACACGACCTCTAACACCGAAAGCAAGTACTTTCTGACCTTCATCGATGACCACAACCGCAAGTTGTGGATCCACTTCCTTAAAACAAAGGGCGAGGTCAAGGAGAAGCTCTTGGAGTTTTTAGCCATGGTAGAGCGGCAAACTTCCAAGAAGGTGAAGACACATGCAAGCCTTGGCTCAAGCATTATGGGATCCGCCATGAGCAAACCACCCTTTACAACCCCCAAAGCATTGGCGTGGCCGAGAGGATGAACCAGACCCTACTCGGCATGGTGCGAAGCATGCTCTTCGATGCCAAGCTCCCACCTCACTTTTGTACTGAAGCGGCAACAACGGCTTGCTACCTCTTGAACCTCACACCAGCAACCGCCTTGGGGAAGTGTGGAAAGGAGCAGGACAAGCAGCTGAAGACCTCACAAGAAGCATGGTCGGAAAAGAAACCCAACACCTCTCACCTTAAGGTGTTTGGGTCAACTGCATGGGTGAAGATCTAGTCGGGAGAAGGTGGAGGCAAGCTGGATGCACGTTCCAAAAGTGCGTCATGGTTGGGTACGACACGTCATACAAGCCTATCGATTTTTGGACCAGGCTGCAGGTAAGCACATGAGGAGCCGCGAAATTGAGTTTGACGAACGCACCCTTGGAAAGGGAGAGCTGCTGGACCCAGTCCTCGCTCCCAAGGTGGGTGAGTGGATAGTGCTACTTGAGTCCGGAGACCAAGCAGCCAACAACTGGCGCGCTTTGCTAGCAGGTGGTGGGAATGGGAAAGTACCTATGGAGGATGACGCAGCATCTAACATGGACGCGGATACCGAGGCGTCCGGGGCTTCCGAGTCTGACTTGGAGTCTGACGACTCTTCTGGTGACAACGAAGACGGCCACACACCACCATCTATGGAAGAACCAGCACCAAAGAAAGAAGCCGCACTAGCACCTGGCGCAGTTTGCGACCAAAGAAAGGACCTTTGTTGTATGACAACGATTGGACTAGCCTCAGCTGAGGCCTGTCCAATCGTCCTCATACCGCAAAGGTGCTTTCTCCGCCGTCCACTGTGGCCATTCATTGCCTCCGCCATCCACTGTGGCCCGGATGTGGCCAAGTGGAAGGAGGCAGTGGACAGCTAGCTTGCGTCCATTGCCGAGAACGGCACGTGGGTGCTCGTGGATAGATCCGACAAGGCCCATGTGGTGGGATCCAAGTGGGTCCTCCAACTAAAGAAGAAGCAAGACGGCAAAATCGCCAAGTTCAAGGCAAGGGTAGTGGAAAAGCGGTTCTGTCAACGTCCGGGCTCTGAGTACGACAGACTTTTGCGCCCATCGTGACCTTTGCCTCCATCCGCTCTCTCCTTGCCATTGCAGCCACAAAGAACCTGGAGATACACCAGAAGACACATCACATGGGCCTCATCCTTGGAGGCCAAGAAGTTACGGACCCCCTGCGCCTGAAGTGTTATACCGACGCCGACTAGGGAGGAAATCTTGACGACCGGAAACCCACCTCTAGATACGTGTGCATCTTGAATGGCGCTGCCATCTCATAGGCCAACAGGAAGCATGATTGTGTTTTAGTGTCCACGGCTGAGGCAGAGTACGTTGCTTTGTCTGAGTTGTGCAAGGAGACTCAGTGGTTGCGCAGCCTGTTTGGCGAAATGATAGTGCCACGAGAGGATGCCACGGTTGTACACATGGACAACATGAGCGCCATCTCGATGGCTGAAGATGAGATCATATCCCGACAAACAAAGCACATCGACATACGTTACCACTACTCAAGTGACCTGGTCATGAAGAACGTGGTGGAGTTGCAGCACTGCGGAACGTGGTGGAGTTGCAGCACTACGGAACCAAGAGCATGCTTGCTGTCAGCATGACCAAGCCGCTGGAGAGCGACTTGCACTATGCAGGAATTTGTGGATTCGGCATGAGGAGTGCGGCAGAGGAAGGGTGAGCCCCAAGGCATCGATGGAGCCCAGTGAGAAATAGATGGACAGAGGTGCAAGGGAGAGATTTGTTGAATGGTATGTACCTTGTCCACTGGCTAGCTAGCTGGTTGCACGGAAAGACAAGGCATGCACTGGTCTATGGAGTACGTCCCCTAGGTCTGATCTGAGATAGGCGAGGAATGCACTGCCCATAATGGGTATGTCCCCTGGAGATCATCACAAGAAACACAACATTGTGGCCTAGTTGGGACAGGCGCTGGAGCTCATGGGTCGCGGGCTCAAACCCCGCGACAGCCGCATGGCCCAAAATGGAACAGGAAGCTTCTAGGAAGCTTACTAAAGTCTGGCTTGAGGATGAAACTTGGCGGTCTTAGGACGCACCAAGTAGGATTGTAGGCTGAGGTTGGTTCCTGTGGAGCCATTATGAGCAGAAGCAGTAGCAATGCTCTGCAAGTATGAAAGCGTGTGCCCTGCATGCATCCATTTACAGTTCTTACCTTTGAGACTCCTCATTTGCTTGATGCACGCACCACAGAATACGGACCTGACAGTGATCAAACACTCTATCAACAGATCACAGGCAGTCTATCCTACTTGGCATGCACAACACGACTTGACATTGCATGTGCTGTCAACACCTTGGCTCACTTCAGCCAGCAACCCCGGAGTGCGCATCACATGGCCTTGTTGAAATTGTTACGTTATGTTTTGGACACTTCCGAGGTCGGTCTGGTCATCTCTCCCTCTTCAGCACCTCTCTTGGACGGGTATTGTGACAGTGATTATGCCCGTGATCATGCTGCACGCAGTCGAGAGGGGTATTTTTTTGTGTATGGGGCATGGCCGTCTCATTGAGAAGTGCGAAATAGTCGTGTGTGGCATGCAGTGTGGCTGAGACTGGGTACATGACATCGGGGGAGGCTGCATGTGAAGCCATATGGCTGGGAAGTTTGCTTGAAGAATTGGGCCTGACTGTGCACGCCACACCACTGTACACGACAGATTGTAGAAAATGATGGTGTACTACACCCACGCACTAAGAATATCAGTGTCGAGCATCACTTCATGCGAGAAGCAGTTGAAGCGGGGGCTGTTCAAGTTTGCCCCATTGCGGGCGAGGCTCAGTTGGAAGACTTCCTTACCAAAGCCCTTCCCTCCTCAAATCTCACCTCTCAACTTCATCAACTGGGTTGCATGCCTGCGGCACTCACATCCAAGGGGGCGTGTTAATCTGTGTACATGTTTTTTTCTTATGTACGGATGTGAGTGCGCAGGGCATGCCAGCCATGATACTGAAGACGATGCTTGATGAGCTCGTGCTTCACACGCTTCAGACGCAGCCTCTGCCATATGCTGTAGCTCGTGACTCACATGCCTCGGCTCCAGCTCAGTCGCATGTCCATGCTCCTTCCTTCCTTTCTTGGTGTTACTAAACCTAGATTAGATCTTGACTCTGTAGAGAGATACATGACGAGTTTGCAGATAGACCTATAATTGACCTACAACTTTGCATGACGTAGAATAGTTTTGTCCGCGAGGAACAGTCAACCGAGAAATCGGTCTAGGGGCAATTTTTTCCCTCGATTAGTGAGAGAAAGCTAGCTTGACCGGCAGACCTCGCTACCCCCTGAGTGGAGCGAAGCACGAAACTCGTGCTTTGGTCCCTCTCTCTCTTGTCTGTTCACTCTTGAAACTTGGTGTCAAAACGGAAACCATGGCTGAGACAGTTTTTAACCTAACTCATTCTACGCTTCAGCGTTTCAGGTGATTCAACTTGCAATGTGAAGTTCTTGCAAATCTGAGCTTGTCTCCAAGCCGCGTCGTGGCAAGGTCGCCCCACTGATCGATCCCTGTGGAGCCCTGTGGACGCGTAACATGTGCTCCATGCGGTTCAGCCAGTCGGTTAGCTTCACGCCCTTCCGGAAGATCCCCACACTGTGGAGGAAGGACGTGTTCATGACCGGCCCCGAGGTTGTTGAGGCAGGCCGGTCCTCGCTGCCAGTTGCGGTGGTATCAGCACCTGCGGCGCAATGCGGCTACTGCTGCATTCGCACTTGGGTCACGCTCTGCAACGCCTTGTTGAGGTCATCGCACCGGCGGCTTACCTCAAGAGCGGCGACGCGTTGCAGTCGGCAGTCACGGTCAAGGTCCGTGATGCTCTGCCTAAAGTGGGCCAGCAGGTTGGAAAATGCAAAGTTTTGCTCTGATGTCGTCAGAGCATTGACGATAGCCTAAAGGGCCTCGCGCTATCCGTGCACCTTACCCACTCTAGGAGGGTACGGTTGGCGTACACACCTTCGATCAGTCCCACCTTTTGGAGAAGGCTATCGTCCACGACGACGCTCGCCTGGGCGTTGGTTTGGCCCATCGCAGCCACATCACAAGAAGGGGGGTCCGTCCCCACTCCTCCGCATGGTGGTGCGTTTCCACTGTCGGTGGTGATCTTGAGTCGACCCCCTGTCTCGGCAGCCAACTCGACAAGCCTGCGGCAGTCATCGCAATTTGCTTTCGTGGCGACGTCGTCGAGATTGTTCTCGTGGGAAATTCCTACATGGCTGCTTTCAACACCTTTGTTGCTCTCGGCAGTCTCGCTCCTGTTGGCAGCTTTAGGCGATGTGACAAGCGCCTTGTCCTTCTCAAGCGATCGGCTCGAGTTTGTCGCACAATGATGGCGATGATTGCGATCCTCATCGCCTTTGCCATCGTCGGTGTCCTGCTCTTTGTCGGGGTCCCCCTGCAGGTGATCGTCCTATAGTGTATCGTCTAACGCTTGTGCATCGACATGCTCGTTGAGCACTTTTTTGGCCTCCGCACGCTTCTTGGTAACGCCAAGGTTGGCGCCGGTTGCCTTCGGCGAAATGGTTGCTCTTGGTTTTGCAACCGTGCTCACTGCAGCGGCTCCCAAAATCTGGAGTCCGCCATGGGCGTGTAGTGAGGCCGTCACCACCTTGCCCTTGTTGGTCTTGGACGGTCCGGCACTTGCCATCTTGTCACCCATGCAACTAGTACGTGAAAGTCGTTGTGAGGATCACCCAACAACTTCAAGGAGGTGTCGCCTCCCAAAGTATCCTTGCTCTCACGATCGGTGAGACAATTATAATTTTGATTTCTATTTTCCTAGGCCGCCACAGTCGACACAAAAGTGTTGATTTGTAAACTAGTCTTCCTAAACCGTGATTCACAACAATTGGTAGGTACTAGAATCTAGGAAAACAAAAAATTAGAATACAAGGGAATGACAAACAAAATGTGAGTCCAGCTCACATTTTGTTTGTGAATGAATAAGAAAAGAGTTCTAGTAAGTCTTAACGACTCATTCAATTCCTCTTCTAACTTCTTGTCCTCCCCTTCTCTTCTTGTCTTCCTTGGCCTCCTCTTGAGTCTTCTTTGCGCATCTCATGCTCCTTGGCGGCGTCTTCCTAAAGTCGGCGGTGTTGGGGAAGCCGCCAAAAATCTTCAAGATTTTGTTTTCCCTCTTTTTACTGTGCTCTCAGGTCGTGAGGGCTCCTGGCCTTGGGAAGAAACGCTGTCCCAATTTTTGGATGGAGGGGACCTTGAAATGGAGGCCAATTTGTGGTTTATGGGGGTGGGCACTCCCAACCCTGTCCAAGAAAAATCCACCCGGCCATGTATGACCTAGCCGTTGTTCCTGTCAAACCCTTGGTCGCGGGGGTCATTTGGCTGTGAGAACCACTATAACGGGCTGGAACCTCCAGCTCCTGCTCTGAAATCATCGTCTGAGTTCACACAATGGTGTTCTCAGCCCGTGTCAGGAATTTACCCTCTTCACACGACTGAGGGGCAGTCATCGTCAATGACCCAAAGTAGGGAGACTTAAGTATTTCAAGTCTCCGAAGGCCCATTTCCGTTTTTAGCCTTACCCCTGGTTTTGGGACACAAACTTGGGGTTTTCACCTCAAACTCGTCTGTTTTCACAAGTTATTCTGTTACTTTCTGTTGAAGTTTATCGCAAATTAGCTTTGATTTATGTTTTTTCCATTCTAGCACAAATTCGTCGCGTGCAAGGTACGTTGGAAATTTTGCGCCAGGACCCTCGCATCTCTCTCGCCTCTCGTCCCTCGTCCCCCTCCCTCATCCTCGCTCGCTCGCTTGTGAGGAGGGCGAGTGGGGGCGAGGGCACGAGGCTACGAGGCCTCACCCTTGAGGCCCTTGCGGCCCCTCAGCCGCCGATCGGGCTGAGGCCGTGATCGGCGGCTGGCAGCTGGCCGGCTGGTGGCCGGCCGGTCAGTCAGGGTGCGCAACCACCCCTCACTTCAGCAAGAAGAGAGGGCCAAACTGGCCCTCCCGCAACATCAATGCACGAGGGAAACAGGCTCCACATATCACTTTTTCTATCCATCAACTTCTCTTCGGCACGCGTTTTGGCACGGAACAACGTGTTGTTGGAGAAGTTCACTTCGGTCCACTCGCGGAGAACCTGCCGCAAAGTTGCAGTGGACATAGTGGGCTTGCGCTGTAGGGCCTCGGAGATCTTGCGGGCCACCTACTCCTTTTGCCTTGCCGAATCGCCGTGCCCAACGATGGGTACGTACTTTTGGCCCTCGACATCGTGGGATGTGGTCACGTGCCCAAACTTGCTTGTGACACGAGCCAGGAGGAGCCAAGCACAATCCCTCTTGTTGGCTTCAGCACATGTCGCGTGGAATTGCGCGGGCTTAATGCGAATGCACTTGAGACTGAAGCGGTAATCCACCGCATATTCCTCCACAAACGCACGTGCAGCATCCATGTTCACAAATGCCATCCCCTCCTTTGGTTCATTTTGCATCTCCTTGTGCTTCTTGGGGGTGTGACATAGTTCATCGTCAAAATCTCCTGTCGAGAGAAGCGCAAAACATCACAGAAAACACATTTGTCAAGTGCAGGAATACACAAATGAAGAAGAAAACACATGGTACCGATTTTCACTTGAAAAGACAAACCATAAACACCTGGGAAACAATGCAGCAAACACCAAGTTGGCCATCTGGGAGGGACAGGACGCAACGACGCCCCATGCTAAACCTAACCGGTCCGGCTTCCCAGACATCAGGGGAGCCCGGAGCACGGGGTGGCTCATCAAGGGTAGGTTCTGTGCAAGCGCATCCCACTCGTCCAACCGCTACGACCACCATTCATCGTTCCAATCCCTCTCCAACCCAGATATCACATCCTTAAACCCACCCAATGTGTCGTTCGGATGAGGATTATCAGGGTACCACCATGGAGCAGGGTTCTCAGTGGGGGGGAAGCGTTCTCATCCAGAGTTGTTCGTGACTGGAAGCCACTCGTGAAGTTGAGAAGCCATCCAAAACCGTGAGTACTTCGTCCACATCCTAGCAGGCTATATGTCCCAGATACCCACCGGAATAGGCTTACCAATGTGGACTAAGACTTGGTCCACCGTGCCAAAGTCACGCGGAATGCAGCTGTAGCAACGGCATGGTTGGAGGTGGCGGTGACGGCATCAACGAAAACTATGCAAGATTGAATGAGACTGGAGCAAGGTGAGAGACACCGAGCGCAGCGTCCCCTAGCCGGAAAAATGGAGGATGGTAAGACGTAGGATGAGGTTAGTGTCCGATGATACTTACCTTCCAGCAATCAGCCTCATTACCTTGCACATGTCCTTGTCATCTGGCGGCAACGTACTTCAGAGCATGCCGCCTTGTACCCAAGCCCATGTCCATGGTGACTGGCGGTTGGAAGGATGTGACAGCAACATGTGAATGGTCGTTCTTCATAGGCTGCCCCAACATTTGCAATACGAACAAGTGTGAAAGTGATTAGCGGCACAATCCAAGTGGCCCACTTACCATTCGATGAGCTGGCCAGGCAACAATTAGGTTCGGCAACACGTATGGATGCCAATGCATGAACGCCTACCAGGTCATGCCCCAAGATCGAGCAGGGGGTGTTTCGATGCAACAATGATTGTGCAGACGTTGAGAAGATAGCCATGCAGATATTTGGTGTGAGGAATGACACAAAGCAGAAGGAATAGAACGTATTGAGAACAAAAGTATTCCCCCATTTCACATGAAAAAAACTGTTGTGAACCAACGAATGTTGAGTACAAAAGAAATAATGTTCTCGCCATCATACGGTATCGTGTGACTCGGGTGCATGTATGACGTGTGCATGCACAAACGCAAGTGCAAAACCTTTCAAAAGTGTAACATAATTACCAGCTGACCCATCCATAACAGGAAATGGACAACATGCCGTCACATTGAGAGTCCGATGTTTTCGAGGGATACATAAGGATTATTGTTATTAGGCAAGGCCGGATGAGGCTTCATGTCCTGGGGCAGAAGCGGATGGGGCTTTTAGTTCTGGCGGAGGAGCGGATGAGGCTTATTGCTCTCACGCAAGGGAGGATGGGGCTTATCGTTATGACGGAGGGGCAGATGGGGCTTATCGTTCCGACGTACGGGCAGATGGGGCTTATTGTCCAAAATGAGGGGTACATGGGCTTTCCGCCCTTTTCTGGTTCACTCATTTTCTATGTAACAGGCCTCACAGAGCTGAGGTGAGGCTAGACCTGGGAGGGGTCTCAGTTGGTTGCTCATCCTTCATTCCTAATCACACATTGGTTCATTCCAGCTGCTTTCTGGTGCCAACTCTGTCAGTTTTTTTTGCATCTCTTATTGAGCTCTGTTGTGTCTTCCGGCTTGTGTACATTAGCGTGCAGATGACTGACGACGAGACTCGGTGAATAACTTGGTGAACGAGACTACAAAATTCACACCGTTTTTGTTGAACAGTGGTCGGCATCCAGTGGTACCCTCGTCATTGGTGAAGAGTGGGAGTACATGAGGACAGGTTCCTTCTGCTCAAGCCTTTGCTGAGGGCATAGACTCTTGTACAGGAGGCAAAGGTTCACCTTCAAGCTACTCGCTAACGACAGAAGGCATATGCCGACAAATTTCGTCGTGAGGTCTTGTTTGACATCGGTGAAAAAATGAAGATTCTTAGTGCTTAGCACTAAGAATCTTCGGCTAAAGTTGCTACGGACGCAAAAATATCTACCGAAGTGGATTGGGCCATTTCCCATCGTTGCACACATCGGGCTACTGGCATACCGATTGCTGCTTCCGCCGAGTTTGAAGATACATGACGTGTTTCATGTGAGCCTGTTGGCTCCATACACGGCTGAGGGAACTATCCAGCTACCACCATTAGTCCTTGCAGTCGACGGCCAATACAAGGTTCTTTGTCTACTCTAGCACAAAGAGTGGACACTCTTGTCGCGGGTTGTTAGGGAATACCTGAGTCATTTTGGCCGGGAGTGGACCTGAACATAACTCATGGGAGCCCAAATCTTGGTTGCCCCCAGGGGTGGTCAATGAGTATTAGAGTGAGCTAGTAGCTCGCACTGATTGACGTGTGTTAGGGGGCACCATCTAAACACGGAAAAAGTGAACAACATTCCCGCAGGGTGACATTCATGGACTCCGACCATAGGAGGTTGGGGACATCCAACATGGTTGTCGCGCGGACGCTCCAGCGTAAAACGGGGAGGCTGATAGCTGTGCTAACCGACAAGCTGCAGCTTAGGTCCAAGTGCCATGCACGTGTTCATGTTTAGCTGGTGATTGAAATGATAATTATTCCTTCACACTGTTGATGACTCACTAACTGACAATCTTGATTGTTCATGAACCGAGATGGTTCATGATAAGTGGGGAGGAATGTAGCAGGAGGGCCGGTTCAGCCCTCCCTCCTCGCTAAAGTCAGTTGTGGATGCGTACCACCCCTCGCGTCATCGAGGACTGGCCAACAGCCAGCACTTTGCTGGTTGCCGGCTGGCTGGACGGCCAGCGGCCGGCCGCCAGCCGGCCAGCCGCCAACGGCCCATCGAGGCCTCAGCCCGATCAGCAGCTGAGGGGCCGCAAGGGCCTTGAGGGCAAGGCCTCGTGGCCTCGTGCCCTCTCCCCCAATCGCCCTCCTTGCAAGTGAGCGAGCGAGGACAAGGGAGGGGGACGAGGGACGAGAGGCGAGAGAGATGCAAGGGCCCAGGCGTGAAATTGCGAGCGTGTCTTGCACGCGACAATTTCGCACCAAAACGAAAAAACGTAAATCAAAGTTTGTTTGCAAAAAACGTCAACACAAGATAACAGGCTAGCTCATGCGAACACACGAGTTCAAGGTAAAATCCCCCTGTTTGCGTCCCAAAACCAGGGGTAAGGCTAAAAACAAAAATGGGCCTCCCGAGGCTCAAAACACTTGAGTCTCCCTGCTTTGGGTTGTTGATGACGATTGCCCCTCAGTCTTGCGAAGGGGTTTAACCCGTGCGGTGGAGTGAGAATGCCATTATGTGAACTCCGACGACGACTTCAGAGCAGGAGCTGGAGGTTCCGGCCCGTTACAATCAAAGAGGTATATTGGAAATGTGTAGTATTCTTTTCTTCCATAGTAATAGCTCCCCTTGTTTTCCTTCTCTTCACACTTGCATGTCCACATACTCCGTGTATCTAATATGCATCAACCCAGGCACACATGCCATGGCCCACAATGACGCAAGTGGTGCCTTCCTATGGGCTTTTGTGGCTCCCGGAGCCTCGAGAACTGGATACAGTTGCCGAATGGGGACGATGGACGCCACTTTCCCCTAATATGGCCACAATCAGGTCCTCTTGCTTGCACAGTTTTGTGATGTCAACAACCATGCCGTCCCCATGGCCTGGGCACTGGCACCGACAGAGGATGAGAAGGCTTGGAATTGTTTTTGCGCACAACTTGCAATTGCCTATCCCACTACTAGACATGCTCGATCTTGCATCATCATAGACAGGGAGAAGGGGCTGGAGAAAGCCGTCCAGAAGTACCTCACCGGTGCCACTCACAACTTCTGTGCTTGGCACATACGTGAAAATGTCCACACGGGCTACGGAAGAAAGGCTACGCACTGGGAATTGAAATATGCACATGCGCTTAATGTCAAGAAGTGGGGGAAGGCCACAACCCACCTGCGTCAAGTGAGTGCCCCGGCATATGCTTACCTGTTTGGACGGGAAGGGGAGGATGGGGTAGTGGTCGGAAGGTGCCTCTCGACAAGTGGACCCGGCTCCAGTACCCTTTGGGTAGAGGAGGCCACACCACTTTGAACGCATCGGAGATTTGGAACGCGCACATCGCAACTCACAGGAAGCTCTACCCATACTATTGGTTCGTCCGGATCTACTTCTTTGTCTAGCGATTGTTTTGTGCCCGTCGTGCCCAGGTAGCAGACATGAAAACAGTGCTGGCCCAAGCACAGGCAGACCAACTATTGCACTACCTTGCAGTGGCACGTGAATACATTTTTTAGAGGAGGGTTTCAACACAGCCATGTTGTTAGGACCTACAAACAATCCGCATCAGGTGGACCCTGTGCAAAAGTCATGCAGCAATGGCAGGTGGGAGGAGTTTGGCCTGCCATGTTAGCATGCGTGCCCTTTTTTTCTGACAAAGCCCGTCAATGCTGAGAACCTGGCAGACCCTGCGCTCACCCACATGGCATTCCGCCATGCATACGCCAACCTCATCCCCTCACCACTCGTCAAGAACATTTGGCCAGTCCAACCTGCTTGGCTGCAACCGGGACCTCGACGTGGCAAGGGCCGCCCACGCAGCGCAAGGAAAGCTGGGAAATTGTGCAAGAAGAACTTCATTTGTCCCTGCTGTGGGGAAAATGGGCATACCGAGACCCAGTGCAAAAACCCTCGTGCTCTGAGCCCTGCACAGGTCGCACCACAATATGATTGTGGTCTATCTACATCTTCGGAGTGAGCTACAGTTGCACTACAGGCACGTGCCAGTGGCTCTGTGCTTGGGGATCCACTAGTTGCTGAGAACGGTGGTGGTGACATGGAGTACGACCCCGAGGCTAAGCCTCGGGATGACTCTGGTACATACTCCCCTCCTGTTGGTGATGATGGTGAGACCGTGACGTAGGATGAGCACACTCAGCAGTTGGATGAGGAGGAGAGGGAGTGGCAAGAGTCGTTCAAAGAAGACCCAGACGACGCGGAGTGAGGTGAGTATGACTTCATGCATCCATGGTATGTCTTTACGCATTTCTATTATAATATTTCTTTCATTGCATGGCCTTGTCTAACTGAATTAACCCATGGTTTTGTTTTTCTACAGGTTGAACTATGCTGGACTCAGGAGTTTGAGCACACAAATCATTCGAAGAGCTTTGACTCAAGGAGAAATGGAGGGTTTTGGGTTAGGCAGAGGGTTAGGGTTAGGCTGAATAGGAAAAGTTCATCGGGTCTAGGGAGGGGGGGCAGTGGTGTGTTCACTTTTGGAATCAGTCATGGCAGCCAAGGTTCTGACAATGAGGGGGACCTATTCTACAACGCTGAGCATTATTAGCCATGGGAGCAGCTTTGTCCTGTGTGTGACATTGTTCAATTACTCCAAGGGCTGAGTCGAGAACTGTACAAGGAGATCACGTATCCCACCTTTACTTTATGTAGTCATTAGTCATGCATGTTTCATTCATGAATATTTTCCAAAATCATTCCTGTCCCAATTATGTCTTGCAACATGAATGATGTTGTACAATAAACTTCAAATACAAAAGTTTACACTGATCCCATGTTGAATTAAACATTATTTGCAAGGACAACAAACTTCCAATGAGCAGGCGAGGCATTGTAGACGTCTTCAACATACATGTAGGTTGACTACAAAGACGTTACATAAGTAGATCACCCAGACCAATGTGAGGTAACAGTTTGAGGAAAAATCTTATGTCGCCACCCTACACCCTAATCCACCTGCAGACATCAACTTCACACTCATTTACATTATTCATCAATCGTACATGTCACAGGCAAGAGTGTGCAGTGTGCTAGGCTGTTCAGTATGCGTCTGCTGCAAGGCTGTTCAGGAAGTGTCTAAAGATAGGCCTCTGGTCCACATGTAATGTTGTTCAGCATGTGTCTGTAGTAACAGACAATGTGCTCGTAAGTAATGCAGTACAAGGCGGATATGCCCTATGAGTATACTATTTTGGCTGATACATTCCTCATTAATTAGTATACAAAAAGAACATAATGGTGGGAATGCAAATCATTTTCTACTCACAAACAATGACAATGGGCGTGATTTTTCGTTCAAAACATTTGAAAAATAATGGAACTCATCTGACCAGCACATAAGGTTGAATAACGCCAAGTACAAGGTGACCATGGTGACCAAGGTGACCACTCCGTGTAGTGCATAGCCATATGTCCTACATGGTCACAACCTCGAACATGGAATAGGCCACACCAAGACCCATTGCTCCCAATTTGGTGGGCAATACATCGGGCGAGCGTGGGGTGCCCGCATGCCCAACTGCCAACACATAGTGTATGGGTCGACAGGTGTGTTTGGGCTGATCATGTCCCATGCATGCTTTATCTTTGCCCACTCGGCCACCGCAGTGTCGTGGACCATGGGAGGGTGGGGATGTCACGGTTTCCCAAGGACCGTGCACTGCCTCTGAGCAACCACCCTAGCACTGCAACCGTGGTATAGGACGCATATCTTGCACACAGGACATGTTGATAGATGGTTTATTCAATGTACTCGTGAGTACACGAGGGAGGTGGAAATCGATTGCGGTCATAACCGTCGTACATGCAGGTCATACCTATGGGTTTGACAGCGCAAAAGAGACCACTGTGGCCCGTACCGCTTCGTGTGTTTCAAATACATCATTCAACATTTTGACCCGTCATGTGCGTCCGACCACACACCCAAGCAGGGAGGTGCACTGACGAGTACCATGCCAAGCCTCGGTGCAGATCAAGGCATTTATGTTTGGTAGCCCTTGTTCATTGTAGGGTTCCGTGTTGATGGTCGTCAACAGTCAAACCATAAACATTGGGTACATTAGTCTTCTATTCCGTGATTTTTGATCGTTCAACATCAAGTGCTTTCCGAGGGGCAGATGAGGCTTATTGTTCTGGGACAGGGACGGATGAGGCTTTTCGTTCTGGCGTAGGGGCGGATGAGGCTTATCGTCCTAGCGGAGGGGCGGATGGGGCTCATCGTCCTGGCGAATGGGTGGATGGGGCTTATCGTTTCGACAAAGGGGCAGATGGGGCTTATTGTTCCGACGGAGAGGTATATGAGGGTCATGGGTAACAAAACAGGGGGGGTCGGGGTTTTCACCGACCAGAAAATTCCTAGCATTATCCTATCTGGAAGAATTTCCTAGGTGAGCCCTACCAGACACGAGACAGCCCAAAACCCGGGCGTTGTCCATTTTTTCCTAAAAACTGGACCATTCCAAAATCACCATGCTGCAAACGCAGTAGTGCAGTCAGAATCAGCAAGAAAAATAGCTACGTGGAGTTATGGCTACTCGAATTTGGGTGTCGACTGCACTGCTCCTAGGAGCTATCTACCACTACTGGTGACGTGACAACTAAGTGTTGCTGCCGATGGAGCCGGTCGTGTAAGTGCGTAGTGTCGAAAGTGCCAGGAGGAGGAGAACCACATGCTTGGCTTCACGGCGACACGTCCACTCCACCGAACAACGCCCCCTTAGCATTAGCGTCCATCTAGTTAGTCATCTGCACAAGCATCTACACTAGCTGAGAGGTCAGAATAGGAGTCAAAGAGGCAGTGCACGGAAAAAACAACAAAACTCCTCCGTGATCTAAATATGTCAATGTACATGAACATGCAGAAGTCATGCTCCCCCATGCTCCCCGGGCCAATACTCAGTACAAGAGCGAAAGGAGACGAGTCACATGTGCAACAGGAACTCATGCAAGCGGAGCACTTACACCACACACATTCAAGGCAGCAATCCGACCATACTCACAGCCTTCTTGAACGAATTGCACTTCAACGCACACGGTGAGGAAGTCTACCAGCTGCTTCATAGTCTTGAACCACACGATGTAAACGCTACCCTCATGCAACAAGGAACGTGCGTAGTGATACTCAATATTGATGTGCTTTGTGTGTGCATGGTGGACACAATCATTGTCGATAGTCACAGCAACACTCTCATTGTCACAGTGGAAGGTGATGGATGACACTGGCTGATGCAAGCCACCCAACGAGTGACGCAGCCACACACTCTCACATGCACCAGCACGTAAACCAATGTACTCTACCTCTGTTGTACTGTGTGCGACAGACCCTTGTTTCCCGCTGAGCCATGACACTACAATGCCCCCGATGAGAAAGATCCAACCAGTACTACTCTTCCCATGTGGGATCCACACCTGTTTTCTTTCCGTAGAGCCTACAACCACCACAGATGGCTAACGACGGAATGTGAGGCCTTGGTGTGGGATAGAGACCACGTACGGCAACTGATGGATACGAGGGTTCCAGAAAGTGACAAAAATAGGTTTCTCCGTAAAAGTCATCTGGCATAACATGTGCATAGAGGATGTTTCAGATGTTCTAACACAATCTACTGAACTCGATTCAGAGTCCGTTTGAGTGAGATATGGATTTCCAAAGTTTGGAGATCATGGGTCGGGTTCAAGTGACAACCTGAGCACTTTCAGCTGAAAGGCGGCAGAATTATTGACTAGGACGGCTGAGAGCGGCCTTCAAGGAGAATATCCGGCTGGAAGACCTCCAGGAGACTTCAAGGAAGGACCGGTCCACGATTACTGGCCATGCAGGTCGTGTGAAACATAATTCTCATGTGTGGCAAGGTGACTGCCACGAATCCCGCTAGGCTAGGAGAGTGTGCTAGAGGGACAACTTTGACAGAGTGTATCTCAGTGCTCCCTTGGCCAAATGAGGCATACAAGGGCTTGTTAGATAGCTGTCATGATGTAATTTCTCACTCAAGAGGTGATTTAGACATTTGCATTCTCTACAAACCTACATTCACTTCTGTAATTTCTGTCTGTGCGACCTGCAACTCCCTTTCACACAGTTAGTCCTGCCTAGGGAGCTCTTGGTGAGCCTGATCACCTCCTTGAGAGATGTCCCTGCTTCAATCAGCAACATGTAGGTACAACTGGTGTGGGGCCTTCAAGAACTGGACGAGGACATTCACAGCAAAGGGGATGTTGGCCCGTATGGTGGTGGCGAGAAACATGAGTGACCCGATGACCCAAAGGAACGTCGTGATGTCCACCGCTACACCCAAAGTGCTGGCGTCAGTAGCCTTCAGCTTCGCCTGGTCATCCGGGGTCATCCGGGTGGAGGCATTGGGGACAGTGGTAAGGAGATGAGAAAAGCGGTTAGCGAGCGTTTGAACGTAAACTACCTGATGTACCCACATGATGCCATGTGCGAGATGGCGCTGAATCTCCATGTCAAGAAACACCTGCGCTGGCACGAGATCCTTCATCTTGTAGGTTGCCTTCAGCAGCTCCTTCACCTGCTTGACAATGGCAAGGTCGGGAGACGTGATGAGTAGGTCATCCACGTGGACGAGGATCGCTAGGGAGGGAGTCCCAAGAGGCGTGTTGAAGAGTGTCGGGTCTGCAGTGCTGCAGAGAAATCCGCCCTTGAGAAGGATACGGCTGATCTCCATGACCAGGTACTAAGGAGACTGCTTGAGGTCATACAGGGCCTTCCAGAGTCGCCAGACTCAGCCCATCCCATCCTCAAAGCCAGGGGGCTGGATAATGTAGAGCTCCTCACCATTGAGAACAGCGTGAAGAAAACCGTTGCTCATGTCCATCTAGTGGAGCTCCCAACCATGTTGTGTAACTAGGTTAAAGACCACCCAATTGGTGGTGGAACGGCCAACCGGGGCAAAGACTTGTAGTCAAACCCAGAAACATGGGAGAAACCCTTGGCGGTGAGCTGGGCCTTGTACTTGTGCATAGTGCCATTTGGCCTCCACTTTTGGCGAAACATCCACATTGCCCTTACGACCTTATGACCATGGGGAAGCTCCACGAGCTTGTACACTGTGTGCACGTTGATGGCGGCAAGCTCTGTTGGCTTGAGGGTGATTGTGCACCCTGGAGGGTCCCTAGCAGTGGCTGATTCACCAACTGCTTTTGGAGAGACTAAAACTGTGGAGGCAACTGGTTCCAAGGATGGCAGAAAACTGGTAAGAGAGTGAGGTAATAGTTTTGGCCTCAAAAGACTGGGAATAAACTCTTGATGAAGGCTCACAAGTAGTGGTGTTTTATAACCACTGATCTAAGCTTTCTAGAACACCAAAGCATGCCAGATTTGGAGCTTCCTAGCAGATTCTACGGCTTCTAGAGTGGCCCTTGGTAGGTTGTCCTTTTTCCCACCTAGGAAGGCATCCATTCCTTCCTCTAGAAGCTTCTGCCCCTTCCTAGATTCCTCAGCTTGCTTCTAGTAGGAGGGAAGGTATCCAAAAGACCAAGACACTCCTAGATGCCTTGTAGAACAAGTCACCCCTTCTAGAAGGTGTGCCACCTTCCTGGACCCTCAGCTGGCCTTCTAGAACCTTAAGGAGGAATTCGAGAGTTTGGGCTAGCTTCCTGGCATCTATTTTCCACCTCCCTTGAAGCAGGGCAGAAATTCATCTTCTTGGACTTGAACCTGGGTCCCTGCCTCTAGAGGTGGACACCATTAACCACTAAGCCACCTTGGCTTGTCTTTTTGGTGTTCCTTTTTGGAGTCACTCCTGCCATGGTGAGGAGCATCACTCCAACAATCTCCCCCTTGCGCATCACCCATGGNCACCCCTTCTAGAAGGTGTGCCACCTTCCTGGACCCTCACCTGACCTTCTAGAACCTTAAGGAGGAATTCGAGAGTTTGGGCTAGCTTCCTGGCATCTATTTTCCACCTCCCTTGAAGCAGGGCAGAAATTCATCTTCTTGGACTTGAACCTGGGTCCCTGCCTCTAGAGGTGGACACCATTAACCACTAAGCCACCTTGGCTTGTCTTTTTGGTGTTCCTTTTTGGAGTCACTCCTGCCATGGTGAGGAGCATCACTCCAACAATCTCCCCCTTGCGCATCAACCATGGCATTTGTCCATGCTCAATATGCAACTCAAGAGCCTTTCTCTTCATGGGAGGCGAGCTCATGTTTTATTGCTCCCTTGTACTCAGCCCCATCCCTCTCATGTCGTGCCTCCTTCAGGCTCCTCTTGCGTAAAGAAGACTTGTGCAAGCCAAGACCAAATGCCCTTGTCGGCATCGTACCTCTTTGTCCTTCTTCGCACATGGCTGCTCGTACGAGGCTGTTGAGGCAGTTGTTCTTGTTGCTGTCTCCTTTCGGCACCATCCTCTCCAAGCGCCTGCTCCCCCTCTGTTGGAGACCTTGGAGACATCGGTCGACTCCCCGCCTCCACGTCCATCTCTAGTGCTTCGGATTCCTCATCCGAAGTGGTCGAAATAAAGTCTACCGCTCGCCCATCCCTTAGGCGATCCTCTCCGGCTGGTGCTTGTGCGAGGACGTCACCCTCATTCACGTCCTCCGATGTCCCCCCCTCGGGGAGTGGAAGCCACTCCCCCCTTTTTGAGAGACATGCCTCCTCATCCGTCCAACGGTTTTTCTCTTCGAATGTGACATCGCGACTGCGCACAATCTGCTGTCTCCTTGGGTCAAAGAGTCAGTATGCCCTACTTCCGCTCTCATACCCAAGAGAAATAAACCGGCGGGTTTGTGGGTCCAGCTTGCTCCGCCCTTCACTTGCTTGCACCACCGCATGTGCAATGCAACCAAACGTGCGGAGGTGACCCACTGCCGGCTTCCTCCCGCTCCACACCTCTTATGACGTCTTCCACGCCTTGCTCTCCTTGTCCTCCAATGGCTTGGTCGGTGTAAGGTTCATTATGTATGCCGCTGTCCGTGTCACCTCTGCCCAATACCATTGTTGAAGGCTGGCGTCGCTCAACATGGATCGCACCATGTTAAGGATTGTGCGATTCGCTCTCTCTGTGACGCCATTCTGCTGCGGGGAGCGTGGAGTTGTTTTCTGCCACTCAATCCCCTTGCTCTTCATCCACCCAAGGCAGCCCGCATATTCACCGCCATTGTCGCTCCGGAACGCCTTCACCTTCAACTCTACCTTCCACTCAAAATCTGCCACAAACGCTTGCATGCATGCAAGGACTTCGCTCTTTTGCTTCATTAGTTAGAGGTACAGTTTGCGGCTGTGGTCGTCGATGAAGGTAAGGAAGTAGCGAGCTCCACGAAGGGAGCTCTCAAGTGGTCCACACACATCTGTCTGTACCACTGCAAACTTTGTTGATGTACACGTCCCCTTTGCCAAAAATGGCTGCGGCATTGATTTGACAATGACGCATGGCTCATACTGTCGAAAAATTGCCCCCTCCGCATGTCCAAGTGCGGCGCCGGGAGGCGCTGACGAGCAGCCAGAAAATGGAAACTCCGCTCCGGCGGATATGGCAACTCAACATTTGCTTGGATCCTAAAATGGAGAATTGCCCCTAAAAGTTGACAAGTTGCTAGATCTGGTGGAAGTTGTTTCGCCGGAATCGGACAAGTATCGAGGGAGATATGGCTTTCGAAAGTTGGGGTATGCGCAGCGGCTCTGGGAGCCGGCTGCGACTCGAAATCCGGTCGATAATCGACCGGACCGAGTAACAAAAATACCATGTGGAGAAAATGCTCTGATAGGCCTGCTGAGGCGTCCGGTGGATGATCCACCTGATCCGGCGGATCATCCACCGGATCCAGTAGTGCAGGTTGTTACTGAGGGACTTAGCCAAAATCCTGGCTCGACGTCCAAAACTCAGTAGTATGTTGTGTTACTCGGGGACTTGGTCAAAATTCTGACTACAGGTCCGCGGACAGGTTTCGAACCTCGTCACACCCCATCACCAAACACGACCCGAAAGTGGGTAGAGTGCGTGGAAACAGTGCAGAGGACCCATACACCATGTGCAATGGGACATGCGCCTTGAGAAAGGCGCTTCGCACGTGAATGAAGGCGCCACGGCAAGTGGCGGCGTCAGGCTTTTGTGGTGGGTGAGACCTGCGCTTCGGCAAGCATAACTTCAGCTACGCTTGGCCGAATTGCGCGCGGTTTGGTGCGTTAGAGAGCTCATGACTAGCCCTATAAATGTTGTGATCATGTCTATGTTCAAAAACTAACTCAAAATGACCTTATTCCCTCCGCAAACTGACTGTCTCTAAATTCCTGATCACATAGCGTGAGGCGACCAGAAAGCTCACGCTAAGTCTCAGATTCGCCCAAAACAGTAGACGTGAACCACAAGAGACGATCACACAAACATCGGGACCGCACCACGCGGATCTCATCCTGACAAAGGGTTATGGGCCCACAGGTCTGAATGCCTCCAACGTTCACGTCTTCCGCAGCGCACGGGATCGTCATCTTGGACATCTCCGTGAAGTTCTGAGAACTCGTCGGAGTAGCAGCTGTGCACATGGCGCAGAAGGAGATGCAGCCCATTCAGAAGTATGCGGGCGGCCCAGGTTTCGGGCTATGGAGGTGGCAGTTCGAACTGCACCTCTCGCATAAGGGGCTGCTGGATGTCATGCTGGGAAAGGAGGAGCTCACAGAGGCGACTGCTACGGACGCGGAGAAGCAGGCCTTCGAAAAGAAGAACACGGAGGCGCACATGCTCCTGGTGTCCGGGACAGCCGAGTCGCAGTGGGGCTACTTCCAAGGCTGCAAGCTGGCAACCAAAGCTTGGGAAAAGCTCTGCGCCATCCTCCAATCCAAGTCGCTCGTGAACAAAATCTTCGCGATGAAGCGACTCCTCACAGTGAGAATCGAGGAGGGAGATGATGCCATCTCCGCCATGCAGCAGATCGAGTCGCTTGCCTCACAATGCAATGACGTGGGGTGGAAGATCGACATGCAGCCGCACGCGATGGCCCTCCTCATGGCCCTACCTGACAGTTGGGGTCTACTCATCACCGTCCTTGGAGGATGGTCGGAGGACAAGCTCACCTATGGCGCGTTCGCAGAGTACATCCGCAACGAGGCACAGCGTCAGAGCTGCGGGGAGTCCTCGTCTTCCTCATCGGCCCTTGTCACAAAAACGCGCGGTGGCGGAAGCGGGGGCCGAGGAAGTGGCAGAAAGTACGGCGGCAAGAAGGGCGCCAAGAAAGGTGTGTGCCGCAATTGCGGCAAGGAGGGCCATTGGTCCCGTGAGTGCCCGGAGGAGGCGAAGACCAGTGGCAAAAACAACAAGGGCAGGTCGCTCCTCAATGACAACAAGAACCACTTCCTCAAGAAGGCCAACAGGCGGTGCTTGGATTCCGGGGCCGAGGAGCACACCCAAGTCGAGAAGGTGGGGTTCGTCACCTATGATAAGTCCTCCAAGTCAATGGTGGTCGCGAACGACAAAGTCGAGCCGGCGGCCGGCCAAGGCGACGTGGAGGTGGAAGTCGTGGTGGGTGGTAAGAAGGAGTTGTGCACAATTCGTGATGTGCAGCACGTCCCCGGCCAGGCTGACATTTTGTGTGTCAGCTGCTTGACGGACAAGGGATATGAGGTGCTCTTCCGTAGGAAAGGCGCAGTGGTGCGCATCGACGGCGACGGCGAGGTCGTGCTGGAGGCAAAGCGCGAGGGCGGTCTCTACATCGTGGAGACCAAGGTGGTCCCCGCGGCATCCGACGCAGCAGATTCGCAAGAGCGCATC
>SZWC01000232.1:438575-478206 GCA_023375785.1 Penium margaritaceum | reverse complement strand
TAGCAACTGGTCTGGCCTCTTCTTGGGGCAGTTGCTCTCATAGTGGCCCTCCTTGCCACAGTTGAAGCACTCCCCCTTCTTGTCACCCTTCTTGGTGCCCTGTTTGGCACCCTTCCACTTGTTGCCTCGGCCTCCACAATGAGGATGAACTGTGTACGCAGAACTTGATGCCGCTGCACTCTCTCGACCGCCACGTTGCATCCACTCATTGCGCACGTACTTAGCAACCTTCGGGTACTTCAGCTTGTCGGAATGCCAGCCAACAAGCACTGTGATCATGGGACTCCAACTGTCCGGCAAGGCCAGAAGGAGGATCATAGCTTGCAAGTGAGAGTCAACCTCCCAACCAGTGGCCACGCACTCCACTACAAGTGACTCAATCTGCTGCATGATTTCCATGATGTTGTCACCTTCATTGGCTTGGAGGGTGACGAGCCGTTTGAAGATGAAGAGATGATTGGTGAGGTTGCTTGACTGATAGATGGAGCAGAGTTTTGACCATGCGTCTGCGGCCAGGGTACATCCTTGGATGTGCCAAAGTTGTGGTGGGCATAACACGGACACAAGAAGCACCAACGCCTTTTTGTTGTGCTTCTTGTATGCCTCCTTCACCTCAGCCGTTGCAGCCTCTAGCGGAGCAGTCTCATCACCCTTGACGCGCTCAAGCAGTCCCTTGTCATCGAGGAAGACCTCAAACTGCCACCTCCACAAGGTAAAGCTTCTCCCATCAAACTTAAGGACAATACGGCTGCTCTCTTACTCGCTGGTCGCCATGTCTTGTTGTTGAAGCGTGAACTCAAGCTGGCTTGGAACCCCTTAGAGGCGTGGGCCTGTAACCCTTTGTTGGCCTGAGGGTGAGTGTGCATCTTGGAGGGTCCCTAGCATTGGCTGATTCACACAACCAACTGTTTTTGGAGGGATTGAGACTGTGGAGGCAACTCGTTCCAAGGATGGCAGAAACCTGGTCAGAGAGTGAGGCAATATTTTTGGCCTCAATTAACTGGGAATAAACTCTTGATCAAGGCTCACAAGCAGTGGCATTTTCTAGCCACTGATCTAAGCTTTCCAGAACACCAAAGCATGCCAGATTTGGAGCTTCCTAGCAGATTCTATGGCTTCTAGAGTGGCCCTTGGTAGGTTGTCCTTTTTCCCACCTAGGAAGGCATCCCTTCCTTCCTCTAGAAGCTTTTGCCCCTTCCTAGATTCCTCAGCTTGCTTCTAGTAGGAGGGAAGGTATCTAGAAGACCAAGATACTCCTAGATGCCTTGTAGAATAAGTCACCCCTTCTAGAAGGTGTGCCACCTTCCTGGACCCTCACCTGGCCTTCTAGAACCTTAAGGAGGAATTCTAGAGCTTGAGCTAGCTTCCTGGCATTCATTTTCCACCTCCCTTAAAGTAGGGCAGAAATTCATCTTCTGGGACTTGAACCCGGGCCCCTACCTATAGAGGTGGACCATTAACCACTGAGCCACCTTGGCTTGTCTTTTTGGTGTTCCTTTTTTGGAGTTACTCCTGCCATGGTGAGGAGCATCACTCCAACAAGCTCCTCTTGATAGCCTCCCATTGGTCTACGTCAAAAGCGGCATGGGTCTTTCGTAGGCTCTCTGGACCAAGTGCCAGTGGGAACGACCATGCCGTTAGCACACGAGCGGCGCAAAGTCCCGCTGGAGCCCGGGCCATTGTGGCAGAGACTGCACGATGATACTCTTGTGAGATGAGAGCGTAGTCCAGGGCAGAGCCTGGGTGAGTTTCCTAGACAACAAGGCCAAGGACCATGAGGCCAAGGAGCTTGATGCTGGGCTCACCACTTACGACAGTGTGAGGAGATGAAGGTATGTCGACAGGTGTGTTGGAGGCTGGACGGGGTGCCCTGATGCGAGGAACCTGGGGTGGCGCCGGCTTATGAGGCTGTAGAATGCCACCAGGATCACGAGTGTAGACCTGGTGTGCCGGGGCCAATGATGGCAAAATGAGCTCGGCAAGGACAAGGTGGCAAGGCGGGGATAGGCGTCGGGTCCGATGACAGGGAACTACTTGACACGGGCGGATCCATGGGGGTGGGTGCATCGGAAGCCAGAAGGGGGTCAGCCACAGTGTCAGGCTAGGTTGAGGACTCAAGGGAGGACTCTGAATCGGACGGGGGCACGGCATTGCCGGCAGGGGACCTGGGCGGCAAGGTGGACAGCGAGGGAGGAGCATCCGGGCCATCCCCTGCCGAGGGTGTGCATGCAGGCAAGACAACCTGTGCCTCTAGAGCTGGAGTGGCGCGACAAATATCTCCCCCATGAGACAATAGTGATAGAGAAAGAGAGGAGGTGGACCGGATGCGAGGGAGATCGCAAGGGAAGAGGACCTCAAAAAACAGGGCATCACGAGACTCAACAACGTGATGGTAGACCGGGTCCTAGAAGCGCCAGGCCTTGGACTGATGCAAGACACTGACAAAGGTATAGAGATGGCTGCAATGGGCATGCTTGCTATCCCACTGGTCCTTGGTGAGCAAGACGCTGGTGATGCACCCCTAGACACGAGCAAGCTAAAGATTAGTCCATTGACCACACCACAATGTGTACGACGTGGCCTGGTGGGGAAGGGGACCATGGGGAACGCAGTTCCATACCTTGGTCATGTAGGACATGACCTGAAAGAAGAGGCCTTTGGAAAAACCAGACTTGACACACATGGTGCGGATAACATCGGCCATGGTGTAGTTCCAACGCCCTGAGACACCGTTTTGCTGTGGTGTCCCAGGGGCGCATGTCTCATGATGGACCCCTGACTGTTGAGATAGGCGGTAGTGTCCCCCATGTACTTGCCGCTGCGGTCAGTTCGAAAACATTAGAGGATGAGGCCACACTCGCGCTCAGCAGCGAGATGCCAGGCACGAATGGCGGAGGTCACATCGCTCTTTCGGCAAAAGAAAATGACCAAAAACAGCACGAGTAGTCATTCGTGAGCGTCAGCACATACTGGCTGCCCTTGTCAACAGACGCGACATGCAGGGGGTCCACAAGGTCTGAGTGGACGAGGTCCAGCGGGTGCGTGGCCCGAAATGAGGACGCAGGGTAGGAGGCTCTATGCATCTTGCCCTGGTTGAAGTCAATGCACTCGATGTGGCAAGGCCACTGGAAGGTGGAGGGATCAAGTGCGAGCACAGGCTGAGTGTGGATCATGCTATCAACAACATTGGAGTGTACGTGCTGGGGGGAAAGAACATTGGTGACAAACACATGTGCAATGGTGGATGAGGGAGGGGACACAGATGAAGGATGTCCAGTGACGTGTGAGAGGTTTTCACGGTGGATAACAAGAAACATGACCTGACCAGATGGGCGAAGGGAGACAATGCCAATGCCACAGCAGTGACAGATGTCCATTGTCATGAGGTCGAGAGCCGTTACACACAGGAGGCTGAGTTTCAAACCAGGCACATACAACACGTCGGTCACGAAGACATCACCAGACGGACCACAAAAACTAATGACGCCAACACTACGGAGTGGTAAGATCTGCCCCGACCCCGTCCAGACACTGTGAACACTGCCAACGGGACCAAGTATGCTAAACGCCTGGCAGAAGAACCTCTTGTGATGTGTGGCACCAGAGATGATGATCCAGGTACTGTCCGGGTCGCGAACCGAGGCTGTGACATTATAATGAGCGACGAAACAGGATGTGAGAAGGGAGATGGAGGTCAAAAGCTGAGTAGAAAGGACAGATGCAAAGCATTTATGCCAGTCATCCAACCATGTGACATCATCAAAAGCCGGCTCTGAAGGGAAATAGGCGGCTTCCCGGAGGGCCCCTTGTAGGTCGATTTCTATGAGGCAGTGGGAGACCTCTCGGCTAGTAGTCACACAACTCGCACTTCGTTGGGGAGGAGGCGTGATGCCGACTTGCATGGTAATGAAAGTGTGCAGCTGGCGGATCTGAGCAAAGGAGTTGACATGCGTCACGGACTACGGGGTCACAGCCCCGAATGCGGATACGAGCTCCACTTGGACGGAGGCTGTGGTTATTACACGGACTATGATGGAGGGTATTACTGCTATTGTGGCGGTGGTGCATACGGCTGTGGTCGAGGCGAGACATACTACAATCGTTGTTGGTGATGAAGAAGGGACGGCGGATGCTACGGTGAAGGCTGAGGAGCCGGCTGTAGGGTGGAGTAGGTGGTGGCCACAGTGTTGTTAGGGGAGAAGGGAGCAGCGGTTGCAACGAAGGTGCCAAGGTGGCACTGATGCTGATGGCGTATGGCAGTGAAAATGCAGGCCTTATCAGTAGGGATGGGGCACATGAATCACCTGTGCACCGTCAAGCCACAATTATGGCATGTCCGGGTAGTGCCACCAGAAGAAGAAAACTGCCCCTTTCCCTTGTCCTTCCTGCACTTATTTCCCCCCTTTCCCTTGGTTCTACTAAAGAAGGAAATGCCGGAGGAAGGGGTGGAGGGACCACAAGAGGTGGAAACTATGATCGCGGAAGAGCCACTGAGCTGAAGCTGTGTCCCTCTGTACTTCCTCAACGCAAAGGAAGAGGTCATATGCCCAGGTCATCAAAGTGCCATGGGCCACTAGCGCCTTGAGGATGGGTAGGCCATAAGGGACAAAAATGTCCGCAAACTCAAGAGTGGCATCATTCTTGATGGTGAGGAGGGAAGCAAGTAGGGGAGGCACAACTATCTTGAGCCAACATAGGATATCCTTTGTCCGGTTCTAGTAGGTGGTGAAGGACTCGGACTCCCTCATGTGAAGGGATTCCGAGTCACCGTATCCTGAGCCCGCCGGGGGTCAGTGATGGTGTTGTCAGTGGTGTCATCAAGGAACGGCTCCAGCACAGTGCGGTCAGCATCAGTACTCCTCTTCAAGCTTTGCAATGTCTGAAAACCTGTGTGGCGTCGTTCTATTCAGATGGGTGATTGTTCAGTACAGATCATTCCTCACGGACAAGAGTCACGCCTTTCACTCCTGCCCTTTGCCGTTTCCCGACTCATTTTTCTGCAACCTTACCCCCTTTTTGGTCTGTTGCTTACTCCGGCAGTTGCCAACAATGTGCCCAACTTCTCCACAGTTGCAGCATATGCGTGTGTCTCTCTGGTCAATGGCGTCTACTTCCATCAGAGTTGAGGAGTCCCCCAACTGGCTTTTCCGTTTCCACAATAATTGTGGTGAGGAGGTGGTCACCAGCCGTGGGATTCCTAGATCTGAGTGTTGTATTCGACACTGTCCATCCTTTTTGCTGATGCAATCATCTGTGGTAGGTTGTTTTGGATGCCAAAAATGGCAATCGCTCGTTGGATGTGTCACTTGAGGCTATTGTAGTAGAAGCAGAGTTTGTCGGGGGAGATATCTGCACCAATGATGATCTCATGGAATCTCCACATGTAGTCTAACACGCTAGACTGCTGACAGAGACACTGGAGTTTGTACCAAGCATCAGACTTCTCGTTCATCCATCCAAATCATGCCAGTATGGCGTGCGCGAACTCGTTCCAGTCGGTTGGTGGCGTAAGCGCATCTTGCAACTGCACATTGATGTGCTCCATGGGTAGAACACATGCGGTCGACGATATGAGACGGGCGCCATTGGCTGTTGATGAGGCTCCGCCAGTCTCCTGGTGCGGTTGGATGGCCTTTAGGTCACACCACCAACTTAATTCCATGCCACGTAAAAGCACGGCTGCAAGGTCAATTGTCTTTTGATCGTAATTGACCCCAACAGCAGTGAAGTACACCTCCAGACTTTTCAGTTACATCCAAATTGTTGGTGCTTTTGAGTTTGCAGGATCGAACGGTTTGTGAGGGATCGGGTGAATCTCAGGCTCGCTCAAGAGTTGGGTGTTTCTTTCGACCAGCACTGCCTCTCGTGAACTTGCATTGCTAAGAGCCTCCATTGTGAAGTTGAGTTGTTGGAGCAAATGGTTGTTGATTCCCTTGAGGGCAGAGACATGGTTTGCCAGCTCCTCGTTGATCCACGCTTGTTGTGTGGTGCCACCTGTCATTCCTGTTATAGTCGTCAAGGCTGTCGGTAGGGGCAACTAGTTTATTGCCGTTGTATCCATGACCGGATTGGTCTTCAGAGCCGTAGGGGTTGATCCAGCTACCGCATGGCCTGCCACGCTAGTGTTCGTTGCGGCTTCAGGGTTTGCGTGCATAGGCACATTCTGCTCCTCCATCGCCGAAGGCCACCTTGAAGACACGCTGCTGGTTGTAGGTTGCACTCACTTGCTTCAGAGCATAGTCGCAAAGTATGCGAAGTCTTGACGTGCAAGATGCGCCGACGGCTTGTGCAAGGTAGTCCTCCGGATGGGTAAAGCAGTCGGATGGCTCTCCAACACCGGTGCACTCTGATACCAGGTGTTCTGCCAAACACAGCATAGATGGTGAATATGTAGAAGTTGCGAGGCAGAACACGATGTAGAATTTGGGACCCTTGAGCAATTTGTAGTTATCGGTAAGTGTATTTCGATGACAAATGCCAAAATGATTGAACATGTATACACACATGTTGAGTTAAGAATGAAGGATAGTTGGAGTCATTGGGTTGATTGTCGAGGGATGCGTGTGGAGTCACGTCGTGAGTGGTCGGATTTGAGAAGATCCGTCAAGGGGGGCTTCATTGATGGATGGTGAAGATGCAAGATGCATCTTCATGAATCGAGATATGTCTTGATGCATCGAAAAGTCGACCAAAAGGTCATGATTATTCTGTCGTTAATTATAAAAAGTGGTCGAATTTGTCAGAAGCTATGATGGAGGGTAAGGGCAGCGGAAGAATTGCCCTTCACCGTCAGAGCAAAAATCTAGGTCTCGCTACACAGTGGGCCATTTTTGTCATGAGAAAAATGTCCAATCAGAAGATTAGGGAATCGTGTACGCGTGGTACGTAACACACGGAGCGGAACATAGGTTATTCATGTTATCCCAAGCAGAATATGGGTGGTTCACGCGGACAATACACGAAGCAGAAAATCATTTGATTATTTGGGACAAATGGATAACTTGTATCAGGCAATAAGTGTACTTCAATGACAAGTGTGGAGTGAGTCGAGCACATATAAACAATGCCTAGAATGAGAATGAGGCATATGATGGGTCCTTGGCACTCAAGCCATGCAACCCATGCAAGGGCATGTTGTGAGTGGCTGCTTTGAGAAGCTCCACTGAGAAGTTGGGGGACTTCAAAAATGTCGAGGCGCGTCTTTGTAAAATTCCAACACAGTAAAAATTTTGACCAAACAACATCAAAACATCAATATATTCTGTGATACATCTTTTCACCATTCTGAAAGGTGGTTGAAGTTTTCATAAATTCTGGAGTGCAACACCAGAGGTTGGTGTAACGTGTAAACTCTCCACCTCCTACATGGACGTCTTCATCAGAGTTTGCACAATAGTGTCCATAGCTTGCTTGAGGGGTTTTTCCCTGTGTGTCACTCTAAGGGAAATCATCATTAATGACCCGGTCAAGGAGACTTGAAAACTTCAAGTCTCCAGAGGCCCATCTTTGTTTTTACCTCGCCCCTCCATTGTGGCTCCAAAACAAGAGGGGTATTACACAGATTCTTTTTATTTTTCATGAGTTTTTTGGTTTCAAAACTCTAAGTTTGTCCTAAAATGAACTCAAGCTTGGTTTTTGACACATCGGCACAAAATCTTTGCGTGCAAGGTACACTCATTTTTTTTTCGCCAAAACTTTGTGATTTTCTCACGTCACTCTTGCTTGCGCCTATCTCTTATCCTCGCTCGCTCTTGCTGGCAAGGAGGGCGAGCGAGGGCGAGAGCACAAGGCAACGAGCCTTGCCCTCGAGGTCCTCATGGCCTCTCAACCGTTGATCGAGCTGGTGGCTTGATCGGCGGCTAGTGGCTCGTTGTTGGGTGGCCGGTCACCTGACCAGCCGTTGCCACCAGCCGGCTGCCAGCCGGCTGGTAACCGGCGGGTCGCTGGCCACTGGCAAGCCCTCACAATAGCAAGGTAGGAGGGCCTAAAGGGGGCCTCCCGCTACGTTCCTCCCCACTTGTTATGAACTGTCCCGGTTCATGACCAACAAGTGGGAGTGCAAGATACCGAGTCATCAACATTGTGAAAGAAAATTGATGATTTCAATCACAAGCTAACCATAAACACATGCATGGCACTTCAAACTAAGATTCATCTTGTCTGTTAGCATAGCTAGTGGCCTCCCCCCTTAAGGCTGGATCGTCCACGTGACGACCATGCTGGGCGTCACCAACCTCATATGGTCACTTTCCATGAATGCTACCATGTGGGAATGTTGTTCACTATTGCCGTGTTTAGATGGTGCCTCCTCCTACGCATTGACCTATGTGACCTGCTAGTTTGTTCCAGCACTCGTTCACCATCCCTGTGAAAAACCAAGATGCAGACTCCCATGAGTTTTGTATAGTTCCACAACTAGCCTCATGATCTAGGATTTCCCTAACCACCCACAATTGGAGTGTACGCTCTCGCTGCTGGAGTGGGCGAAGGACCCCATATTGGCTATCGACAGCAAGGACTGCCAGTGGTGGCTGAATAATTTAATCTGCCATGCATGGAGCTAGAAGGCTCACATGAAACACGCCATACATCTACATACCCAGCCGGAGCAGAAATCCGTATGCCACTGGCAAGGTGCGTGCAACGATTGTAATTGCACCAATCCACTTTGGTAAACGTTTTTGTGCCCCTAGAGACATCAGCTAAAGGTTCTTAGTGGTAATCAGTAGCTTGTCACTGATGTCAAACGAGACCTTATAGCCACTTTTGTCAGCATGTGTTTTTTTCTCATTGCCGAGCAGCTTGAAGGTGAACAATCACCTCTTGTAATAAGGAGCCTATGCGCTCTGCAAAGGCTTAAGCAGAAGGAACTTTTCCTCCTATACTCCCATTCTTCACCAATGAAGAGGGCACCACTGGATGCCGACCACTGTTCAACACGAATGGTGTGAACTGTGTGGACTCATTCACCGAGTTGTTAACCCAAAACTCTGCCGGTGTTGAAAATTTGTCTCAGTCATTATGGCAGGGTCCACGTACATGCGAAGCATCTACTCTAGAGTGCAATTCATACACTCTATTTATCTGTTGGTTTAAGATTGAAACTCGGGTGACATTCATTACTCACTGCCGAAGTACTCGTGTATCTGTCTCCAGAGCTTACCTGCAAAATGTCTACCTATGCTAGAGATAATGTGCAACTGCAATCTGTGGTACTTCAAAAAACCCTCAATGAAGACACGAGTGTTCTCCTCTATGTTCACATAAATTATTGTAGGAATGAAGTGAGTCATCTTCATCAAAACATCGAAAACCAGTGATTCTGCATAGTGGCTGTGTCAGGAAGACCAATAATAAATTCCATGCTGACGCACTCCCATGTAGTCCCAATGATGGGAGGCTATTGGAGGAGTCCAGCAGGCTTCTTTACCTGTCTTGTTTTGAAGACATGGGTTGCACGTCATGTGATGAATACCTACAAACGTCGACACTCCATCTTGGCTACTAATCGTGGTCCGAGAGTGCTTCGGTTTTTTTAGGTCCCATATGACCTTGGACCGGCGGGTCGTGGAACTCGTAGATACCCTACTAATGTTCAACCTTGATGATTGACTTGACATGAAGTATAGAATCTTTAATTTTGTTCATGTGTTTTCCTGGTGAATTTATTTAGGTGGATGCTAAACTTTGGTTCAACGGTAATTGGTACTCTGTAAACTTGTCATCGAATCCGAATAACTCCAAGCGCAGATGTCGGTAGCAGATTATGCGTCGTTCCGTCGTTTGTGGGGTCGCAATTCCACGTGCGCTGCAAAAGAGCATACGGCCAAGAAATGGACCCATGGATCTATTTGGTGGCCGTTGGGATGAATCTGCCGATTCGCAACGGATTTCATGATTTTAACATCTAAAGTAGCTCTCCTACACGTCTGACTGATTTGCCTGCTTGTCAGCTGAATCAAAGTGCATCCCACAATTAATCCTTGGGCAGTTGTGCTGCCATCTGTCACTTTCACTACTCATCGCCACTCGCCATGGATCGATTCCTCCAGAAAGTGTTCCCTGAGGAGCGTGCACGTCGTCTGGCACATGCTGTCCGCCAAGGTCATCCCCCACATCCGCTTCCTCCCAAGAGGCCTGTTGGTCAGCCATGCGAGCTTCAAACCATTGCGTCCGCCGAGAGTACTGAGGCGTCCCAACATGCGGCAGCCTTCATGTCAAGCTACGGTGAAGAACCGGCTTCCATCGCCTTGGCTCTCTCTGTGCCTGCCATTGTTCCACTTGTCATCTGTCCCAACGACACGTTGACTCGTCAACGTCCCTTGGATCCAGGCATTGGCTGTTCGCGAGACCATGAAGCTGCTGGAAAACACTTACGGGTGGAGACGGAGAAGCTGAGTCGGCAGGGTGCAGTGAACAACGATCGCCATGCACCAACGTACGCCAAGAAGGGGAAGGCGAAAGTCACCAACGGCGACGTCCAGCCGGTGCGCAGTGCACCAATCACACGGCGCCAAAGTGGTTTTCTCCGCATCCAGGAGAGAACCAGCTAGAACAGCCATGCAGCGGTTGACAACGACGTTGCCAGCGAGAGCGGAAGCGATGGCAACGTCGCCGTTGACAGCAGCAGCGAGAGCAGCATCAGCGCCGACATGGATGACCGGGACAACGACGACAGTACAGACACCGAGTTCATGGTACTCCAGGTGTCCCCCGCAACAACGGCGACATCAAGTGGCAGCGGGGCATCCACAGGTACCAAAAGGGGCCCGTACTGCAATTGGTTCGGCAGAGGGCATTTTTGCAAGATTTACAAAGCCATGAAATTGAAGCAGACGACGTGTTCAGCGGTCAAGCATCTTCGTAAAAATTTTTGTACCCTCGACAAGCAGTGTGACTATTATCAACTCACACCATCGACCGTGGCAGGGTGGTTTGAGCTTGGCTCTTTCTTCCTCAAATCGCAGTACAAAGATGCTGTCATCTCCGCCCTCCGTGTCCCTCCATCTGCGCCCATCTCCGTCAACCACAAGCGGAAGCAGGGGCACAGTGGCAACAAGGCTTGGATTGCTTCTTGCCCTGACATTGTCGATGCCATAAAATAGATAATTGGGCAAGCTCGTGCCGCCGGAAATTCCCTCAACACAAAAACCATTCGCAAGCAAGTCCACAATGTCATCGCTGCACATGCCCCGGACATGCTTGAGGCGCTGGGACCATGGGCTTTTGGTCGTCCGTGGGTTTGTGAATTCGTGTGGAGAGAGATGGGGTGGTCCTGGCGGTGTGGTACGATGGCGGCAGAAAAGTTGCCCACCGATTGGGAGGAGCGCGTGCTAAAATTTCACCGCCTTGCTGCTATCATGGCAAAGCTCTATGGCATCAAACCGTTCTTCGTACTCAACGCAGACCATATGGGGATTCAGCTAATGCCATCGGCGGACCACATGTACACGCCCATCAGGAGGAAAGACGTGGGCGATATCGGCTTGGAGGACAAGCGCAAGATTACGGCACTTGTCACAAGCAGCATGACCAGGGAGATGCTGCCACTGCAAATCATCTTTGGTGGTAAGTCCACGCGCTGCCTCCCTCACGGTCCACATGCGCAGCAACTTCTTGATGCTGGTACAAACCTTACATTTATGCCCAACCACTGTGCAAATGGCGAGACAAAACATGAATGGGTTCGGAGCATCGTAGTTCCATACCACCACCACATGTGCAAGCAGTTGAACATTTCGGTTGGTAGTGCGGATGTGCTTCTCATCCTGGATGCGTGGCGTCCCCATGCATGCGCGAGCTTCCAAGAATGGCTTTCCACCAACTTCTCTTACATCCACACCTGCTACATCCCTCCTGGCTTCACGTCGAAAGCGCAGTCATGTGACGTCAGCATCATACGCCCATTGAAGAACAAACTCAAAGAGCTGTATGCGGCATGGGGCACTGTCCGCACTACCCAAGCCTTGCCCATCCAAGTTGGCACGGGCATCCTCAAAGAGGAGGGTTGTGCGTGGTTCTATGCTGCCAGGCAGCATATCGGTTAGTGAGGAGATCGTCAAAGGGGCTTGGGCGAAGATGAACTTTCCACGTGTCCATAATCCAGATTTTTAGCGTGAAGCTGTGCCTTTTGTTGGCGAGCTCTTGTTCAGTACCGAGGAAGAGGAAGAGGGCGACGTTGTTATCTGAATTGGCTGATTTTCTTCTATTTTCAGTAACTGTGTATTTTGAACATGCAATTCCTTGTCGTTTTCCTAAAATCATGTGTGCCTCAATTGTGGACATGCATCAAATGCACTCAGTAGTGCTCGTGTCTTTGAACGAAATTTGTGGAAATTGTGTCTTTCACGTAGGACCACTTATGGTATTATTGTTTCAAGATAGCCCATGAGAATCCACCTGTGTAGTCAAATACTTTCCTTTATGATAAATTTGAAATTAATTAGGTGGTACCATAACTGTAGATGACAAATTCAAATTTGACTACAAGAATTTTGGAAAATATATTCAAAATAAAGTTAAAGATCAGTAGGGTAATCTTTCCTCAAAGGTCTCCTGAGTCTGGCACATCAACTTGTTCTCCGTGCCATAAGATTCTTGCAGACTCCATCAATCCCTACTTGTCTATATTTTCATAGTTTTGGAACCAAGAATCCACATAGTATCTCATCCGGATCCTGGTTATAAAATCATTGTAATGGATAATCTCTCGAGGTGGTTGCCACAGAGGTGCAAGGGGATCTGGTATCTACATTGTTGCTATCGCAATGACCACAAACTACCCACTGACCTCGATGATTTCTTTAATTTCCACGGGCCTCGTGGGTTGGCCACATTGATGCGTCCTTACCGATATTCCCACAATGAACAAGTAGCTTGGGTATTCACTCCAACGCACCTGTTGTCTTGACAGGTTTGGTTGCGTTTGGAAAACACCAATGGGTTGTGGACCGTCGCAACCGTCACACCCCCTTTAGCGTCCTTAAGGTAGCAGCCCCACATCTTGAAAGCGTGTACCATCGTGAGGAGCTCTTCATCTCCACTTGTGTACTGCGTCTCTACGGGGGTGAGCTTCTCATGTGCAACTGGGTGATCATTATGCATGAGGATTGCTCCAAGTCCTACTATCGATACTTCAGATTGAACCTCCCACGGTTTCGATGGATCTGAGAGATCTAACAAGGGTGTGGACATAAACTCTTTGACTTTGATGAAACCGTTCTTTGGATGAGATGTCCATTCTCAATGCATGTATTTTTATGTGAGCTTGGTGAATGGTGTTACTATGGTCAAATTCCCTTACATGAAGCATCGAAAGTAGTTTGCAAGTCCGACGAAAGACCAAATGTTTCCAACCGTTTCTGGATGTGGTCAATCCACCACCGCTTGGAACTTTTGTGAGGCGACACGGATACTGTCCTTGCCAACTATGTGTCTAAGGTATTTGAGTTCATCTTGTGCAAACTTGCACTTGTTCACTTTTGTATAGAACGTTTGTTCTCAAAGGATTGCAATGACTTAGCATAGCTGTTCTATGTGCTCTTCCATTGATTAAGAGAAATCCATGATGTCATCCATGTATACCAAGATGAATTGACTGAGTTGCTTGGTGAATTCTTGGTTAGTTACTCCTTGGAAAGTTATCTTGGCGTTTGTTTGTCTGAAGCAAAAAACTTGGAAGTGATAGTGTCCCATGTTCATTCAAAATGTTGTTTTGGACACATCATCTTCCTTGATGCAGATTTGATGGTACCCTTGAGACAATCCAAGGAAGAGAAAATTTTTGTCCCTTGGAGTTGGCCAAACAGTTCCTCAATCACTATAAGAGGAATCGATTCCTTGCCATCAGCTTGTTGAACGCCTGGTATTCCACGCACATGCATAAACCGGTTTCCTTTTTGTTCACAAAAAGGATAAGCACACCGTACTATGAGCTACTTGGCTCGATCCACCCTTTTGCAAGTTACTCTTTAATTTGGTATTTGACATCTCCCCCTTTTATGCTAGACTAAGGCAATGCATGGATCTGAAGAGAGGAGTGGCCTCCGGTTGCACTGGAATCATACGCCCTATCTGTCTTTCTAGTGGAAGCGCAGCTGGTGGATCTTGGAATACATCTGAGAACTCCACCACTAGAGATTTGATCTCTTGTGGCGTGTCTTCCATCTCGTCATCCTCAAATTTCCACAGGTGAGCCAAGAAGTATCAACATCGTTGTTGGATAAATCTCTTGACCTACATTGCAGACAAGCTCGCATGGATTTTTTGGCGGGTTGATAACAATTCCGTGCTTTGAATCATCGTAAAAGGACCTTGTCCCTTTTGAATGATTAAGTACCTCAAGCCTTTCTTTTCCAGAGCCAAGGATCACCTAGCACCAAATCAAACGATGAAGAAGGTTGAGTACCTTCAATGTGACTCTCTGTGTGTAACATTGAAAGCAAATTCTTGTTTTGCAGGTATCGATCACAGATACCATACAATAATCACTGATGAAAATTGCTCCATTCGATGGCTCGTTTTTTAGGCCCACCTGTTGGGCAAAGCCAAGGCTGACAAAGGAGTCATCCCTTCCATTTCCGGTCAGTACATTCACTGGAGCAATAGCTAGGTGTCCTTTGAATTGCATCGTCATGTTACCTCTACTCTTCCAAGTGAACATGCTCGACGATAACAAGCTGATTTTGTGACAAACACAGAATCTATATGGCGCGTGTAAAAACTCCCATGATTCACCAACTCGAGTCCACATCTTGTGGGTACGTGTGAATTTGGCTAGTACCTTCCAGGCTTCAGGTTAGGTTTGGATACCTCCGCATTGGCCCTGCTGTCCTCCAAATGTCCACGATTCTGCAAGGCAAGCGTTACACGGGCTGTGCTTGAGTGTCCGCTGAACAACCATGGTACGTACAACTTTCGCGATCGCACAACCAACCCAGAGCCCTGGACTGGGCGTCGAGCAGGTTTCGAGGATAGCCAAGCCAATGCGGAGGTAAACAAACCTACCCAAAAACTTGGGAGGGTCAAGGTCATCGAAGCATACACGAGTGGACCAAGGCACCGCAAAATAACCACTATGAAGGAGTTTGCTTCACTCACCGCATCATACAACTCTTGTACAATGGTCGGTGTCACCACCACAAAGCATATTTGGTCATGCATCTCTTCCAGAGATGCAGTTTTTAGTGGGCAATACTGGTCAGCAAGTGTAGAATGAGGAATAGTAAGAGGAGAGAAAACAATAGAGAAGTTTGAACTCATCAAAAACTCAAATTATGTAACATCCTCATGTGAAAACATGAATCCAAACTCGTGATCCAGTTTTTCCCCTGAATGGTTCCCACTATCGTCACTCATGGATGGGAAGAACCCACACCACGACCCTATCCATTACCACGACCGGGTCCATTGCCTTGATCACGGCCTCGTCCACGTCCTTGTCGGCGACATCCTATTGCACCAACTCGACGAGGTGCCATAGCTGCAGCCAACAAGGCAGCCTCTTTTCCACCATCAGTAGCCTCAAGGCACTGGGCCATAAAGTGACCAGGGTACATGCAATTGCGGTAGAGTCCATCGCAGAAGGCTGTGTCGGGATGCTCACGTGCCGCCTGCAGCTCGTCCTTTTTACGGCTAGGCTTGTGGGTGGGGATCTTATACCCACCAGCCTTCTTGACTGGAGGGCTTATGGGTTGCTTGCCATTGACCCCGCTCCGCTGTCCGGTTGCCCCACCAGTTTATGCAGCGTCCATGCGTACGTTGTGGCCTTGCTGTGCATGCACGTTCGGCCTTGCATCTGAGTAGTACTCTGAATACAATTCACTCATGTAGTCGCTCAATGCCCTCAAGCTTGTCCAAGCCTAACAGGTTGCCATTGTGGTGGTCTTCTCTTTCAGCTTTTCGCTGGCCAAACCATCACGCAAGTACTCCAGCAGCAAGCACTGTGGTTACTTGAAGGTCTCGGTCCCATTTGCCCTAGGTCAAGCATTTAACTTTCTCCGCAAGTGCGATGAACTTGCTCGAGTAAACCTTGAGCGAGCTATCCTCCTGCCTGTAGTCCTTGATCTTGTGGACGGCGTGCTACGTATCCTCATGCCGGGTGCACTTCTTGCACATGATAGTGCAAAAAACCTCCCACGACATGGGCTGCTACTCAAGGTGTGGTTGTTGCACACCCCACTCCTTGAACACGTACTTGAGAGCTTGTCTTCAAACCGTGTTGTGGCAAGTTTGTCCCACTGGCCGAGTGCAACTTTGTGGACACGTAGAACATGATCCATGCGACTCATGCAATTGATCAGCTTCACGCCCTTTTGGAATATCTCCACACTATGGAGGAAGGACGTGTTCATGACCAGCCCTAAAGGCGTCAAGATAGGGAAGTCCTCGCTACCACTAGCTGTTGCATCAACACCTATGACCCACTGCGATCACTGATGTATCAGTGATTTCTGGTGTGACCCTGGTGGTATCACACCATGGTTACGCTCTGCAACGCCTTGCCAAGGTCGTTGTATCAACGGGTTACCTCATGAGCGGCCGGCTGCTACAGCTGAGGAGCATGGTTGAGGTTCATGATGCTCTGATCTGCTCTGCTTTGTTCGTGGGCCAGAAGGTTGGCACACAGCAAATTTAGCTCTCATGTAGTCCGAGCATGGACAATAGCCTCAAGGGCCTTGTGCTATCCGTGCATCTTTACCTACCACTAGAGGCAACTGTTTGTGTACACACCTCTAGAGGAGGCTGCTATCGGGGATGATGCTAGAGTGGGCGTTGGTCTACCCCATTACAGCCACATCGTAGGAAGGGGGATTTCACCCCCATTCCTCCAGGTTGTGTTGCACCTCCCTCATCGGTCGTGATCTTGCATCCGCCCGCCGCCATCGCAGACAACTCAGCAAGCCTCTAGCGGTCATTTCAAATTCCCTTTGTGGTGACATCATCCGGCTCAAGCTTGCGGGAACTTCCCGCATGGCTTCCTTTGGTGCCTTTGTTGTTGTAGACAGCCTCGCGACTTTTGGTAGCTTCAAGCGATCTGGCGAGTGTCTTGCCCCTCTCGAGCGATTGTCTTGAGTTTGCCACACAACAATGGCAATGATCGTGATCCTCATCACCTTTTCCATCATCAACGTCGTGCAATTTGTCGGGATCCACGCTTAGGTGGTCCTCCTCAAGCGTGTCCTTTGTTGTGTGGGATTCGCCTCTACGCACATGGACGTGCTTGTCAAGCGCCTATCTGTCTTCTGCACCCTTCTTGGTGTCACCGAGTTTAGTGAGGAATACCTTCAGTGGTTCAGTTGCCTTTGCTTTGGTAACCGTGCTCACGGCGGTGGCTCCCAAAACTTGGAGTCCGCCAAGGGCATGTGGTGAGACCATCACCACCTTGTCCTTGTTGGCCTTAGATGGTCCAGCACTTGCCATTCTGTCGCCCGTGCAACGAGTACGTGAAGACCGTTGTGAGGATCACCTCACGACCTCAAGGAGGTGTCACCTCCTGATTTCACCTTGCTCTCACAATTGGTGAGGCAGTTATGAAATTCATTTCTATCTATCTAGGCCACCACAGCTGGCAAAATCACGTTGGTTTTAGCCAACACCCAGAGCCGTGACTCATGGCACTAGAAAAGCTATAAAGACCAGAAAACAAAGGAAGGACAAAGAAAAAGAGTACAAGATATAGAGCAAAGGTGAGGAGGAGGGAAGGGGGTTAAACTCTAACTAAGATTTTGTACCCTCACACATTCCTCCCTCACTCTTTTTGTCTTCTTTTTCATCTTCTGGTCTTCTTTAGACTCCTCTTGAGTCCTCTTGGAGCATCTGGCACCCCCTTCAAGAAGTCTCCCTTATGTCCCGCAGTGATGGGGAGGCCTCCAAAAATTCCACAAGCATTGCCTTCCTCCTTTTTCTTATCCTCTGAGGCCGTGACAGTCTCTGATCTGAGGGGAACAAATTCTCTAGCTTTTGCTTGTAAGATGGAGGAAAGAAACTTGAGTCGAGGGAGAAATGATGGTTTTGGGAGAGGGCAATCCCCATCTCATCCAAGAAAAAATCAACTAGCCCCTTATGAAAAAGAGGAAGCCTAGAAGGAGGAGGAGGATGAAGAAGAGCTCCTCAAGAGCTTTCTCATGTACTTTACTGCACTTCAAACGGTTAGATTTTAAGCTCGTACCTCCCTGTGGTATTTCTACTACTACTATAGCTGCTTGTGACAATCATACCTCTCGTAGCTACAAGAACCGTTGCACACTTAGTCACGAGGACCGTCCTACTCTGAAAATCACGGTAATGTGTCAGCTCTCTAGCTCCTACACTAAGGACATCTTTGGAGTTCGTAAAAGGACATCCAAAGCTCATTCAAGGGGTCTTTCCCTCTGTGTCACTCTGGGAGAAATTGTCATCAATGACATATTCAGACTTGAATGTTTATTGTTCTAGAGGTGCATTTCCATTTTTACCTTGCCTCCTCATTCTAGGCCCAAAACAAGGCGGGTATTAACCGAAATCGTGAGTTCATGCAAGTGTTTCGGTTTCAAGACTCGTCGTCCATCCTAAGCAAACTCAAATTTCATTTTTGAAACATTGGAGTAAAATCGTCATGTGCAAGGCACGATCAACAATTTCACACTGACACTTCGCATTTTTCTCCTGTTTGTATTGCTCGCGTCCATCCCTCACCCTTGGTTGCTCTCGCTGGCAAGGATGGCGAGTGAAGGTGAGGGCACGAGGCCACAAGATTTTCCCTTGAGGCCCTCATGCCCTCTCAGCCACCAATCGAGCCACCAGCTCAAACGGCGGCTGGTGGCTCATTGTTGGGTGGCCGGCTGGTCACCTGACCGGCCGTCGGCCATCCACCGGCCAGCCCTAAAAATAGCGAGGGCTGGCTGCGAGCCACCCCCTCGGTATTGCGAGGTGGGAGGGCCCGAACCGGCCCCCCCGCTACATCGGGGTAATTGGCCAAAATGGCCTTAGCTGAACGGCGTAACAATCCCAAAGTTGACGCACGATGGACCACGAATGTGATGGAAAAAATGCCCACTCACGGGATTCATGGAATCATGCACGTCACGGACGTAGAACATCCCCCCCTTTTAGCCGCAACATCCCGGCGCTCTAGTAGACACAGGTCGGGAACGGAAAAAGTAGCCATCGATCAGATGATCGACATCTTGGAGGTTGTCGTAGGGCTCCCAGTAGTTGTGCGTGACATTGTAGCTGTGGCAGATACTCGGTCATTTTTCCATGATGTTGATGTCCGAGGATATTTTTTATTATGTGCTCCGGATCCCCGTCCACTTGTACAGGAGGTGGGGGTATGACGTCTCTTCGGGGGAAGTGCATGCTCAGGTACCGGTAGTGCTTGAGCTTGCTGATGTGGAAGACAGGATGAATCACCATGCTATCAGGCATGCAAAGTCAGGCAATGCCGGGAGTTTGCATTTGCTTGATCTCAAATGGTCCCAACCATTGGGGTTTGAGCTTCGTGAAGTCCTGTCCTCAGAGTTTGATGTTCATAGAGTTAAGGAGTGTCAGGATGAGATCCGCGTGGTGCGGTCCCGACTTTTGTCTGATTGTCTCTAGTGGTTCACGTCTACTGTTTTGGGCGAATCTGAGACTAAGCGTGAGCTTTCTGGTCGCCTCACGCTATGTGAGCAGGAATTCAGAGACAGTCAGTTTGCGAAGGGAACAACGTCGTTTTGCGTTAGATTTTGAACATGGACATGATCACAACATTTATAGGGCTAGTCATGAGCTTTCCAACGCACCAAACCGCGCGCGATTCGGCCAAGCGTAGCTCAAGTTATCCTTGCCAAAGCACAGGTCTCACCCACCATAGAAGCCTGACGCCGCCACTCGCCGTGGCGCCTTCGTTCACGTGCGAAGCGCCTTTCCCAAGGCGCATATCCCATTTCACATAGTGTGGGGGTCCCCTGGAATGTTTTCCATGCACCCTACCCACTTTTGGGTCGTGTTTGGTGATGGGGTGTGACGAGGTTCGAAACCTGTCCGTGGACCTGCAGTCAGAATTTTGACGAAGTCCCCGAGTAACATAACGTACTTCTGAGTTTCGGACGTCGAGCCAGGATTTTGGCTAAGTCCCTCAGTAACAACCTGCACTACTGGATCCAGTGGATGATCCACCTGATCAGGCGGATCATCCACCGGAAGCCTCGGCAGGCCTATCGGAGAATTTTCTCCAGATGGTATTTTTGTTACTCGATCCGGTCAATTATCGACCGGATTTCGAGTCGCAGCCGGCTCCCAGAGCCGCTGCGCACACCCCAACTTTGGAAGGCCATATCTCCCTCGATACTTCTTCGATTCCGGCGAAACAACTTCCACCGGATTCATTGACTTGTCAAATTTTAGGGGCAATCCTCTGTTTTAGGATCCGAGCAGTCTCTGAGTCACCAGATCCGCCGGAGCGGTGTTTCCACTTTCTGGCGGGCCGTCGGCGCCTCCCGGCGCCGCACTTGGGCATGCGGAGGGGCAATTCTTCAACATTCTCCCCCTTGCACCTGCCATGCCCGCTGCTCCTGCTTGCTCTCACTCATCTTCGGCTGCGTCCTCCAGCCCATTATAGCTGGTCATCCCAAGTCCGGCCACGCTCATCGCGTGCCGGTCTGCGGGTTGCACCTTGGTCAAGCAATCCGCAAGCATGTTGTACGTGCTGCAGTGCTGGAGCACCACCTGTCCCTTCTCCACCATGTCCCGTGTGTAGTGATAAGGCACATCGATGTGCTTTGTCCTCCTGTGATGCGTCGGGTTGTTGGTCAGCAAGATGGAGCCGGTGTTGTCTTCTTGCACCACCGTAGGCTCCAGCTGCGACACGCCCACCTCCTGCAGCAACCTGCGAAGCCACACCGCCTCCTTGACCGCCTCGGCCAGCGCGATGTACTCAGCTTCCACTGTGGAGGTAGCGACGCAGTCCTGCTTCTTGCTGCACCACGAGACCGCTGCACTTGCGAGGAAGAACACGTAGCCGGATGTGGACTTCCGCTTGTCCACATCCCCAGCGTAGTCTGCGTCCGTGTAGCAGACCAGGTGCAAAGGGTCCGCTCGCCCTTTACCGTCAAACCTCAGGCACGCGTGCCGCGTCGCCTGCAGGTAGCGGAGGATGCGCTTGACCTCCTGCCAGTGTAGTGGCCCTGGATCGGCCACGTACGTGCTCACTTGGCCCACCGCGTAGGCCAGGTCCGGTCGAGTCGCCACCATGGCGTACATGAGGCTGCCCACCGCCGATTGGTACGGCACCCCTGGCATGTCCTCCCGCTCTTCTTTTGTTTGCGGCGCCATTGCCGCACTTAGTTCACAGGTCATGGAGACAGGACTGCACACTGGTTTGCAGTCTTCCATGCCGTACTCCTTCAGCACCTCGGCCACGTATTTGTCCTGCCCCAGCTCAAGAGTGCGCGCCCTCCGGTTCCGCGTAATGCTCAACCCGAGGTAGAACTCCAGCTCCCCCATGTCCGACATGTGGAACCTGCTGCTCAGCTACTCTTTCAGCTGCTGTAGGCTCGGCAGGTATGAGGAGCACAAGATCAGATCGTCCACGTAGAGTGCAACAATCTGATGGAGCTTCTTGCTGCGCCGCACGTACACACTGTGATCCGCCTCACAGCGCTTGAAGCCGAGTTGTGCCATGAAGCTGTCCATCTATTGGTACCAGCATCGGGGTGATTGTTTTAGCCCGTACAAGGACTTCCGCAGCTTGCACACCTTGCCCTCCGGTGCCTCCATCCCCTCCGGCACCTCCATGTAGATTTCCTTGTCGATGATGCCATTGAGGAAGGCCGTCTTTACGTCCATTTGGTGGAGCTCCATGTCCTTCGCGGCTGCCACCGCAAGGATCTCCCGAATGCTTGTGAACTTGGAAACGGGGACGAACGTCTCATCATAGTGCTCGCCCTTACGCTGTGCGTATCCCTTTGCCACAAGCCGTGCCTTGTGCTTGTCAACCACACCTTCCTTTGTGAACTTGGTCTTGAAGACCCACTTGGAGCCGATGATGTTGGCATCTTTCGGCCTGTCAACCAGCTGCCACGTGTCGTTTTGAGCAATGGACGCCAACTCCTACTTGATGGCGGCGTCCCACTGCTTTCCCTTGGGCCGCGCAAGTGCCTCTTGCATGGTCCTCGGCTCCGTTGATGCAACCAGCATGCACCGGGTCATGCCGATCCATCGACCGGTGCTTGCGTCAAAACGCTTCCCCGCTCTCCGCTGCCTTCCGCTGCGGCGCGGCAGTCTTGGCGGCGTCTCGTCGCTCTGCTGCGATCCTTCCGATTCAACCCACTCCGGTGAATCATTGACCAGATGGCTTCCCGAGGATTGCTCCCGCTCCGGTGAACCATCAACCGGACGGGCGGCGCGTCCGGAGGCTTTTTCTCCGATGCCCAACACGAACTCCGCCGGGAGTGCGCGCTTCGGCACCCGCAGTGCCTCCTTCGACGGATCATTCAGTTGGATCTCCAGCCTGGCTGCATCGTCGTTAGAGTCCTCCGCGTCGGCTGCTGCTCTTGCTGCACCGCCGCGCTCCGACGCCGCATCATCAACCTCCGCAACCGCCGGCTCCTCCTCGTAGTCAAGGAGCTGGAATCACTCCCCCTGTTTTGGAGTGTTCCCGACGCTCATGTCGTTGCTGCTGCTGCTGAAGCTCTGCTGCTCATCGAACTCGATGTCACGTCTGCGGATTATCTCTTGCGTGCGCGGGTCCCAGAGCCGATACGCCTTTTGCACACTCTTGTAGCCGAGGAACAAGCACGGCTTTGCTCGCGGTTCCAGCTTGCTGTCGCGTCGTTACGCCGCCTACACCATCGCGTGTGCCTTGCACCCGAACACCTTCACGTGCGTCATGTTTGGCTTGCGCCCGCTCCAGACCTCCTGCGGCGTCTTCCAGCCACCCTTGCCCTTCAGCACCGCTATTGGGGTGAGGTTGATGGTGTAGCTCGCTATACGCACAGCCTCCGCCCAGAACCCTCGCGGCAACCCTACATCCACAAGCATGGTCCGCACCATGTTGAGCAGCGTCTGGTTCGCCCGCTCCGTCACTCTGTTGGACTGTGGCGAGTACGGGGTAGTGGGTTCCCACTTGATGCCCTGGTGCTTCATCCACCCGCTGCAGCCCACGTACTCTCTGCCATTGTCACTGCGTAGCGCTCTGACCTTACGGCCAGTCTGCCTCTCCACCGATGTGACGTACTCCTTCAGCCGGTCCATGACCTTGCTTTTTCGCTTCATGAAGTACACGTAGAGCTTTCTGCTGCAGTCGTCAATGAAGGTGACGAATTATCTCAAACCGCCGTTTGACGGTGTTTTGAACGGTCCGCACACGTCGCTGTGCACGACCTCTAGCAGGTCCTTTGCGCAAGCCACGTTCTTGTTGAACGGCTTGCGCCGTGCCTTGCCCAAAATGCAAGGCTCGTACCTTTTGTGCGCTGCCGCATTTGCTGCCGCGTCTGCACCGTCGATGACGAGGCCGTGCACCATGTAGCGCTTTGCCATCTCCTTAACGGTTGCGGGCGCCGAATACCCCAACCTTCGGTGCCACAGCTCCAGATCAGCGCTTCCTCCCTTGGCCATGTTGACGACGCGCTCCTGCAAATCTGTTGCGTCGGATGCCGCGGGGACCACCTTGGTCTCTGCGCGAGGGCGGTCTCTACATGGAGACCGCGAGGGCGGTCTCCATGTAGAGACCGCCCTCGCGCTTTGCCTCCAACACGACCTCGCCGTCGCCGTCCATGTGCACCACTGCGCCTTTCCTGCGGAAGAGCACCTCATACCCCTTTTCCGTCAAGCGGCTGACACTCAAAATGCCAGCCAGGCCGGGGACGTGCTGCACATCATGGATTGTGCACAACTTCTTACCGCCCACCACGACTTCCACCTCCAGGTTGCCTTGGCCGGCCGCCGGCTTGACTTTGTCATTCGCGACCACCATTGACTTGGAGGAATTCTTGTAGGTGACGAACCCCACCTTCTCGACTTGGGTGTGCTCCTCAGCCCCGGAATCCAGGCACCGCCTGTTGGCCTTCTTGAGGAAGTGGTTCTTGTTGCCGTTAAGGAGCGACCTGCCCTTACTGTTTTTGCCGCTGGTCTTCGCCTCCTCCGGGCACTCACGGGCCCAATGGCCCTCTTTGCCGCAGTTGCGGCACGCACCTTTCTTGGCGCCCTTCTTGCCGCCGCCTTTTCCGCCACTTCCTCGGATCCCGCTTCCGCCACCGCGTGTTTTGGTGACGAGGGCCGATGAGGAAGACAAGGACTCCCCGCAGCTCCGTCGCTACGCCTCGTTGCAGATGTACTCTGTGACCGCGCCATAGGTGAGCTTGTCCTCTGACCATCCTCCAAGAACGGTGATGAGTGGACCCCAACTGTCAGGTAGGGCCATGAGGAGGGCCATCGCCTGTAGCTGCGTGTCGATCTTCCACCCCACGTCATTGCATTGCAAGGTGAGCGACTCGATCTGCTGCATGGCAGAGATGACATCATCTCCCTCCTCGATTCTCACCGTGAGGAGTCGCTTCATCGCAAAGATTTTGTTCGCGAGCGACTTGGATTGGTGGATGGTGCAGAGCTTCTCCCAAGCTTCGGCTGCCAGCTTGCAGCCTTGGAAGTAGCCCCACTGCGACTCAGCTGTCCCGGACACCAGGAGCATGAGCGCCTCCGTGTTCTTCTTTTTGAAGGCCTGCTTCTCCTCGTCCGTAGCAGTCGCCTCTGTGAGTACCTCCTTTCCCAACATGACATCCAGCGGCCCCTTATGCAAGAGGTGCAGTTCGAACTGCCACCTCCATAGCCCGAAGCCCGGGCCGCCTGCATACTTCTGAATGGGCTGCATCTCCTTCTGCGCCATGTGCGTAGTTGCTACTCCGACGAGTTCTCAGAACTTCACAGCAACGTCCAAGATGACGATCCCGTGCGCTGCGGAAGACGTCAACGTTGGAGGCGTTCAGACCCATGGGCCCATAACCCTTTGTCAGGATGAGATCTGCGTGGTGCGGTCCCGACATTTGTCTGATTGTCTCTAGTGGTTCACGTCTACTGTTTTGGGCGAATCTGAGAGTAAGCGTGAGCTTTCTGGTCGCCTCTCGCTATGTGAGCAGGAATTTAGAGACAGTCAGTTTGCGAAGGGAACAACGTCGTTTTGCGTTATATTTGAACATGGACATGATCACAACATTTATAGGGCTAGTCATGAGCTTTCCAACGCTTCAAACCGCGCGCAATTTGGCCAAGCGTAGCTCAAGTTATCCTTGCCAAAGCGCAGGTCTCACCCACCACAGAAGCCTGACGCCGCCACTCGCTGTGGCGCCATCGTTCACGTGCGAAGCGCCTTTCCCAAGGCGCATATCCCATTGCACATGGTGTGGGGGTCCCCTGCACTGTTTCCATGCACCCTACCCACTTTTGGGTTGTGTTTGGTGATGGGGTGTGACGAGGTTCGAAACCTGTCCGTGGACCTGCAGTCAGAATTTTGACGAAGCCCCCGAGTAACAAAACGTACTACTAAGTTTCGGACGTCGAGCCAGGATTTTGGCTAAGTCCCTCAGTAACAACCTGCACTACTGGATCCGGTGGATGATCCACCTGATCAGGCGGATCATCCTCCGGACGCCTCGGCAGGCCTATCGGAGCATTTTCTCCAAATGGTATTTTTGTTACTCGATCCGGTCGATTATCGATCGGATTTCGAGTCGCAGCCGGCTCCCAGAGCCGCTGCGGACACCCCAATTTTTTAAGGCCATATCTCCCTCGATACTTGTCTGATTCCGGCGAAATAACTTCCACCGGATTCAGTGACTGGTCAACTTTGAGGAGCAATCCTCCATTTTAGGATCCAAGAAATCTTGGAGTCGCCAGATCCACTGGAGCGGCGTTTCCACTTTCTGGCAGCTCGTCGGCACCTCCCGGTGCCGCACTTGGGCATGCGGAGGGGTAAATTTTCAACAAGGAGGGCGTAATCGTCCGTGCTGAAAATTTCATTGCTACGATGTCGGTCAGTCGCTCACTTCATGGTTGCTTGATTCCTTTTGAGAGTTTGTTTGTATTTCCTCCCAAACCCTTACAAAGTTCCTATGGTGGATGTCGACCACGGGGATATTGCTCTAACTTTGTAATCCAGCCGGTGTGGTGGAAATTTTGCCGTACACCACTTCAAATGAAAGTTTACCCGTTACGGTAGAAGTGGCGAAGTTGTAAGCAAGTTCGGTAGTCAGCCGTTTAGCCATTCAATCGGTGTCATGGGGCTCTCATAAAGTACACAGGAGTTGTTTGAGAGTCTGATTGGTTTGCCTGGTTCACCCGTCCGTTTGAGGGTGGAATGGCGTAGATAGATGGATCTGACTGTTGTAGTACGTCATCAACTTGTGCCAAAAATGGTTGGTGAAGTGTTTGTCTCTGTCACTGATGATGGTATGCGGCATGTCATACAATCTCGCGATCTGGTTTAGATACAACGCTTTGTGCTATTTTCTTTGCGGTAATGGTGGTCGTTGTCAGAATGAAGTGCAATGTTTTGTAAAATCTGTCCACCATGACGAGGATAGCGTTTTGCCCCTCGGGAGTGGCAGAAGTCCTGTCATTGAATCCATGCTAGTTTTGGCCCATAGTTCCATTGGAACAGGTAGTGGTTGGAGTAGAATGGGTGGCTACGTGCGACGAGATTTTTTCTACTGACAGGTTTTGAACAATTTGTAAAATGCTGCCACATCGGTCTGCATGTTGTTCTGCCAGCAGTACTTTGCCAGCTTCTTGATTGTTTTTTCCCTCGCTGTAGTGTTCATCTCGGCCGATATCAAAGCATTCCTTCAGTAACATTCTTCGTAGCTCCTCGTTTGGTGGAACGAGGACTTGGCCAGTGAATCGTCGTCGTCAGTAGGGGTCATTGTAACAAAACTTGGTTTTGTCGTACTCACCAAGCTGCTCATAACCCTTTGCAAACAGTCTCGTGAGGCACGTGTATTGTTTTAAGAGCAACATGCTGATATCGGCCATTACATCTGGTTGCTGACTTAGAGCATATGTTCCCTTGTTACTAGAGTACGTGTAGTAGAAGCTATGAGTTTGACGTAGACTGTTGGAGCTAGCGTACTCTACACTCCATGAAATGATGCACCGTTGGTTTCATTCAATTTGTAACAACATCATGAGATCTTGCAAACTACAAGGGACCACCGGTCAGGTTGTGGATGACAGGTTTTGAGGTGTACTTCACCGCTGCTAGGGCCAACAACAACAAGAAGAAAAGTGACCTCGCAGCCTCGCTTTTGGATGGCACGACTTTGAATTGGTGGTCTGATCTAAAGGCTATTCAACGGCAGCAGGAGACCGGTGGAGCCAGACCAAAGGCTCACACGGTCACTCTCACATCGTCGACCGCAAGCTTACTAACTCTCAAGCAGATTAATTTGACGTGGCAAAATTCTCTCACGCCACCAGAAACATGGAGTGACTTCATGCATGCTACACTTGCACGCTTGGGGAAACTAAACGATAATTCTGACATATGATATTGACTGCAATGTCTACATTAACAGTCCAGCGTGATAGAGTATACTAGGTGATTATACAAAACCGTCACCTGTAGTGAGCTTGCCCTCCAAAACCTATATTTCTACTACAAAAACAGCCTCAAGTGAGATATTTGGCAAGCAGTCACCATTCTTGGAATCCAGGATGACCTTTCACGAATTCTTGTAGCAGCCGACCGCATCGGCGTAATGACTACAACACCCAGATGCAAGAATCCTACGGATGGCGACTCCAAAGCCAGAATTCTTATCGTGGCGGAGGGAAGCCGCAGTCCACAGAAACCTCATCTCTGATGGAGATTGACGCTGTCCAACGACGTGATCAACAGCTCTACTGAACTTGCATAAAGCCGGGTAACATCTTACGCAACTGCTAAAAGCGGCAAAAACCAGCCCAAAAGGGGAAAAACTGCAAAAGAAGAGTGAGGAATCAGGAAACGGCAATGGGTAGGAGTAGACATCAAGGCTCTTGTCCGGTCAAAAAAATTGCCGACAGAATGCCCATTTGAGCGGCTCACATCGCTGTAGACACGGGTTCTTGTGATTCCAAATTTTGATGACGGGTACGAGGACAACCAAACAGCGATACTGCTAAGAGTACAACCGACGGATGTAAAAGTTGCATAATGGTTCCAACACTACTAGATGGAGGAGCTTCTCATAGTTTTGTCAGCAAAGAGATGGTTTGAAGTTGGGTTTGTAGACTGAACCAGGGATGTTTGAAGGAAAAACTGTCGACGGACGACTTCAAATCCACCAGCTTTGCAAACCACTCCAACTACAAATCAGAGATCTGCACGACATAACATTTTGAAGGACTTTCCAAATGAGTGACCACAAAATCATTCTTGGGTGAAAGTTCCTATATCCGCATAATTCACGGGTCAGATTGGTTTCCATCAGCATGAATGGAAAAAAATGACATTTGCCTCTGGTTGAGTGACCCATGACGTAATGGAGGCTATGGGAAGCAGTAGAGGTGGAAACAACAGAGGAAGTTATGGTAGACACAAAATGCCAACCGATATCTATGGGTGTGGCCAAGAGGTACCTGAAGCGTGGAGCTCAAGCATGGCTAGTCCACGTAGAAGCAGGGGAAGCGGAAGAAATTGCAGCTACTGAGGCAACAAAAACGGCCTCAACAACTAAGACGTTTTCTGCCATACCAACAAAGCTTGTGACTCTCATCGAGGAGTTTGAAGGGATTTTTCCTGATGCATGGCCCCAAGAGCTGCCTCTGCGTAGACCTGAAGCTCGGCAGCAGACCAATGGTGAAGGCAACCTATCGGATGAGCAATCACAAGCTGACTAAACTCAATAAGAAACTGGGCAAGATTCTCTGTCAGGGGTTCATCAGACCCTCCACATCACCATACGCATCACTTGCAGTTTTTGTGAAAAAAGACACCAGAGAAATATGGATGTGTGTGGAATTCTGAGCATTGAACAACATTTCCATCAAGAACCGCTACCTTGTCCTGCGAGCAGACAAACTGTTCAACCAATTCCATGGAGCCAGAATCTTAAAAAAAAATCGACCTACGCAGTAGGTTGATTTTTCTGCATATCTGATAAGGACGTCAAGAAGACAACATTCCAAACCAGATATGGGAACTTGGAGATCACGGTCATGCCATTTGGAATCACAAATGCCCCCGTAACATTTATGGTGACAATGAACAACATCCTTTATCCATATCTTGACAAATTCGTCGTTGTGTATCTTGACAACATCCTGGCATATAGCTGCATCCCGGAGGAGCACAATGGACTCTCCAAAAAATTCTTGAGAATTCACAAAGAGAAATATTTTTGAAAAACTCTTGAAGTTTTGGGCCACATCATCTGCGGCGGACGAATCACCATGGACCCAGAAAAGGTGGAGGCAGTCGCTGATTGGCCAACACCTACCAATGTTTGGGACGTACAAGTCTTTTTGGGCTTGTGCAACTACTACCGTTGATTGGTAAAGGACAAAGCGCAAGTTTCAACACCTCTTTCCAATCTCACTGAGTGGAATTGGAGAGCCAGCAAACAAGAAACATTCACCTCTTTGAGAAACACTCTCACCTCGGCGCCAACCGTACGGTTAGTAGATCCAACAATAAATGACATCATGGCCACCAGTGCATCCAATCGAGCCATCAAAGCCATTCTCCTCCAAAACAACGATGGTGGAGAACAACCAGTCACGTACATGTTGCAAAAACTATGAGAGTTGGAACTCAACAACGCAGGTTACAAGAAAGAAATTCTTGCATTCGTGCACGCGTTCAAGACGTGGCAGTGCTACTTGAAATGCCTGCAATGCATGATCCGCACCGGAAACCACGTGCTAAAATATCTCAAAACCAAGCCAAATCTAAGCCATTGACAAGGAGGAGTACCGACGGAGGAGGATGGAGGAGGGAGTTCCTCAAGTCCAGGTTTGACTACGGCATTGAGTACCGACGTAGATCAGCACCGACCACTGAATCCTCATGCACTGCACATCCGAGGACACATGTGGATGAATACATACACAAAGGGTTATCACACCCCCTTGGCCAAGGGTGTTGCATGTATGCAACCAAGTAGATGGAGCTGAGAGAAGAGGGAGGAGGATGGAAGTGCTTTGGTGAGAAAGGTTACAAGTTGCTCACTTCCAAGTACCTCACATACTTGTACAAGATGTACTTCCACTGCTTCTCGGACAAAGTGATGTTCAACTCCTGTGTGTTTGGCGTGTGGATGTGGTACACCGTCATTTTCTGTGGTGCGATGTGCATCAAATCTATCAACATATAGTGGTACAGCCCCCACAATCATGCCCAGTTCCCCCAACAGCCGTTACAGCCAGGTTGCTTTGCACGCTGCTTCCCTCAAGGCCATGTATTCTTCTTTACCCACACTGCGTACCACGTAAGACTGTTTGACATTACACCATGAGACAATGGTGTCCCAAAGATGGAAAACATGAACCATACCAACCGTGTGCATCTCTGTTCCGTGCATAGTCACTGTCCAGATATCCATCATGTAGGGGACCACTGCCAGGGAAGAAGACGAGGCCCATGGATGCAGTGTCAAATACATAACACAGAAGTTTCATCAATGCTGTTCGATGAGCATTGTGTGGTTGCTGGCTGAATGGGGTGAGAGTGTTCATTGCACAGGCAACATCCGATCGGCTGGTGGAGGGATGGTAGGTGAGACTGCCAATGATACATCTTTACTATGTGGGATCTGTGTCAGGTCTGAAGTCAGTGGTGTGAGGATCAATGAGGGAATGCTATGTGGGAAGATGTTGCACGAGATGAGAGAACTGTTCCATTAGATGTACTATGAATCGTCCCGGGTGTAGTGTCAAGGAACGTGCAGCTCTATTGCGTGTGATGATCATGCATAGAAATTCATGCGGTAGTATGCAGTGAGCAGTACTTTGTCTCTTGGACAAGGGGAAGAGAGGGTGACAAGATCAGTAAGTCATCCGCGTACAACAGAAGAGAAACTAGAAAACCGTTAATCCAGCGGAGGAACAGAGAGAGGTCAGATAGACTTTGCAGAAACCCTGGTGTGAACCCTGGTGGTTGTTCCATGTATTTTTCATCTTCTAGTGGTCCATTCAGAAAAGGCATTCTTGACGTCCATTTGGTGTATTCTCCCAGTCCTCATGTGCAGCAACCCCCAGAAGCACACAGCCTGACGTGTCCTTGTCCACAAGGATGTAAGTGTCCATAAAGTCTTGCCCCAATGTCTGGTGGAAACCCTTTGCCACTAGTCTAGCCTTGTACTTCTCAAACAGGCCGTACACATTCCATTTAACTTTGGACACACACTGTTATTCAATGGATTTGCGACCGGGGAGAAGAAGTACGAGCTCATAGCATTCAGACTCAAGAAGAACGTTAAACTCATTGATCATATTTTTTCCCACTTTGTTGCGTCAGTGCTCCCCCTTGCCTCTTCGAATGTGAGAGGCTCTAGGTAGATTGACAGAGCTCCTACGGTTCAAATACAACTTCCCTTGCTTACTTTGGCAAAGGATTGAGAAAGTAAAGCTTGGGATTGCATAGCAATCATGGTTTCTCATACAACCCTAAGTGTCGAGCTCGAGCGGGTGAGTCTCAAGAAGCAAGACCCACCTGTTGGGCCCATGAGCAAAGCTCACGAGCATATCAAGCTTGAGCAAGGTCAAAGCCCTTGCGTGTCACGCAAACCACAAGACAGGTCTGCACACCAAACCACAAGAAAATTCCCAATCTAACGTCAGATTGATCTAGCTTACTAAGACATTGTACGATAGAGTCCAAGCATGAACACTGAGGACACCTATGGGTTCCACGAGGAATGCAACACGAAGTTTCATTAGAGATGAAGAAGCTGAGGCCATGCTGCGAGAAGGAGGCAAGCACATGAGAGACGCCGGATGGATTCGAGTAGTGGTCCGACGTGGCAAGAAACCTCAGCGTGTGTCACTTCCACTCTCTGGGTCAGCATACCCTACAGGCTCAGGTTTACACCAGATGGAAAATACATATAGGGAGGATTAACATGCCCCCTTGGATGTGAGTGTGGTTGGGATGCAGCCAAGGTGATGAAGTTGGAGATGTAGTGCAGAAGATGGGAGTGCCTAGGTAAGAAAGCCGGCCAGCTGAGCATGAAGTTTCCACTGATCGGACATACTTGTACGAAGCTTGCTTCTACTGATTCGCCTAAAAAATGGTGCTCCACGCTAACATTCTTTGTGTCAGGATGCAGCACACCATCATTCTCAGTGATGCAGTGTCCGGCTAAACCGTCGCTATGAAGGAACACCGCATGCGTTTGTAGCCCCAATTCCTAAACCAATTACGCCAGCCAGATACATTCACATGCAGCTTCACCCACTGCCATGTACTCAGCTTCAGCCACACTCAAAGCCACGCATTATTTCTTAGCACTTTGCCACAATAGTGCCGTGCACCACACACGAACACATAACCACCACGACTGCGTGCCCCACGATCACCTGCATAGTCACTGTCACAATGTCCATCCAACAAGGGACTTGCAGAGGTTGCAAAGACCAAACCAAGCTCAGTAGTGTCCATCACATAGCAAATCAGATTCAGAAATATTTTGAGATGTGTGCCACGTGGCTGTTGACTGAACTGTGCCAGCACATTCACAGCGCAGGAGATATCAAGATGTGTGGTGGAAGCAAGGTTTAACAGACTTCCAGTGACTTTCCTGTCCAGTGTGGACAGTTATGGTTAATCGTGCTACTTTAGTACACTATGGAATGTGTGTATATGGTACATGCAATACCTCAGGTTCCTAGTAATTTCCATGCATGCATACACTTTTTCAATGCGCCGGATAGCAACGGTCTAGAAAACGGGTCCCGACATGGGAGGCCGCCAACCGCTCTTGGTATTGCAACCAAGATAACATATCACCCTCGAACGAGGGACCCACACTTCAGGTTCATTTGGTTTGCAACCTCACGAAGTCCGCATGTTGGTCATAAGTGTCTACCTTTGGTTGGACACTCTGTGAGGAGTCTCAAAGGCAAGAACTGTAAATGCATGCATGCAAGGTACAAGCTTTTATACTTGTAGAGCTTTGCTAAAGCTTCTGCTTGTAGTGGCTCCACTGGAGCCAACCTCAACCTACATTCCTACTTGGCGCGTCCTTAGACCGCCAAGTGTCATCCTCAAGGCAGGCTCTAGTAAGCTTCCTAGAAGCTTCCTGTCCCAGTTTTGGCCACAAAGAAAATTGCGGCCATCGCGGGGTTTGAACCCGCGACCTTTGGTTTGAGACTCCGGTGCCTAATCAACCAAGCCAAAAAGGTATGGTTCCTATGATGAGNCACAGGGGACATACCCATTATGGGCAGTGCATTCCTGGCCCATCTCAGAACAGACCAAGGGGACATACTCCATAGAGCAGTGCATGCCTTGTCTGTATGTGTAGCTAGCCAGCTAGGCAGTGGACAAGGTGCATACTATTTCAACAAATCTCTCCCTTGCACCTCTGTCCATCTGTCCCTTGCTTGGCTCCATCAATGCCTTGGAGCTCACCCTTCCTCTGCCGCACTCCTCATGCCGAATCCACGAATGCCTGCATAATGCAAGTCGCTCTCGAGCGGCTTGGTCATGCAGTCAGCAAGCATGATCTTTGTTCCGCAGTGCTGCAAGTCCACCACGTTCTTCATGACCAGGTCACGTGAGTAGTGGTAACGTATGTTGATGTGCTTCGTTCGCCGGGAGATGATCTCGTCTTCAGCCATCGAGATGGCGCTCATGTTTTCCATGTGTACAATCGTGGCGTCCTTCTGTGGCACTGTCATTTTGCCAAGCAGGCTGCGGAGCCATTGAGTCTCCTTGCACACCTCAGACAAAGCAATGTACTCTGCCTCAGCCGTGGACACGGAAACACAATCCTGCTTCCTGCTGGCCCATGAGATGGTAGCGCCATTCAAGATGCACACGTATCCAGAGGTGGATACGTGTCAGCGTCGGTGTATCACTTCAGACAAAAGGGGTCTGTTCCTTCTTTGCCTCCACGGACGAGGCCCATGTGACGTGTCTTCTGCAGGTAGCGCAAGATGCGCTTGACTGCCTGCCAATGTTGTGGTCCAGGGTTGGCCACGAATCTGCTCACTTGTCCCACAGCATAGCAGATGTCCGGACGAGTCCCTACCATGGCGTACATGATGCTACCCACGGCGGACTGGTAGGGGATGTCTTGCATCTCCCTTTGTTCTGCTTCGTTTCTTGGCCACATGGAGGCCTCCGGCTTTGTGTCGGTCGTCATTGGGGTGCTGACAGGTTTGCAGTCTTCCATGTGGTAGCGCTTCAGCACCTCACCAATGTATTTGGTTTGGTTGAATTTGATGGTGCCTGCTGCTTGGTTGCGGTGGATGGCAATCCCGAGGTAGTACTCGAGAGGACCCATGTCCTTCATCTTGAACCTTTTGCTAAGGTCAGACTTCAGCCCATCCAGCAGCTCGACCGAAGACGAGCAGATGATCTGATCATCCACATACAGCGCAACCAGCATCAGCCCTCTCCCATCATCGCGCACGTACATGCTCGGGTCATTCTGGCAATGCGCGAAGGAGAGGCCAGTCATGAAACCGTCCATCTCTTTGTACCACATCCTTGGGGTCTGTTTCAGCCCGTAGAGCACTTTCACCAACTTGCACACCTTGCCCTTGGGACCTTCGACTCCTTCAGGCACCTCCATCAGCACTTCCTTGTCAAGCTTCCCATAAAGGAAAGCTGTCCTGACATCCATCTGGTGTATCTCCAAGTTCTTTGCGGCAGCAATGCCAAGGAGAGAGCGGATGGAGGCAAAGGTCACGACGGGCGCGAACGTCTCATCGTACTCGGAGCCCGGGCGTTGAGAGAACCCCTTAGCCACTACCCTTGCCTTGAACTTGTCTATGTTGCCGTCTTGCTTCTTCTTCACTCGGAGGACCCATTTGGATCCCACCACGTGGGCCTCGTCAAGTCTATCCACCAGCACCCACGTGCCGTTCTCGGCAATGGATGCGAGCTCGCTATCCACTGCCTCCTTCCACTTGGCCGCATCTGGGCCATTCATGGCCTCCGCCACTGTGGATGGCTCTTCCTGAGCCATGCACGACCAGCTAAGGCCGGTCCAATCATCCTCATGCCGCAAAGGTGCTCTCTTTGGTCGCAAACTGCGCCGAGGTAGTGGTGCCGCTTCTTGCTTTGGTGCTGGTGCTTCCACAGCTGGTGGTTTGTCATCGTCGTCGTCGTCCGAAGAGTCGTCAGACTCCAAGTCAGACTCGGAAGCCTCGGACGCCTCGGTATCCGCGTCCATGTCAGATGCTGCATCATCCTCCGTAGCCACTCTCCCATTCCCACCACCTGCTGGCAAAGCGAGCCAGTTGTCAGGTGCTTGGTCTCCGGACTCAAGCAACACTATCCACTCTCCCGCTTTGGGAGTGAGGGTCGGGTCCAGCAGCTCTCCCTTTCCAAGGGTGCGTTCGTCGAACACGACGTCGCGGCTCCTCACAAGCTTGCCTGGTGCCTGGTCTCAAAGCCGATAGGCTTTGTGTGACGTGTCGTACCCAACCATGATGCATTTCTTGGAGCGTGTGTCAAGCTTGCCTCCACCTTCTCCCGACTGGATCTTCACCCATGCAGTTGACCCGAACACCTTCAGATGAGATGCGTTGGGGTTCTTTCCCGACCATGCTTCCTGTGGGGTCTTGAGCTGCTTGTCTTGCTCCTTTCCACGCTTCCGCAAGGCGGTCGCTAGTGTGAGGTTCAAGAGGTAGCAAGCCGTTGTTGCTGCTTCAGCCCAAAAGCGAGGTGGGAGCTTGGCGTCGAAGAGCATGCTTCGCACTATGCCGAGTAGGGTCTGGTTCATTCTCTCGGCAACGCCGTTGCTTTGGGGATTGTAAGAGGTGTTTTCCTAGTGGCGGATGCCATGATGCTTGAGCCAAGGCTTGCATGCCTCGTACTCACCCCCGTTGTCACTTCGGAGCGCCTTCACCTTCTTGGACGTTTGCCGCTCCACCATGGCGACGAACTCGAGGAGCTTCTCCTTGACCTCTCCCTTTGTTTTGAGGAAGTAGATCCACAACTTGCGGCTGTNGGAAGGGTCCACACACGTCACTGTGTATCAGTTCCAAGACGTGCTCCGCTCGTTGACCTCCTCTCCCAAACGACTTCTTCTTTGCCTTCGCTTGGAGGCATGGTTCACACAATGTACACCCTTCGCCATGCTTCATGGTGCACCCTTCCATTCCGCGGACTACCTCTTGCTCTTACATCTTTTGCAGCGTGCTGTTGGCCACGTGGCCAAATCGCCGGTGCCACAGCTCAGCATCAGTGTCCTTGGTTGATGTGGCGGTCGCAGCGGTCGCCGGTGGTGCATCCTTCAGCTCCGGTGCCACTGTCTTGGTGGCACATGTGAGTCCCTCATCCGACGCCTTGGTGACTTTGGTTTGAAGTACGTAGAAGCTGTCGAATCTTGGAACCTGAAGCATGAGGTCGTCTTTGGTATACAAAATCTGGATGTCCTCGTTTTTTAGGGCCACCGCTTCCTTGTTGGTGAACACCACTATCATGTTGTTGTCGGTGATTTGTGAGACGGACAGCAAGTTGGCTGCAAAGGAGGGCATGTACACCACCTTTTGAAGGTTGACTGCCTTCTCCGCACCATTCATGTTGAACGTGATCACCTTGTCCCCTTCGCCCATGGCTTGGACGACGCCACCGTTTGCACACTTGATGCGCATGACGGATTCGGCCATGGAGACAAATCCACCCTTCTCTTTTGATGAGTGGTGGTTGGTGTCCGAGTCAAGGGCGAATGCCCGGGGCCTAAGGATCGCTGCGCCCTTCATGGGCAGCCCCCTAGCCATCATGTTGGTGAGCTCCTTCTTCTCCGTTCCACCTTTGTTCCCGCCTTCTCTCTTGGGACTACGACAGTCCCTAGCCCAGTGCCCAGCCTTGCCATAGTTGTGACAGTTGCCGGGCTTCTTGGAACTCTTCCCGCCACCATTGCCTTTCCCTCCACCGCCACCGCTTCCGCTATTGCCTTGACTGGAGTGAGAGCTTGCACTTTGTCCACCGAAGCGAGAGGCATAGGCTGAGATGTTTGCCTCAGCGCCACTGCGTCGCATGGACTCGTTCCGGACGTGTTCGGCGACAGCCTCGTACGTCAGATCTGCCTTCTTCCAACCGCCAAATACGGTGATCAAGGACCCCCAGCTTTCCGGCAGTGCCATTAGAAGGATCATGACATGCATGTTGGAGTCGAGATTCCATTCCATTTGCTGGACCTCTTGCAGCACGTTGTCGAACGACTGCAAAAATGTGGGTATCGATTCTCCTTCACTCACCCTCATCGACATCAACCTTTGGAAGATGAAGAGTCGGTTTGCTAGGGCATTTGATTGATGCACGCGTGCAAGTTTTACGTAGGCCTCGGCAGCCAACGTGCATCCTGTGATGTGGTAGTGTTGAGTCTCGTTGATGGACGTCACAAGAATGGCGAGAACCATGTTGTTCTTCATCATCCATGCTGCAAGGTCAGCCACATGCGTTGTCACGGTCGCATCGGCTGGTGCTATCTCGGTCCCTTTTAGGATGTCAAGGTAGCCACGCACGTTCATGACAATCTCAAACTGCCATTTCCACAAGGGAAAACCTGTCCCCATGAATTTGGACATACCTGCCTCAAGGCGGGCTGGACTCGGATCCGCCATTTCTTGCGGTTACTCGTCTTTTCTGCTTCTCTGCTACTCTGCGTCGTTGAGGCCGATGAGGCTGATGAGGCTGCTGACTGTGGTCGTTGTCAAAGGTGCAGTTGGTTCCGTTGCATACCCCTCCCGCCAATGATCGCCTAAGGCGATGGTGCCGTCGTGAGAGAATGGAATCGGGGTCGTACCACCTTCTAAAAAGGGGTAGATCTTAATCCCGTTGGGGCTCGAGGGTCTTGTCCAACATGGACAGAGCGATTCCTCATCCCCTAGTCCGCCAAGTGCGCACACCCTACCTGAAGAAGCCGATGGAGCCGATGGAGCAGATGGAGCCGTCCGATGGTCGTGTCCCTGTTGTACCTGTGCGCCCTGCAAGACCACGCACTAGTTGGTCTTGGAAGCGTGCCTTAGAACCAGAAGTGTGGGCCCATAACCCTTTGTCAATGCGCCGGATAGCAACGGTCTAGAAAACGGGTCCCAACATGGGAGGCCGCCAACCGCTCTTGGTATTGCAACCAAGATAACATATCACCCTCAAACGAGGGATCCACACTTCAGGTTCGTTTGGTTTGCAACCTCACGAAGTCCGCATATTGGTCTTTAGTGTCTACCTTTGGTTGGACACTCTGTGAGGAGTCTCAAAGGCAAGAACTGTAAATGGATGCATGCAAGGTACAGGCTTTTATACTTGTAGAGCTTTGCTAAAGCTTCTGCTTGTAGTGGCTCCACTGGAGCCAACCTCAACCTACATTCCTACTTGGCGCGTCCTTCGACCGCCAAGTGTCATCCTTAAGGCAGGCTCTAGTAAGCTTCCTAGAAGCTTCCTGTTCCAGTTTTGGCCACAAAGAAAATTGCGGCCGTCAAGGTTTGAACCCGCGACCCCTGGTTTGAGACTCCGGTGCCTAATCAACCAAGCCAAAAAGGTATGGTTCCTATGATGAGCCACAGGGGACATACCCATTATGGGCAGTGCATTCCTGGCCCATCTCAGAACAGACCAAGGGGACATACTCCATAGAGTAGTGCATGCCTTGTCTGTATGTGTAGCTAGCCAGCTAGGCAGTGGACAAGGTGCATACTATTTCAACACACTTTGTAATACACCATTGAACTAGTGGAAGAATGTTTTGTATTTATAAAATATTTGAATTCTACCGTGGTTTCTTATGTATGTGAAGTCTGTTTAATTATGTGTAATCAGATATGTTGGATAGCCTACTTATGTACTTAGATGATATGGTGGGTAGATAGGTCTTTTGCCATACATGTCGCAAACGTATAGTGACATCGCGAGGTGTTTCATACCTCGAAACACCCTAGTTGTGATTTTGCTCAAAGTTCGGAAGGGGCCGCTCGCGTCATTTGCTCAACCCTGACGAAGCATGTGGTGTCCCCCCCCCCCAAAGTACCTCGAGTGTATCTGGGGAGTGTATTGTGTGGTGTATCGTGGAAATGCGAAGTGTTGAAACTTATGTATTGCAGTGTTCCATCGCGCAAGCCCCCCCTCCTCAAACACGTGAAGTGTATTTGGGGGGTGTATCGTAAAGTGTATCGTAGATCTTTATCGATGTCGAACATGTGTACATTTCTTCGGTCATCACTTATGGTACACAAGTTGACATATTCGTTACCCCTCAGATGCACACTCTGATATACCACCCCAATACACTTTCGACCTTGGGGGGGGGGTGAGGGCTATCCACACCCCCCCACCACATCGAAAGTGTATTGAGGTGGTGTATCGGAGAGTGTCGCAGATAGACATGCAAAAGTACAACTTGTGTATTTTCGATCGCTTCCGTCCATATTCGGTGCCTTAAAGGCCCCCGAGCTGCAGTTGCACCCCCCCCCCCTTTCAAAGGACCTTGAGTGTATCTGGGAACTGTATCGTGTGGTGTATCGT
>SZWC01000232.1:402614-437596 GCA_023375785.1 Penium margaritaceum | reverse complement strand
GAGAGGGAGAGAGAGAGAGAGAGAGAGAGAGAGAGAGAGAGAGAGAGAGAGGGTGAAAACATAAGCAAGTAATTCACATAGACCAACAAAGCAACTGGAAGACCACTACCCCAGCGTAGGAAGAGAGAAGGTCGCTCAAAATTTGGATAAACCCTCCTAATCCGAGTGTGCGTAAAGTCTCTTTGTTCCAAAAATGTGAGGCTTGCTTGAGCCCATAGAGAGCCTTGAGAAATAGCCGCACACAGTCTGTTCCATCATCAAACCCTTCCGGTTTTGCTTGACGTACTATTCCTCCTCTAGTGGACCATTGAGAAACACATTGTTTACATCCATTTGATGTATCTCCCAGTCTTCATGTGCTACTATACCCCAAAATTCTCGGCTTGTTCCGTACTTCCAAACTGGGGCATAGGTCTCTGTGAAGTCCTGGCCTGGTATTTGGTGGAAGTCCTTGGCCACAAGCCTTGCTTTGTACTTTCCAATTAATCCTACCAGGTTCCTTTTGAGCTTGTACATCCACTTGATATCAATGACTCTGCGCCCAGGTGGCAAGGGTACGAATTTGTACACACCATGCTCCAGAAGAGCATTCAGCTCAGCCACCATGGCCTTGTCCCACTCAGCCGCATAGGCGCGCCCCCTTGTCTCAGCAAGCGTATGTGGCTCCACGATGGTATGGTCTACGCGAACTGGACCAGCTGTGTCATAAAACTGTCTGTAGTTAACACGCGAAACATTGCGTGAGGAGCATCGTACCGGTTGTGGCGACAGTGTCCTTACATCTTCTGTGCTGTTCCAAGACACTTGCGTGAGTAACCCACAGGGTGTGTGGGGAGCACTGGAGTCTGTACTCAGTAGGTCAGTTGATGTCAAGAGATCTGTGGATACAGTTGATGACCTTGTGGTGTTTCCTTGTTTCTTTGGATGCCCAGGGTGAACTGTGGGTGTGTGAGGGACAAATGAAGGCATGCTCACATAGTTTGGGTACTGTTAAGGGGTGGTGATGTGTGGGACGTTACGCAGAGTGCAAAACTGTTTATAGGGCATATGCTCAATAAAGGAGGTATCCCTGCTTTCAAGGAAACTGTGATTGATGGGATCCCAGAATCGCCATGCTTTGGACACATGTGAGACCCCTACAAAGGCATACCATCGGCCTCGTGCACTGAGTTTGTGATCTCTTTGAGGTTGTACAAACCACACACATTCCGTAGTGCCCCACACCCTTGCTCGTCTTAAGTCTGCCTTCCCATTGAACCATCGCTTCCATGGTGTGACTGACTTGGACAAAGCCCCTTGCGGCACCTTGTTCCATACCCAAGTCATGTACTTGACTGCTTCTTCCCCAAAAAACCAAAGGATAGACACGACTCACCCAGCACAGTGTGTCATGCATCACCGAGTGCCCTATGCCACCTTTCTGCCACACCCTTTTGCTGTGGGGTTTTATTAGTGCCGCTTTTTGGTGCTCTATACCTTTGGCTTTTAGTTCTTCTGTTAAGGCGTCCATAAACTCTCCCCCTCTTTCTGTGCACAGTCTCAACAGCTTACAGCCAGTCTGATGCTCAACAAGTGGTATACACTCTGCAATGGCTCATTGAGCATCCGCTTTGGACTTCAACAGAAATGCCCAACGAAAGCGACTGAAATTTTCTGTCAGTGTAACAATGTATTGTGACCCATACTGGACAGAGGGCACGGGCATGGACCCTGTCAGGTCTGCATGAACCAGTTCAAGGGGTGCCTTGCATGCCTTCTCAGACCTGGGAAAGGTCTGTATGTGAGCCTTGCCTTCCTGACAGTGGAGGCATGCATGTGCACTTAGGCCATGAGGGCAATCTGTAGGCGTGATACCACGTGATTTTGTGTGTTTGATCATGTCAGTGACTAGCTCGGTGTTGATGTGTGCCAGTCGGCGGCGCAACAGGTCTTTATGCCTTCCGTCAGTGGCAGTGATGACATATGTCTGTAGTCTGTATGAGTGCATTTGCTTCAGTGGAAAGAGGGTGACTCGGTAAAGCATGCAGGCATGCAAGGGGACATCTGCCAACAGCGCACCAACATCATGAAAAAAGATGCAACATTGTTTCTATGTGAGAGCGGACAAGTTTGCTTGGCCGTCCAGCTGACCCCCAGACAGCAGGTTTACTTTCAACTTGGGGACGTACAGAAGACCAATCAACCATAACATCCAACCAGGTGCTTGCAAAGCCACTGTGCCCACACCCTTAGCCTCCAACACCTCTCCGGACCCTATTTTTTCACCCTATACATCATGTGCAGCATGCAGCGACACAAGCAACCGGCGATGTGGCGACATATGATACAACCGAGCACTATCAAACAACCATTCATCCATTGATCTTGAGTGCAATGTGGTGACATGAGTGTGCGCTTGTCATTGACCTGGTGACTGTGGCATGGCCGTTAGTTATGGGGTCTACAGTTCCATGGGTGCCGTCCACCCAGTGACATGTGCTCCTGTTGTGGGCTGTTGTGACTCGGCCATGCCCGTGTAGATATGCTGCGCCCATGCAGGTGCGGGGTCTGGAGCAAACACGTCTGCTGGAAGGTAGAAGGGGTCTTGGTACATGGAGATTGGCCCCTGATCAAACAAAGGGCCCGCCCGCACCTGCATCGGAGGTGGTGCGTAGGTAACGTCGCCAAAGGATAAAGGGGATCGGGGTCTTGTGGCCATTGGCATGGACCGTGCTGGTGGCTACAGATGGTGTCCAATCTGTGGGTTGAGCGCCGGGGTGGTATTCCTGTTCTGCTACTGTTGTTTTTGCGATTGCGTCATAATACGTTGGAGGTCTGTACTGTTGACATGATGTGCCCCCTTCCATGAGTGCCGTTGATCATACTCCCTGGTTTGACCACTGATGAGTGGTAGAAAACCTGAGCTGATTCTAGATTTGGATTTTTTGGATTTTCCATGCAAGATCAAGCTTTGAATTTCTCAATTTGAGTGAGCATTAAAAAATTTAGCCCAGCCCAAAGTTTGAGTGTTGGGCGGGTGGAATCTGGTACCCACCATAGATGGCGGGATAATCCACCACCAGTGATCCGCATTCGTCTCCAACGAGCTCCAAATGCACCAAGGCCATGAATGAAGCAAACAAAGGGACCTCCTTGACCAGGGTGAATTCCTCCGTGACTTCTGGACGAGGAAAGGTGCTCCAACGGGTACAAGGCAAGGTGGGCGGCTCCACCAAGTGTTACTTTGACGGACGCAGCAGGGGCTTTGCTGCTCTGATTTGGATGCGCTGGAAATCTTGGATCACAGGCTATAAGGATATGATAAAATCTCACTATGATAAGGAACAAAAGTTTATTTCAATTCAGTTCTCCTGAATGCGACGTATTCTGGCCACTCACATTTGTGATCCTTGTACTCCACACTCTTCACCATTGGTGTCCATTGCCTGCCCCAAACATTGGTAGCGTGAACGAGTGAGAGCAAGGCATCCTTCAGGGTGCTTCTACACCCACTAGTACCAACAAAGAGTTATGGGCCCAAGTGCCTAGAAGGATCCTAACTCTACAACTTTCACACTACCACATCGCGCCATGACAACGACCGGGCAAGAGAGCGTCGACACCATTTCGAAGTTTGACGTGATTGGTTTCCCCTTGTGGAGGTGGAGGTTTGAGTCCTACCTTGATGAAAAGGGCCTGATTGAGCTGGTCACAACTGAAGAAGAAGCCCCTCTGGATACTGTAACGCTAGAGGAAGTGGACGAGTACAAGAAGCGCAACAAGAAGGCGCTTGCCTTGTCGGTGTTAACGCTAGTTGTGACGGAGCATTCACTCATTCAAGGATGCAAGGAGGCTGCACCATCTACCAGTCCACCAACCTTGCTAACCAGCTCTTTTTTCTTGAAGAAGTTTGTCACCTTTGGAGCCAATGAAGGCGACGCCATCATGGAGATCCTCTAGCAGATCAAATCCCTGACTTCCGAGTGCGTAGCCACGGGATGGAAGGTCAACCTTCAGGTACAAGCCATGATCCTCCTCGTGGCCTTCCCAAACAGTTGGAGTCCCATGATCACCGTCGTAGGCGGCTGGTCCGCCAATGAGCTAAAGTACCTGAAGGTGGCTGAGTAAGTCTGCAATGAATGGATGTGACATAGTGGGAGAGAGAGTGAGGCAACATCAAGTTCTGCCTATGCTATCCGCCCTCAAGGTGGAGGGGGAGGCAAGAAGGGAATGGGTGCCAAGTAGGACACCAAGAAAGGTGACAAGAAGGGGGAGTGCTACGTGTGTGGCAAAGAAGGCCACTTCGCACGCAACTGCCTCAACAGGAAGTCGGACCAGCCGGGGAAGGCTCAAAAGAGGGACAATCACGCCATGGTAGTGCAACAGTTCGTCGACTTAACAGAATCGGGAGTCATCGTGATTCACTCTGGATCGAGCCACCACATGCAATGCAAGCGGAAAAAACATGTCACCTATGGCGCCTCAGAGTGATGCATCACGGTGACCATGGAAAAACAGAGTTGGCTGGTGGTGTGGGTAACATTCGCATTGAGGTGGATGTGGACGAGGAGGCTGTCACGAGCACAATTCACAACGTGCTCCACATGCCCAACTTTGGGATAAATCTGTTGTTAGTGAGCCGCCTTACTGACAAAGGGCTCAAGGTGATCTTCAACAAGAGGGTGGCCATCATCTGGAAGGAGGAGGACGGCAAGACGATTGCATGTGGAAAGCGAGAGGGTGACTTGTACCTGCTCCGTGCAAAGCTTCTTGGCAGTCGGACGGGGTCCGACATCACCCACCTCGTGAAGAAGGACAATGGAGACTTGGACATGTGACACTGCCGCATGTCTCACATTGCTCCCTCACCTGTGAGGGACATGGAAAAGACGGAAGCAGTGTGGGGTCTTGAGGTCAAGAGCCTCGACGCAGCCAAGAATGCCATGTGCAAGCCTTACGTGATGGGCAAGGCGATATGGCAGCCGTTTGATGGCAAAAGGACGCGTGCATCAGCGAATTTGGAGGTGGTGCACACAGATGTGTGTGGACTACTTGAGCCATCTATTGATGGGGCACGCTACTTTGTCACCTTGATTGATGACCATAGCCGCAATCTTTACCTCTACAACATGAAAAAGAAAACATGATGTTTTATCATGCATGGAGGATTTCGTGGTAGCAGTAGAGCGGCAAACAGAGTTGAAGGTAAACGCAGTCTGGAGGGATAACAGCGGTGAATATGAGGGGTGGTTGGTATGGATGAAGAGCAAGGGGATCACGTGGAAAAAAACTATGCCATATTCTTTGCAGCAACATGGCATTCCCAAGAGGAAAGACCGCACCATCCTCAACATGGTCCGGTCCATGTTGAGCGATGCCGGCCTTGCGCAACGGTACAGGGACAAGGTGGCACGGACAGCGGCATTAATCATGAACCTGACGCCAATTAAGCCGCCAAAAGACACAGAGTTCAAGGTGTGAAAGACGCCACAAGATGTGTGGAGCTGGGGGAGGCCAAATGTGGTTCACCTCCATACATTTGCCCCTCGTGTGCCTGCACATGTTGTTGTGCAGGCACATGAGGGACGGAACAAGATGGACCCGTGGACTCACAGGTGCATCTTCGTCGGGTACGAGAGCAGGAGCAAGGTATACCGACTCTTTGACCCGTGGAGGTAGCAGATCGTGAAGAGTCACGATGTCAAGTTCAACAAGGACAGCCATTGGACGGAAAAGGACGCGGGTCTCTCCAAGCATGGAGAGTGCTTGCCACTCCTCGAGGGGGGGGCACTGGAGGACGGAAAAGAGGGCGACATTTGAGTCGCCCTAACTGGTGAGAGCCATCCGGAGGATGGGGGAGTGGCTGATTTACATTCAACCAAGTCTGACAATGTCCGAAGAGCCAGGAGCAGTGGAGCTAAACGAGGACGTGGGGAGTCAGCCCACATCTCCACGGTCCCCAAGAGAGGATGAGCAGGCCAACGGTGCAAGTGGCACCGCGAGAGGACAGTAGCAGCAGCCGTAGCTACCTCAACAGCAACAGCCTTGGAGAAGCAGACACACAAGGCAGATGGCAAAAAGGTACAATGATGCGGTGGGCATCTGGACTGGGTTCGCTTGAGCGTTCTTCCGCAAGAAGATCTTGAGACCGTCAAGGAGGTGTTGTAGTGGAATGATGGGGCTGAGTGGGAGGGAGCTTTAAAATCTGAGCTCACCTCCCATGAAGAGGATGGTACTTGGTAGCTGATCGACAGGCCGGAGGGCACAAAAATCATCAAATCCAAGTGGATCTTCAAGAAGAATGTCACCAAGGAGGGGAAGGTGGAGTGGCACAAGGCGTGTCTGGTGGTGAAGGGATATGCCCAGCGGAAGGGTGAAGACTACGATGAGACCTTCACACTGGTGGCAAAGTTTGCCTCCATCCACACCATCCTCTCCATGGCGGCAGCATAAAAACTGCATTCCTCAACGGCGACCTGAACAAGGAGGTCCTCATGGAGGTGTCGGACGGGGTGGATGCGCCGCCGGGGAAGGTGTGTTGGCTTTGCAAGGCACTTTACGGGTTCACGCAAGTGCCACTCACGTGGTACCTGAAAATGGATGGCCTTATGGCCGAGCTTTGCTTCAAGCACCGTAAGGCGAATCACAGCTTGTACGTGCAGAAGCAGCCAGTGTTGTACCAGATCCTGGTTCTTTACGTGGATGACCTCATCCTTGTGTCATCAGACATGGAGGAACCGGTCAAGCTGAAGCAAGAGCTGGGCGGTTAGTTCAAAATGACCGACATGGGTGAGCTCGAGCAATAACTCGGCGTCGCCATCAAGAGGGACCGCAAGGCACGCACGCTGGAGATGGGGCAGGCGAAGTAATTGCAAGAGGTACTCTGCGACTACAACATGGAAGAGTGCAACCCCATCGGCACACCCATTGTTGAAAAATTGCCCCTCCGCATGCCCAAGTGCGGCGCCGGCAGGCACCGACGAGTTGCAAGAAAGTGGAATCTCAGTGCCGGCGGATCTGGCGACTCAAGGATTTCTCCGATCCTCTAATGGATAATTGTCCTGTAACGTTGACGAGTTGTTGAATCCGGTGGAAGTTATTTTGCCGGAATCAGACAAGTATCGAGGGAGATTTGGCATTCCAAAGTTGGGGTGTGTGCAGCGGCTCTGGGAGCCAGCTGCGACTCGAAATCCGGTGGATAATCGACCGGACTGAGTAACAAAAATACCATCTGGAGAAATTGCTCCGGAAGGCCTGCAGAGGCGTCCAGTGGATAATCAATCTGATCAGGTGGATCATCCACCAGATCCTGTAGTGCAGGTTGTTACTGAGGAACTTAGCCAAAATCATGGATCGGCGTCTGAAACTCAGTAGTACGTTTTGTTACTCGGGGACTTGTTAAAAATTCTGACTGCAGTCCGTGGACAGGTTTCAAACCTCGTCACACCCCAGCACCAAACTCGACCCAAAAGTGGGTAGGGTGCATGGAAACAGTGCAGGGGACCCATACATCACGTGCAATGGGATCTGCGCCTTGGGAAAGGCGCTTTGCACGTGAAGGAAGGTGCCACGGCGAGTGGCGACGTCAGGCTTCTGTGATGGGTGAGACCTGCGCTTTGGCAAGCGTAACGTGGGCTACGCTTAGCCAAATTGCGTGCGGTTTGGTGCATTTGAAAGCTCATGACTAGCCCTATAAATTCTGTATTCATTTCCATGCTCAAAAACTAGCGCAAAAGGCCGTTATCCTCTTCGCACAAATGACTGTCTCCAAATCCTCTCTCACATAGCGTGAGGCGACCAGAAAGCTCACGCTTCATCTCCGAACTTGCCCAAACATGCCGTGCACATGCTCGAAGGTCAGAGCCATGTTGGAACAGAATTTTCAACAAAGGGTTATGGGCCCACATGGCTTACGACCGAAAAATCCTGCACGGCTTCTGCGAGCAACAAGATGATCGGAGAGGTGATCGCCATGGTGCATGGTGTGCACGCGACGAACGATGAGAGAGGCCGGTGATGGTCCCTCTGCGTGCTCAGGTGGTGGCGGTACGAGGAAAACAGTGTGGCAGGAGGCCTTCCACATCGAAGAGGGCCGTGGCTGCAGCGGGTCTTTGCGAGAAGGCGGGCGTTGTGAAAATCCATGCTGGTGGCACCGTGCTTCTCCATGTAGCGCTACAGCAGGCTCGGCTGAGCCATGTCATGAACTTCCTTTAGGAAATGAGATGGGCAGAAATCAGCCATGGCACTCGGTCCTGTGTTCAACCCATCGACTCCTACGTTGGATTCCCTCAAACCCTCCAAGGCATCCACACCCACGTGGAGGAGATTTGCAGCAGGTGAAGTCGAACGCGCATCGCTTCTGGGAGCATGCCGGCGTGACTACCTGCAGCAGTGAGGCGCTCATGGTGGCTTTGCCCAGCGGCAAGGCAACCCTTCACGCATCAACTGGAGTGCAACAAACAGAGCAGCAGACCATGAGAGGGTGCGGGACGGCGTCTTCACCCGCCTACGTTGGCTGCTGTCAAGCTCGATACGGCGACACGGGGAGCAAGACGCGTCCAACGGGCACCAATTGTCGTGGTGCCGCGTGGAGGGCCAGACGGCGTGGTGGCATGTTATGCCACATGTGGGTGACGTGCATAGCAGAAGTCGTGGACCTTGCCAGAATCTCAGGAGGACGACACACTCGGTCCGCAGTCATCACGCGCCGTGGTCCGGCGCTCCAAAACTGAGGAGCGTGGTCGGCCGTCGTCAAGGACGGCCGGGTGGCATGCGGGAGGCATGCCCGATCCCCACCACTGACCTAGCTGGAGCAGAGAGGCGGAGCTTGCGCAGGAAAGCTGGCTGGAGGAAGCTACGGGACAAGCTGCTGGCAGCGCCAGAGGAAGCGACCCGCAAGCTACCAGAAGAAGCTACCGCAAGAGGGCCGTCGCCAAACTATTCCCAAGGGGTACGAGGTGGAGAAACAAACCAAAATGGAGGGAGGTGCTCGTCCTCATCCACAAGGAAGCGGTAGGTGGGGCTTGTATGAGCCACCACAACCGTGTTCACGGTGGAGAGAAGGAGAGTGCAAGGTGCTACTGCAAGGGGGAGGCGCACGCAAAAGGGCGAGGGCAGCCTCAACTTGTCAAGCTCCATGATTGGCAGGAGAGGCTTCGGCTTTGGGCGCGACGCATCATGGCCATGGGTAAATGGAGCGGTGTTGGATCAACGGCACAAGTGGCAATGGCACGTGGCGAGTTCAAAAGGGAGCTCGCATAATACACATCAGTGTGGGGCAAGAGCGTGCACATGTGCAACAGATCGCAGCAGTGCAGTAGTAACACCACGAGAGGGTGCCGACATCAGCCGGAGCAAAAACTCAACCCAGGAGACTGCGGATGTCCGCACGCGTCGTCAGCCAGGAGGGTTGGACCGAACGCACGGTGGGACGAAATGCACAGCAGAACGGGGCCAGGCTCAACAACCCCAAATAGACAGCAGCTGGTCGAGCCGCCACAATACCAAGTTTGGTGAAGCAAAACAGCTACCGTAGCAGGCAAGGCGCAGCGGGCGTGTCAAACGAGGGGAGCTAGCACCATGCTTAAAAAAACGAAAGCACTTCCTGGTGCAAGTCAAGTACCAAAAAAAAAAGGAACCAAAAACAAAAAACACACTGCAAAAGTGGTCTGGGCGTCTTCATAGTGTAGCGGAGCTGGAGTGCGACACGGCAATGCTGACGGGAGGTCGGCACGTGCCTGTCAAGCCCAGGTAGTAGATGCACACTCAATGGACAGAAGGCGCCACCAGGTTGAGCAACAGCAACACCAAGTGATGAACGTGCTTGTAGCAGCAAGAGAAGTCAGCTGCGCCAACAGGCAAGGAAGCAGTCCACTACGGGTGGATGTGACAAAGCTCACGTTGGGTCCAAGCGGGGACCTGCCAAGGGTACTGCAGAATGCAGGATGACCTAGATGGAGCAAAACGGCTCCAATGGCAGCGGATGAAGCAGCAGCAGTGGCGCTGTTAATGGCTTCCGCTCAAATGGAAGGCTAGCTGGAGGTGAGCGCTTCCAACGCCTCAAAACAGAAGAGGCGGCTTGAATTGGCAAGCATCGGCAACAAGGCAGCAGCAATCGCCAAGTCGCCAAGAATCAGATGGGTGGCAAAATGGGCCATGCCATGCAGCAAGTTGGCTGCAAATGCTGAGGGACCAGGAGTGGTGGAAAGTGCAAGTGGACGCATCTGGCCACTTGGGCCAATGGTTGCACAAGCACGAGGCTGAGTGGGTGCAGGATGCGAGTGCCATCAACAACAGGGTGCAGACTCAAGACACAAAAGCAAAGCTGAGGAGGGATGCACCATGCCACCACAGGCAAGCCTAACGTGCGAGAGTACAACGGATAGGCGGCTAAAAGAGCTGCGATCACAATGGTGCGGCTTGGCACAGGATGGAAGCAGCCGCAAACTGCAAGAGCAGCAGGGCGAGGTGGTTGTGGCAGGAGGCCATGCGCACGCTCGTGGAGCAGCCGGGAGCAGTGAGAGCTATGCCCACAGGGGGCATAGTTGCAGCGGTGCAGGAGCACCACAGGAGGAAGCTACTGGAGAAAGCTGCTGGCTTATGCCAGAGGAAGCCGCCAGAGAAGGTGCTAGGGGAGCTGCAGCTGAGCTTCAACAACAGCACCATCGACATGAGCATTGGGAACACTCCACAACAGGGGAGTGGTTCCCGCTCCTTGACTATGAAGAGCCGGCGGATGTGGAGGTCGAAGATGCGACGTCGAAGCGTGACGGTGCAGCAGGTGGAGAAGCCGACACAGAGGACTCCAACGACAAAGAAGCTGGGCTGAAGATCGGGGAGAAGATCCGTTGGAGGAGGCACTACGGGTGCCAAAGCGTGGACTCCTGGTGGAGTTCGTGTCGGGCGTCAGAAAAAATTCCTTCGGACGCACCGCCTGTCCGGTTGATGATTCGCCGAAGCGGGAGAGACCCTCGGGGAGCCGTTCGGTTGATGATTTACCAGAGCGAGCAGAGTCGAAAGGATTGCAGTAGAGCGGGGAAGCGCTTCAATGCAGGCACCGGTCAATGGATCGGCATGACGCGGTGCATGCTGGCTGCATCAACAGATCCGACAACCATGGAAGAGGCGCTTACGCGACCCAAGGGGGGGCAATGGGATGCAACCGTGAAGTCGGAGTTGGCATCCATTGCTCAAATAAAAGAAGAGCGGACATGACTGAAAAGGGGCAGGTGGTGCTACGGTGTTGTAGTACGCACAACATGCTTATGGATTGCTTGACCAAAGCGCAACCCGCGGACCGGCACGTGAGCGTGGCCGGGCTTGGGAAGACCACGTATGATGGCCTGGAGGGCGCAGCGGAAGATGAGTGAGAGAAAGCACGAGCAGCAGGCATGGCAGGTGCAAGGGGGAGAATGTTGAAAAATTGCCCCTCCGCATGCCCAAGTGCGGCGCCGGGAGGCGCCGACGAGCTGCCAGAAAGTGGAAACTCCGTGCCGGCGTATTTGGCAACTCAAGGATTACTCGGATCCTAAAATGGATGATTTTCCCGTAAATTTGACAAGTTGCTAAATCCGGTGGAAATTGTTTTGCCGAGATTGGAGAAGTATCGAGGGAGATATAGCCTTCCAAAGTTGGGGTGTGCGCAGCGGCTCTGGGAGCCGACTGCGACTCGAAATCCGGTGGATAATCGACCGGACTGAGTACCAAAGATACCATCTGGAGAAATTGCTCCGGAAGGCCCGCCGAGGCGTCCGGTGGATAATCCACCTGATCAGGTGGATCATCCACCGGATCCTGTAGTGCAGGTTGTTACTGAGGGACTTAGCCAAAAATCATGGCTCGGCGTCCGAAACTCAGTAGTACTTTTTGTTAGTCGGGGACTTGTTCAAAATTCTGACTCTAGGTCCGTGGACAGGTTTCGAACCTTGCACACCCCAGCACCAAACTCGACCCAAAAGTGGGTAGGGTGCATGGAAACAGTGCAGAGGACCCATACATCACGTGCAATGGGATCTGCGCCTTGGGAAAGGCGATTCGTACATGAAGGAAGGCGCCACGGCGAGTGGCGGCGTCAGGCTTCTGTGGTGGGTGAGACCTGCGCTTTGACAAGTGTAACTTGGGCTACGCTTGGCCAAATTGCGCACGGTTTGGTGCGTTTGAAAGATGATGACTAGCCCTATAAGTGTTCTAATCATATTTGTGCTAAAAAACTAACTCAAAATGCCGTTATCCTCTTCACAAAAGTGACTGTCTCCAAATCCTCTCCCACATAGAGTGAGGCAACCAGAAAGCTCACGCTTCATCTTCAAACTTGCCCAAACATGCCGTGCACATGCTAGACGGTCAGAGCCACATTGGAGCAGAATTTTCAACACCCATGACCACCTCTCGAGCATGGGGTTGAGCACGGATGAGGAGAAGGAGGAGATGGAAGTTGTGCCATACCAGTCCGCAGTGGAAAGCATCATGTACGCCATGGTGACAATACGACCTTACCTGGCCTTTGTGGAGGGCCAAGTGAGCCACTATGTTGCTGACCCTGGGCTGCTACATTGGCAAGCGGTGAAGCGGGTCCTCCGCTAGCTCAAGGTGAAAAAACAGTCGTGGCTCATGTTTGGAGGGGGAGCATGTGACGACTCCCTTTAGTTGGTCGGCTACTCCAATTCCGACTGGGCTGGTGATGTGGATGACAGAAAATCAACATCGGTGTACGTGTTTGTGCTCAGTGGTGCAAGCAAGAAGCAAGACTGTGTGGCACTATCCAGCACTGAAGTGGGGTACATTGCGCTCACAAAAGCCGCAAAGGAGGTGGTGTGGTTACGGCGGCTTCTTAAGGAGATTGGAATGCCACAAAGGAAGCCAATGGTACTCAATGTGGACAATGTGAGTGCCATCACCCTCACCCAGAACCCTGTGCTACACAGGAGGAAAAAGCACATTGAGATCCGGCATCACTATGTGCAAGACTTGGTGGTGAAGGGAGATGCAACTGTTGTGCATTGTGGCACTAAGTGCATGCTTGCCGACGCCATGACCAAGGCAGAGCCTAAAAAAAGGCATGAAGTGAGCTTCATGGAGCTCAGTCTACACTGTGATGTTTGAAATGCTAAATGTTCCAAGGACAGGGCATCAAGGCTGTGGTGGAAGGTGGAGATTGTTGACATGGTGTGCTCCTTGCCGTAAGTGCCGTTGATTGTACTACGTGATTCGACCACTGATGAGTGTTGAAACACCTGATATGATTTCAGATTTGCATTTCTTGGATTTTTCCATGCAAGATTGAGCTTTGAATTACTCGATTTCAGTGATTATTCATAAAGTTAGCCTAGCCCGAAGTTTGGGTGTTGGGTGGGTGGAATCTGGTACCCGCCATGGGTGGCGGGATAATCCACTGCCAGTGATCCGAGTTCATCTCCAACGACCTCCAAATGCACCAGGATCATGAATGAACTGACCAGATGGACCTCCTTGACCACGGTAAACTTCTCCGTGACTTCTGGACGAGGAAAGGTGCTCCGACAGGTCATCATCGAAGCGCCTTCCGTTGCTTAGCGTGCAAGGCAAGGTGGGCGGCTCCACCAAGGGTTACTTTGTCAGCTGCAGGGGCTCTACTGCTCCGATTTGGGCATGCTTGGATGTGTTGGAAAGCTAGGATTACAGGCTATAAGGTTCTCATGTTATCTCACTATGCTAAGCAGCATAATTGTGTTTTGATTCAGTTCTCCTGAATACGACGTGTTCTAACCAGTCACATCCGTGATCCTTGTGCTCCACAATCTTCACCATTAGTGTCCATCAGCTGCCCCAAACATTGGTTGCGTGTACCAGTGAGAGCTAGGAATCCTTGAGGGTGCTTTTACACCCATTAGTGCCAACACGGTCGTGCACGCCAGAAGTGGCCATGCTTGCCGCAACAGTTGCAGGTGCATCCTACACCATCGTCCCGACCTCGTCCTCGTCCTGTGCTTGACAGAGTGCGTGATCCTCCATTACTCCAGCCTCCTCCGCCTCTACCTCCTCCCTGTCCAGATCAAGTGGAAGCACCTAGAAAGAGCTGATGGATGAAGGTGCTGGGTGCCGGGGTGTTGGTCTCCCAGTCCTCTTAAAAAAGCATGTCATCATAATGCTGCAGTTCCTCAAAAACCTCAGCCAGGTCCGTGTTATCAATATCTGTCACACGAAGGCTTTGTTGAAGCCCTTGATGAAACTCTTTGTACGGCTCTCCAAGGAACAGCAGAACAACATCCAGCCATTCAGGGATGGAGTAGGGTGCTCCAAGCCTGAGGATGTGGTGACAAAGATCCATTGCCTTGTTGTAGTACTCTGCTTTCGGTACCCCCGGCTTGGGATACAGGCCTCGGCACCTACCGCGTGATGAGATCACCGGTGCCATTCCCCGCTCCTCATGGCACGTAGCAAGATGCTGGCATGTTCCATAGGAGTGTGGAGTGCAGCTTCAAGGATCTATTGGGTCCTCCCCTTTGCCAACAAAGCAAAAATGGTGGATGGCATACGATTGGCTGTCAGGCAGCACTCAAACTAGGGCACTGAAAGCTCGCAGCAAGATGTGATCCTCAGTTGTGTCGGTGGACGAGAAAAGGTACAGCTTCTCTAGCTTTTGCTCCTCCTCCCATGGTAGAAAGACGTCCTTCCATGCAAAGAAGTTGCACGTGCCCAAGGTGGGCGGTGTCAATTCCTTATGGGACATGACCTTGCTAAGGTCTCCCCACGTCATTGTGACAGCGCCGGCTCCCCCACTAGCGCCGGTGCTGGTGCCATCAGGGATGCCAGTGGAGGGACCGCCATTACCTCAGGCACTAGATCCTTCTGGTGCTGATGCCGCTTGGGTCATGGCTCCAGTCGGTCAAGAGGATCCTGGGCAGGCAGCGTGGGTCTTGGCTGTCCTCGTTGCGGCTGAACTAAATTTTTGCAGCAATTTGCCAGACCCACTTTGGGCCCAGTTTTCTGTCGCTAGCTTTTCGCTGGTGGAAATCACCGTGCCTTGACCTAGTGACGCTGTTCAGGCCACCTGGGACCTACACAACAGGTTTCGTGGGACCCTGCCACCACCTCTAGGGGCGGATGTGGCATTTGGGCTCTCCCTCCCATATCTTTTCCACCCTTGTGGGCTTTCCCTTGCCTCTTGCCATCTTTGCATTCTGCGCACGGCCTAAAGGGAGGGCTTCAACGGCCCCTGGTGGTGAGCATGGCTTGCTTTTGTGGCGGCCACGTGGATCTAGTCCCGCGAATGGTTCGGCCGCCGCCTTTCCTGCTTTGTGCTGTCCCTATGAGTCCTTTTTTGGCCCTGAACCTGGCTCTGATACCATGAGAGAGCTCCTACGGCTCTAATACAACTTCCCTTTCTTACTTTGGTGAAGGAATGAGGAATTAAAGCTCGGGTTTGCATAGTAGCCATCGTTCCTCATACAACCCTAAGTGCCGAGCTTGACCAGGTACTAGCTACAGCGGGTGAGTCTTGAGAAGCGAGACCCATCAGTTCGGCCGGCAAGCGGAGCTCGCCAGTGCATCAATCTCATGTGAGGGAAAAGCCCTCGCGTGTCACAAAAAAGGGGCGGACTGCCCCGAGCCAGGTTTGCACACCAAACCACAAACAGGTTCCCTACCTAATGTTAGACTGATCTAGAGTCCGGAGACATTGTACGATGCAATCCAAGTGTAGAAAATGAGGAAACCTATGGGTTCCACATGGAATGCAGCACAAAGTGACATTAGAGATGAGGAAACCGAGGCCATGCAGGGAGAGGGAGGCAAGTACATGAGAGACGCCAAAGATTTTAGTAGTGGTCTGGCGTGGCAAGAAACCTCAACATGCATCACCTCCACTCTCTGGATCAGCATGCCCTGTACACTCAAGTTCACACTAGAGGGGAAAAAAAAAAACAGGGAGGATTAACATGGATAGCCACAGGTTTTGTGGGACAAGTTGTGTAGTAGAACTGTCTGTGATCCATCCTGGCCTAATTTTGTTGTGAGCGACAGACTTGATCGGGCTGAACAGGATTGTCTCGTATTGGGGTCAGGCCAGGTGGGGACCCTGAGGAGTCTCCACTGGTACTGGCAAGATCAGTCAGGGTCAGTAAACTGGTAGGGACCGATGTCACCTGGGCTGTGACCTTGTGCCCTCTAGATGATGGTGTGACCTTTGGCTGCGTGGTGCGAACAAAAATAGATGCACTGACATACTCAGAGTATTGTTTAGGGACGGTAAGCACCGGCACATGCTTGAGGCCCTTGAACGCCTTGTATGGCATGTGTTCTAGGAAGGATGCATCTCGAATCTCGAGGAACACATGTCATACAGGTTCCCAAAACCTCCATGCCTTCGAGGCATGGAGGACTCCGACAAAGACAAACCACCTATCCTGTGGGCCAAGCTTGTGATTGCATTGTGGGTCAACAAATCATACACATGCCATTGTGCCCCACACCCCTGCACGAAAAATCCGCCTTCTGCTCGAACCATCTTTCCAAGGGAGTGATGGTCCTCAGTAGGGGCCCTCGAGGTATCCAGTTCCATACCCAAGTACTATGTTTGACAGCCTCCTCCCATAATCCAAAGGTCAGACAAGACACATCCAACGTTTTGCGCCATCTCTCGGCCACCCCATTTTGTTGAGATGTATAGGGTGTGATGGTTTGATGGACAACGCATTTGGTGATTAAGTCTGTTCTCAATGCGCCGGATAACAACGGTCTAGAAAACGGGTCCCGACATGGGAGGCCGCCAATCGCTCTTGGTATTTTAACCAAGGTAACATATCACCCTCAAACGAGGGATCTACAATTTAGGTTCGTTTCCTTTGCAACCTCACGAATTCCGCATGACGGTCTTTAGTGTCTACCCTTGGTTGGACACTCTGTGAGGAGTCTCAAAGGCAAGAACAGTAAATGGATTCATGCAGGGCACAGGCTTTTATACTTGCAAAGAATTGCTAATGCTTCTACTCATAGTGGCCCCACAGGATCCAACCTTAGCCTACAATCCTACTTGGCGCGTCCTAAAACCACCAAGCGTCATCCTCAAGCCAGGCACTAGTAAGCTTCTTAGAAGCTTCCTGTCCCATTTTGGGGCACAAATAAAAATGCGGCCGTCGTGGGGTTTGAGCCCGCAACCCATGAGCTCCGACGCCTGTCCCATTTAGGCCACAATGCTGTGTTTCCTATGATGATCTCCAGGGCATATACCCATTATGGGTTGTGCATTCCTGGCTTATCTCAGAACAGACCAAGGGGACATACTCCATAGAGCAATGCATGCCTTGTCTTTCCATGCAACCAGCCAGCTAGCCACTGGACAAGGTGCATACCATTCAACAAATCTCTCCCTTGCACCTCTATCCATCTATCGCTCACTGGGCTCTATCGATGCCTTGGGGCTCACCCTTCCTCTGCCGCACTCCTCATGCCAAATCCACGAACTCTTGTACAGTACAATTCGCTCTCCAGCGGCTTGGTCATGTAGTCAGCAAGCATGCTCTTTGTTCCGCAATGCTGCAAGTCCACCACGTTCTTCATGACCAGGTCACGCGAGCAGTGGTAAAGTATGTCGATGTGCTTCGTTCGCCGGGACATGATCTCATCTTCAGCCATCAAGATGGTGCTCATGAAGTCCACGTGTACAACCGTGGCATCCTTTTGTGGCACTGTCATTTTTCCAAGTAGGCTGCGCTGCCACTTAGTCTCCTTGCACAAATCAGACAGAGCAACGTACTCTGCCTCTGCTATGGACACGGAAACACAATCCTGCTTCCTGCTGGCCCATGAGATGGCAGCGCCATTCAAGATGCACATATATCCAGAGGTGGATTTTTGGTCATCAAGATTGTCAGAAAACGACCCCCAGGTGGAGGCAGTTCCAACGTGGCCCAACGGGTCTACTGTGCTCACGGCTATGTTTTGTGCGGGTTCTGAGTCTAAGCGTGAGCTTTCTGGTTGCCCCACGCTATGTTTCTGGGAGTTGAAGGCATTTGTGAGACAGTCACTTTTGCAAAGGGAATAACGCAATTTTGCTTTTTTTTTTTAACATGTACATGATCTAATTATTTGTAGGGCTAGTCATGAGCTCTCCAACGCACCAAACCGTGCACAATTCAGATAACCGTAGCTCCCGCTACGTCATTCGAAGCGCAGCATCCCAAACCAGCCGCTCACTCGGCGGCGCGCACCACGTCGCCCGCCGAGGCGCCTTCACACATCAATGACCCATCAAAACGCCATTCCAGAGGCGCAGATGTCCCTACGCGTAGTGGCGGCACCCCTTACGCCTTTGGAGTCTGTTTCGATGAGTTAATCATCGAGTTTGGTGATGGGGATGGATGTGGGTCGAAACCTGTTCGCGGACCTGCAGTCGGAATTTTAACTGTCCCCGAGTAACAAACTGTACTACTGAGTTCCAGACTCCGAGCCAGGATTTTGGCCCTCAGTAACAAACTGCACTCCTGAAATCCGGCGGATCATCCACCGGACGCCTCGGCAGATCTTCCGGAGCAAAATCCCCAGATGGCATTTTGTTACTCGTTCCGGTCAATAATTCACCGGAAGTCGAACCGCGGCCGGCTCTCAGAACCGCCGCGCACATCCCAACTTTCGAAGCCCATATCTCCCTCGTTACTATTCCGATTCTGGTGAAACAACTTCTACCGGATTTAGCAACTCTTCAACTTTTAGGGGCAATCCTCCATTTAAGTATCCAAGCAATCCTCAAGTTGCCAGATTCGTCGACGAGGATTTTCCTCTCTCTGGCGGCTCGTCGGTGCCTCCCGGCGCCACACTTGGGCATGCAGAGGGGCAAATATTCAACAAAGATTTCCTCCCCAGTCCGTGTCAGTATAGCACTTCAGGTGGAGGGGTTCCGTACCTTCTTGGCCTCCAAGGAAAAGGCCCATGTGACGTATCTTCTACAGGTAGCGCAAGATGCGCTTGACTGCCTGCCAATGTTGTGGCCCTGGGTTGACCACAATTCTGCTCACTTGTCCCACAGGAAAGCAAATGTCTGGATGAGTACCTACTATGAAGCACATGATGCTACCCACGCCGGACTGGTAGGGGATGTATTGCATCTCCCTTCATTCTGCTTTATTGCTTGGAGACATTAAGGCCTTCAGTTTTCCATCGATTGTCATTGGGGTGCTGATAGGTTGCAGTCTTCCATGTGATAGCACTTTAGTTCCTCACCGATATATTTGGTTTAGTTGAGTTTGATGGTGCCTGATGCTCAGTTGCGGTGGATGGTGATCCCGATGTAGTACTCGAGAGGACTTATGTCCTTCATTTTGAACCTTTTGAGGCCAGACTTCAGCTCATCTAGCAGCTTGACCGAAGAAGAGCAGATGATCAGATCATCCACATACACTGCAACGAGCATCAACCTACTCCCATCATCACGCACATACATTCTTGGATCATTTTGACAATGCACAAAGGAGATACCGGTCATGAAACCATCGATCTCTTTTTATCATATCCTTCGGGCCTGTGTCAGCCCGTAGAGCGCTTTCACCAACTTGCACACCTTACCCTCGGGAGCTTTGACTCCTTTGTGTACCTCCATCAGCGCTTTCTTATCGAGCTTCCCATAGAGAAAATCTGTCGTGACGTCTATCTGGTGTATCTCCAGGTTCTTTGCGGTTGCGATGGCAAGAGGACAGCGGATGGAGGTAAAGGACATGATGGGCGCAAACGTCTCGTAGTACTCAGAGCCCGGGCGTTGAGAAAACCCCTTTCCCACTCTTGCCTTGAACTCTTTTGCTTTTCCATCTTGCTTCTTCTTCACTCGGAGGGCCCACTTCGATCCCACCACGTGGGCCTTGTCGGGTCTATCCACCAGCACCAATGTGCCGTTCTTGGCAATGGACGCGAGTTTGCTGTCCACTGCCTCCTTCCATTTGGCCGCATCCATTTATCGCCTCCGCCATTGTGGATGGCTCTTCCTGAGCCATGCACATCCAGTAAAGGCGAGTCTAATCGTCTTCATACCATAAAGGTGCTTTCTTTAGTCGCAAACTGCGCCAGGATGCAGGTGCGGCTTCCTCTTTTGCTGCTAGTACTTCCACAGGTGGTAGTGTGTCGTCATCTTCGTCGTCTACGTCAAACTCCAAATCAGACTTGGAAGCCCGAGACGCCCCGGTATCTGCCTCTATGTCAGATGATGTGTCATCCTACGTAGCTGCTCTCCCATTCCCACCACCTGCTTGCAAAGTGCGCCAGTTGTTGGGTGCTTGGTCGCGGACTCAAGCAACACTATCCACTCTCCCGCCTTGGGAGCGAGGATTGGGTCCAATAGCTCTCCCTTTCCGAGGGTGCGTTCGTCGAACACGACGTTGTGGCTCCTCACGAGCTTGCCTGCTGCCTGGTGCCAAAGGGGATAGGCTTTGTGTGACGTGTCGTACTCAACCATGACACAATTTTTTGAACGTGTGTTCAGCTTGCCTCCACCTTCTCCCAACTGAATCTTCACCCATGTAGTTGACCCGAACACCTTCAGATGAGAGGGGTTGGGTTTCTTTTCCAACCATGCTTCTTGTGGGTTCTTCAGCTGCTTGTCATGCTCCTTTCCACGCTTCCGCAAGGCGGTTGCTAGTGTGAGGTTCAAGAGGTAGCAGGTCGTTGTTGCAGCTTCAGCCCAAAAGCGAGGTGGGAGCTTGGCTTCGAAGAGCATGCTCCACACTATGCCGAGTAGGGTCTGGTTTATCCTCTCGGCCACGGAATTTCTTTAGGAGTTGTAAGGGATGGTTTGCTGGCTGCGGATACCATGATGCTCGAGCCAAGGCTTGCATGCCTCGTACTCACCCCTGTTTCACTTCCGAGTGTCTTCACCTTCTTGGATGTTTGCTGCTCTATCATGGCGACAAACTCCAACAGCTTCTCCTTGACCTCTCCCTTTGTTTTGAGGAAGTAGATCCACAACTTGCGGCTGTGGTCGTCGATGAAGGTCAGGAAGTACTTACTTCCTCCATTAGACGTCGTGCAAAAGGGTCCACACACGTCGCTATGGATCAGGTCTAAGACATTTTGTGCTCGTTGACCTCCTCTTTTAAACGGCTTCTCCTTTGCCTTTCTTTGGAGGCATGGTTCACACAACACACACCCTTCTCCATACTTGATGGTACACCCTTCCATTCTGCAGACTACCTCTTTCTCCTGTATCTTCTACAGCGTCCTATTAGCCATGTCCAAATCGCCGGTGCCATAGCTCAACGTCAGTGTACTCGGTTGATGTGGCGGCCAGAGCGGTCACCGGCGGTGCATCTTTTGGCTTTGATGCTACAGTCTTGGTGGCACATGGCAGTCCCTCATCCGACGCCTTGGTGACTTTGGTTTGAAGCACGTAGAGACCGTCGACTCTTGGAACTTGAAGCATGAGGTCATTTGTGGTGTACAAGATTTTGATGTCCTCATTTTTTAGGGCCACGGCTTCCATGACAGTGCTGTTGGTGAACAGCACTGTCATGTTGCTGTCGGTGATTTGTGAGACCGATAGCGGGTTTGCTGTGAAGGAGGGCATGTACACCACCTTTTGAAGATTTACCACCTTCTCCGCACCGTTCACTTTGAACGTGATCACCTTGTCCCGTTTGCCCATGGCTTGGACGACGCCACTGTTTTCACACTTGATGCGCATGACAGATTCGGCCATGGAGACAAATCCACCCTTCTCTTTTGATGAGTGGTGGTTGGTGCCCGCGTCAAGGGCGAATGCCCCGGGCCTAAGGAGGGTTGCCCCCTTCATGGACAACCCTTCAGCCATCATGTTGGTAAGCTCCTTCTTCTCCTTCCCACCTTTGTTCCCGCCTTCTTTCCTAGGACTACGGCAGTCCCTAGCCCAGTGCACAGCCTTGCCACAGTTGTGACAGTTGCCAAGCTTCTTGGAACTCTTCCCACCACCATTGCCTTTCCCTCCACCGCCACCGCTTCCGTTGTTGCTTTGACTAGAGTGAGAGCTTGCACTTTGTCCACCAAAGCAAGAGGCATAGGTTGAAATGTTTGCCTCACTTCCACTGCGTCGTAAAGACTCGTCGCGGACGTGTTCGGCGACAGCCTCATATGTCAGATCCGCCTCCTTCCAACCGCCAAATACGGTGACCATGGATCTCCAGCTTTCCGACAACGCCATCAGAAGGATCATGGCACGCATGTTGGAGTCCAGATTCCATTCCATTTGCTGGACCTCTTGAAGCACATTGTCGAACGACTGCAAAAACACGGGTATTGATTCTCCTTCGCGCACCCTCAATGACATCAGCCTTTGGAAGATAAAGAGTATGTTTACTAGGGCATTTGATTGATGCACGCGTGAGAGTTTTGCGTAGACCTTGGCAGCCGACGTGCATCCTGTGATGCGAGAGTGTTGAGTCTCGTTGATGGACATCACAAGTATGGTGAGAGCCATGTTGTTCTTTGTTGTCCATGCTGCAAGGTCAGGTGCATGCGTTGTCACTGTCGCATCGGCGGGTGCTGTCTCAGTCCCTTTTAGGATGTCGAGGTAGCCACGCACGTATATGACAATCTCAGAATGCCATTTCCATAAGGGAAAATCTGTCCTCGTGAATTTAGACATACCCGCCTCAAGGTGGGCTTGAGTCCGATCTGCCATTTTTGGTGGCTTCTCGTCTTTTGTGCTTTGCTGCTAGTCTGCTTCGTTGAGGCAAATGAGGCTGATGAGGCTGCTGACTGCGACTGTTGTCAAAGGTGTGGTTGGTTCCGTTGCATACCCCTCCTGTCGATGATCGCTTAAGGCGATGGTGCCTCTGTTGCTCACTGTGTCACATCTTGTTTTGCGGCAACTGGGTTGCACTCACTCCCTCCAAATCCTACCACTGTACGGCAGGCTTGTGCGGCACCTCATGCTGACCTCCGGGAGAAGGCCATGCAAGAGGAGCTGACTGCACTCAAGTAATATGGATTTTTTTGAGCTTGTTGACCTTCGAGCAGGCCGCAATGCAGTGTCGGTCCCCTGGGTTTTGCGGCAAAAGTTGAAGCCTGATGGCAAGGTCGACAGGTGCAATGCTTGGCTCACATCCAGAAGGTTCTTTCAGGTACCAGGGATTAAATTTGACAAGACGTTTGCTCCATTTGGACGGTATACCACCACTCGTACTCTCCTTAGTCTGGTCACCCAGCATGACTGGGAACTAGAGCAGATTGGCGTCAACAATGCATTCCTACATAGCCGACTAGATGAGGAGATATACATGGTGCAGCTGCCTCGTATCACCGACATCACAAATATGGTCTAGCGTCTGTGGAAGGCCTTGTATGGGCTCAAACCATCGCCAACTGCTGGAAATTAGAGATCTCCTCCACTCTCGTGAGAGGCAACTGTCGTCAACCCATCATTCTTCCTAAGTACACCCTCAGAGCCCTTTCGTGGCCATTCTAGTCTATGTCGATGACCTTCTCATTGCCTCACCCAACTCGTCCGATGTTCAGTCGGCAAAGTCTCTATTGCATTTCACATACAATATGAAGAACTTGGGTCAGGCTCAAGTGTTTTTGGGTATGGAACTTGAGCGTGATCGCCAGCGTCACAGTTTACACGTATACTAGGTTGCCTATATTTGCAGCTTTGGGGGAGGGCTTTGCGTCCTTGCTGAACGACACACGCACTACGTCCACACCAATGACACCAGCTGTTCAGCGCTTGTTGAAGTCATCCAATTCGTCTCAGCTGGCAGAGATCGTCAGCGTCACTGACAACCTTAGTGTGATCAGGTCTCTCGTGTATCTTGCTACCACTACACGAGCAGATGTTGCCTTCTCTCTCTACTTCCTGGCTGATTTCTCCCAGTATCCTCGACAACAACATTTCAAGGCAGCACAACGCCTTGTTTACTATGAGCAGTCCATTGCGAGTAGGGCTGTGCTACAGAGTACAGCTCTCTATGATTGTCAATGGTTACATAGACAGGAACTGGGCACACGACACATACTCTTGCAGTCGCACTGGCTACATCTTTCTTGTTGATGGGACATCTATCTCTGAGAAGAGTGGAAAACAGAGATGTGTTGACCGTAGCTACAGTGAGGGAAAGTACGCAGCGCTTGGCACAGGTACGTGTGAGAGTGTGTGGCTGTCCCGCTTGCTATGGCAGCTTTGCATACCCATCTGCTACATTATTCTGCGATGCGATAATCATAGCACCAATGCAATCAATGAGCATGATGGCAAGCATCACTCTCGTACTAAGCACATCAACATTTAGCATCACTCTTCACACGAGCGCATTGCTGCTGGAGAATTTCAGGTTCTCTGGGTTGACACTCTCCAGTAGCGTAAAGAATTTCTTACCAAAGCTCTGAGCAGTGGTGTGTTCAAAGCATTCGTGCATGCTGTCGTTCTGCTATGTGCTCGTAATGCCCCGTGTTTATGTGCATGTGTCAAGTGAGTCATTGTTCCACTGACGTGGCTCTCTGTTCTTCCTGCCCCCATGTGTATGTGGGGTGCTCTTCTGTGGGTCATGGAGGAGTGTTGGCTATGGCTGTAAGACACGCAAGTGACCTCTTGACTCTGTCGACGCACACACACTGCCACTACAGGTGACTAATCAGAATTGAAGCTCAAGGCCCAGACTTGATGGACCGTGCATCACTGGTGTCTCAGCCAGTTTCACACTTGGTGCCGGCAACAGCATGTTCAATTGTGTCTGAGAGCAGGAATTCTAGTTTTAGCATAATGTGTTTTGCACCTGCTTAGCAAACACTAGCATATCACACCCAGGGAGGCATGCATCCACATATGCTCATGGTCAATGTGGCTATTTGTATTTCTGTTGTTCATGTTCATGTAGGGTTTTTTAAGTGTTGCACTGATTTTCTGATCCTACAGGACCACACGTTTGGTTGTTTTGAAGTGTGAGTAACCATCGGCCGCACTCTGCCGACCGGTCTGGTTCAATCCCTGGGTGGCGTTTGGGCCCCATGTTGAGAGACGCGCGTGGGTGGCCCGTTCAAACGGTTGCTAACACCTAGCTCTCCACGACTCCCTCTTGTTGTTGACTTGTGGCCAATCACAAAAGTCTCTAAGGCTTTGAGCTCCCCGCATCCATGGCATTGGTTAACACTGCTTGTTCTCATGCTTGCTAGTTTTTCTGTGCTAGCAAGCCTCTACACATGAACGGTGGTGCTATTGCCTCTGTTGTGTTGGAATCTGGCCTTTGAGATGTCTGGTTGTCATACAGTCTTCCTAGTTTGTACTTGTAGTTCTCCAGCAGCTAAATCATCCCTACCATACACGGGAGGTGTCTAGCCACCTCGTTTACCTATGCATGTTTGATAATGTTTTCTTTGTGGTCGAGATCCGGGCACTTGGTGGTTTGTGACAGTGTTCCGGAAGACCCTGTTGAATATTTGCCCCTCTGCATGCCCAAGTGCGGCGCCGGGAGGCGCCGACGAGCCGCCAGAGAGAGGAAAATCCTCGTCGACGAATCTGGAGACTCTAGGATTGCTCGGATCCTGAAATGGAGGATTTTCCCTGAAAGTTGACGAGTTGCTAAATCCAGTGGAAGTTGTTTCACCGGAATCAAACTAGTAACGAGGGAGATATGGGCTTCCAAAGTTGGGGTGTGCGCGGCGGTTCTGGGAGCCGGCCGCGGTTCCACTTCCGGTGAATAATTGACGGAAACGAGTAACAAAATGCCGCTGGGGATTTTGCTCCGGAAGATCTGCCGAAGCGTCCGGTGGATGATCCGCCGGATTTCAGGAGTGCAGTTTGTTACTGAGGGGCTTAGCCAAAATCCTGGCTCGGAGTTCGGAACAGTTTGTTACTCGGGGACAGTCAAAATTCCGACTGCAAGTCCGCGAACAGGTTTCGACCCACATCCATCCCCATCACCAAACTCGATGATTAACTCATCGAAACAGACCCCAAAGGCGCAAGGGGTGCCGCCACTACGCGTAGGGACATCTGCGCCTCCGGAATGGCGTTTTGATGGGTCCTTGATCTGTGAAGGCGCCTCGGCGGGCGACGTGGTGCGCGCCGCCAAGTGAGCGGCTGGTTTGGGGTGCTGCACTTCGACTGACGTAGCGGGAGCTACGGTTATCTGAATTGTGCACGGTTTGGTGCGTTGGAGAGCTCATGACTAGCCCTACAAATGATCAGATCATGTACATGTTCAAAAACAAATGCAAAATCGCGTTATCCCCTTTGCTAAAGTGACTGTCTCACAAATGTCTTCAACTCCCAGAAACATTGCGTGAGGCGACCAGAAAGCTCACGCTTAGACTCAGAACCACCCGCACAAAACATTGCCGTGAACACACAGTAGACCCGTCGGGCCACGTTGGAACTGCCTCCACCTGGGGGCCGTTTTCCGACAGACCCCATGGAGGTTTGTCTCATATTGTCTCTGACAAGTTGTGCACTCTCTCTGTGGTCGAGATCCGGGTACATGGTGGTTTGTACTGGTATCGCAGGAGACCCCACACTGATTGTCCAAGTCATTGTTGACCTTCTTTCAGACATATGTAGTTTGCGTGTGGCAGAGACCCGGACGTCCTGTTACATTTCCCGGCGTCTCAGTAGGCCTAAGACTTGCCTAGCTTGACTAGCCGGTGATGCTAGTGTGTCACTGCAGAGTCTGGATGTGTTTGGGGTACATTGCATATTTTATCGCCGGTCAAGACCCTGGCACACGGTTAACTGTTCCCGTGCCTTGGGAGGCCTCAATTGTGTGGTTTTATTTCCTGTGCCATGTGTATTCCCCATTAGTGCCATTGGCACGACTGTGATGACAAGGCCTGGTGGGCTAGCCGCCAGTCCTCAGTACATCAGCTCTCCGCAGGGCTCAGTGTACTCTTCTTCTTGATTCCTAATTCAAGCATTCCAGACTTAGCCGCTGCAACTCTCCCGCTCACCACCACAGCTTGTGTCTCATGCAGCATGGGCCTACATCCCCTAGTTTTAGCATGTTGCCCAGGTGCTGCTGTGCTGGCTAGGCACTAAGATTACTGTCGTGAGTGCAGTTATGTTGTTGCTACCAGATTCAGTGGGTCATTGTGGCCTGGTGGGTCTCCCGGGACTTTGGATGCAGCCATGATCTTTTGTATTGTTCTCATTGCTACTTCTCTACCATGCAGATTAGCGAGGGATGCCTATTGCTTTGATACCATTAAAAAATAGGTGCTAACATTGCTCTAGGTGACGTGGCAATGATGTCCAGCTAATGGATGTACTGGCACACAAGGTAGGTGTAAGAACAACAAGAGTCTGGCTAGGAGAGACACACATAGTATCATGACCATTGCAAGCTTTGGTGTATCTATAATTACTAGTGTGGGTTTCTTGCAAGTTGATTTGCACATGCGGGAGCGAGCTAGAATGCATGACACGCCATGAAAGTGGTAAATACTTGACTTTTACAACAAAGTTACAAGAGAGACAAAGAACTGAGTTGAGGTGAGTGAGAGTTTAAGGCCGGTGAGTGCACACCCACACCAAGCACATGCTCGAGCGAGCATGCACCGCCACCCGGGGGTCAAGCACGACCTCTCCGTATTGACCGAGGATGGCTTCTTATCAGTGCATAGCCAAAGGCTCACAAGGTAGCCCCCTAAGGATCAGCATTCCGGATAATCATGCATCTCCCCCAAAACACCTAGAAGCAAGTCACCGTGCTGCAGGGATCAGCAGTCAGAATGTACAAGCCCTAGGATCTGCCACATCAAAGCAAGACAGTCGAATGTAGACCATTCTTGTACCAGAGGGCAGTCCTGGGTAGCTTGTCAATGGCTTCATGAGGCTAGAACCAGCAGCCAAGGTGCGCTCGGGTGACGTCTCCCCAGGTGAGGTCATTCTCACTCAATTTGTACATGTGTGTGTGCCATGACTAGTGAGACACGAGGGAATAGAGATGTGAGTGGCCAACAAGACTCCAACACTCCCCCATGACCCGTAAGCAAATTCCCCATGGACAGTGAATCATGGCATACACAAGAGTGGAAGTGCGAGGGATACAATGAGACATAGAGACATCAAGCGTTTCATCCTGGGTCATGGGGACAGGTGAGACCAACAGCATGGACAGCACATTTGAAGACGTTTTGGGTCAGAGCATTAGTGAGAAAGTCAACTTTCTGTGACCGTGTCTCCACCCAAGCGACGCGGACAAAACCAGCAGCAATGCATTCGCGAACAAAGTGGTGCTCCACGTTGATGTGCTTGGTGCGTGAATGGTGCATGCCACTGTTTTTTGCAATGGTTTTTGTCCCTTGATTGTCACAATGCAAAGTGAGGCAAAAAATGGGAACATGCACCTGCTAGAGCAGGTGAGAGAGCCAAACAGCTTTACACGTACCTGCACCAAGAGCCACGCACTCAGCCTCAGCGGTGCTGCAGACAATGCAGCCTTGTTTTCCACTTTTCCATGAGACAGTCATCCCACCAATCATGAAAATGCATCCCGTTCTACTTCATGCATTAGAGTCATGTGCCCAGTCATAGTAAGTGAACCCATCGACAAGCACTGAGGGCTATGCGTGAAAGTCTAGCCCAATTCAAGGTGTGGAGAGTGTATAACGCACCGCACGCAACTCCGCGTCAAGGTGGCGCTCTCCGGGGCACTAGGATAATTGAGAGAGAAATTTCACAGCAAAGGCAACATGAGCACAAGTAGTGGTAGCAAGGTAAATCAGGAAGCCAATAACTCTGAGATATTCCGTCACATCCACCATCTCCCCCCGTTTTGATGGCTCCAATGACTTCAGCGGTGATTGACTCGCTGGGGTCATAGGTGTAGAAACGAAGGGGAAAGCAACGAGGATCGGCCCAAACCGCTCTCCCAAGCTGCGGACATACGTAGCCTAATGGACGTGTAGGGTGCAGCGTGTGTAATTACGCTCTAGCTCCATGTCTAGGAAGACACGAGCTGGGCCGAGGCCCTTCATTTTGTATGCCGACTGCAAGAGCGATATTGCGGCCTTAATAGCAACGACGTCTAGAGAGGCAATTAAGAGGTCATCTACATAGACAAGGATGGCAACAAGCAGTCCAAAGGGGGCACTGAGGAACAAGGGAGGATCTACAATGTTTCTCTTGAAACCCCTTTTGTCAAGGGTCACTGTAATCTCTTGGTTCTAGCAGCGTGAGGACTGCTTCAGCCCATAGAGGGCCTTGCGCAAGCACCACACTGGATTTGTGCCATCGGCAAAGCCGGGTGGTTGCACCATGTAGATTTCCTCGTCAACTTTGGCATGGAGAAAGGCATCGTTAACATCCATTTGCTCCAGCTCCTAGTCACGCTAGGCCACCAGCCTGAGCATTGCTCTGGCAATGGTGTAACGACCCATTGGAGCAAATGTCTCATCAAAGTCAACCCCAAGGACTTGAAAAAACCCTTTGATGTAATTCTTGCCTTGTACCATTCCACCATGTTGTTAGGATTCAGCTTTCACCAATACACCCATTTTGCGCCCACTACTTTGCGTCTTGGGAAAAGATCAACAAGCTCGTAGACACCATGCTCAAAAGTAGCATCAAGTCTTCCTTGCATGGCCTGCTCCCACAAAGAGGATTCGGTTGCTGCGTGGACATCCTGCATAGTTAGGGATATGGGTGGAAGAGGAGGTAGACCAGCAGCAGCAAAGCACGAGGCAACGTAGCCAGCCACAGATGAGTTGAGAGCCAGGTGAAACTCTTGCTCAATAATGGAGTAGCCGAGTGAGGTACTAGATGCACCACAGATGCAGCAACGGGTAAGGAAGGGGACACAAGGGCAAGGGCGTGAAGACCAGGATCACCCAAGACAATAGGACGAGAGTGAGATGGGAATTTCCAAAGGCAAATACCGCTAGTGTAGGCCGAGACGAGGGGTACAGAAGACATAGGTGGGTTAGAGGCAGCAGATGGCATGGGTGAAACGGAGGGCTTAGGAGGACAGACAACACAGGTGACACAAGCCTCACAGGCGCCACAAGAGGGGACGTGGAGGGGTCGGAGCTTAGAGGCGGGTGAGGAGTGCTAGAGGGCGAAGGCAAAACAAAGGCAGCTGAGGGCTTAGAGGCAACAGAGGGCTTTGAGGCAACAGAGGGTTCAGAGGAGGAAGAGGGTTCAAAGGAAGAAGAGGGTTCAAAGGAAGAGATGAATGGGACAATCGAGGGTGATGGTGTAGAGAAGATGGGTAATGGATGCACCGAGGGGAGAATAGAGGACCGAGAGGCAGGAGTACCTCCCCTATCTTGAAAGGGTGGAGAGAGAGAACCCGGCGAGAAGCGAGGGATTTCCCGCTTTAAAAAGTGCTCAAAGAAGAGAGCATCACGAGACTCGATGACACGTTATCGCACAGGATCCCAGAAGTGCCATGCATTGGAGAAAGGCGAGACACCAAGGAAGACACACAGATGACCATGGAAGGAGAGTTTGCCATCCCGGTGGTCAGCAGGAAGCCAAACAGAGGCAAGGGATCCCCAGACACGGGCAAGGCGAAGGTCGGCATCATGGCCCATCTAGCGTTTGAAAGGGGTGATGGTATGGGGGAGGGGAACGTGAGGGATGCAATTCCACACCCATGTCAAGTAGGACATGGCTTCAAAGGCAAATAGAGGGAATTGACCACAAGATGAGTGAAGGGAGCACACACCATCTATTAGCGTGCAATTGAAGCATTTAGAAATGTCATTTTTCTAGGGCGTGTAGGGAGTAAAGGATTCAAGATAAACATTACAAAATGGAAGGACGCAAGAGTTGGGACCGAAGAACTCAACACCCATGTCGCTTCGGAAGACACGCAAAGGATGAAGGTAAGCGCGTTCAGCCTGAGGTAGCCAAGTTTCAAGTACATCAGTAACATCACTTTTGTGGCAAAGGGCAAAGATCCAGCGGTAGCACGAAAAGCTGTCGGTCAAGCAAAGCACATAGCTACCAAGGCCACCAAGGAAATCTTGAGGCAGCGGACCCATAACGTCAGCATAAATAAGGTCAAGGGGTGGGAGGTGGTAGACATAGCTGTTGTGAATGGAGAATGGTGCAATTTTCCACTGGCGTAGTCAAGGGAGGCAGTGGATCATAGTAGCACAAATGCGGTAGCTTCAAGGCCGACTGCAGGACGGAGGCGCAAGAGATACTGAATGGAAGTAGTATGAATGTGACAGAGATGGTGTTGTAAGAGATCCGCATGATTGGGAGACAAGGAGGGTGCGACGTGAATAAGAGCAGAGGCAATTGAAGACGTATTTCACAACAATGGAATATAAAACAAGCAATCACAACGCACACCATGAAGAAAGACATGGCTGGAGGAATGAAGGGCAATAGTGCCAATACCTTGGGTGGACGAGAATTCCATGCCCAGGTCATCAAGGGTGGTTACTCAGAGGAGACTAACATCAAGGTGAGGCACATACAGCACATAAGGGAGGAAAAGAGCCCAACGAGGGTCAACCAAACAGACAACGCCAACACCCTAAACTGGCAATAATTGACCAGAACCAGTTCTGACAGAACGAACTAGGCCCACTGGACCGAGGGAGACGAAAGATGAACGATAGGATGTCATATGATTAGTGGCTCCAAAATCGATGACCAGAAGCCAGAGAAGACACAAGCAGAGGGGAGAACGAGGCAGACAACTGTCTCTAGCAGGGAATCGTGAGGCGCACGACCAAGAGGAGAGGGAAACGTATGGGACTGCCAATCATCAATCTATGAACGCTCATCAGGCAAGGCCCCCTGAACACACCCAGATGTATGTACCGATGTCAGCATTGTATGTACCGATGTCGTCGTGAAGGCCCTCATGCCCAACATTGACGAGGGCGCGAACAGCAGAGGTGACCTCAGCAGGCTGAGGAGCAAAGGGCGGTTTGGCTGGCGAGTAGTATTCCCACGGCAGCTCACCCTGTGCACATGCGCTAAAGCGGGTTTCCCAAGAAGAGAAAGTGAGCTTCGATGTGAACTGAGGGGGTGCGCTCTCAAAATCTTTCTGCCTAGAAGGAAGGAGCACCCGAGCAAGGGCAGCCACTCAAAGAGCGAGAGCGGTGGAGGTGAGAGGAGCATTGGAATGAATAGTGGACTCAAACGAAGTAGTCTCTTTAACAGGGAGAGCAGCCACAAGAGCAAGCATGGCTCGCAAGCTTTCTATGACTAGGTTTGCCACAGTTGTGGCCAGTACCTGCTTTGCTTCTAGCCCATGTTGTAGTTCTTCCACTACTCTATGACGGGCTACGTGCACCTCACTAAGAGCAAATTGCAACGCTTCAATAGTTTCTTCTGGTGCAAGCATGGTGGGAAGCAGCTGGGCCAATGCAAAGGAAGGTTCAAAATAGTAGGGGGCAGAAGAGAGAGGGATACGCTCACCAAGCTAGCGGTGTGGGAGCAGCGAGGAGAGAGGCGGCACCACCGCGGCCGCTAAAGAGAACAGAACAGCCAGCCATGCGGCAATGGCCACTTTCAGGCAGAGAGGGCCTGTGACCATGGCTCCATCCACCGCTGCTGCTGCAGATGCAACAAGAACACTTGTGGTGACGTGGTGGCTGAGGTCGCGTTGTTCACCTGTCAGTGTAAGGACTGCTGCTACAGTGGGCGCCCGAATTGAGCCTGTGGCACTTGCAATTAGGTTAGCTGATGAGGATGCAGCTGTGGCGACAACAGCAGCTACTGCCATGAACTACGATGCAATGTTGGTAGCTGCAGTAGCAAATGAGGTAAGTGATGCTGCCACGTGTACGTATGCCTCAATCTCTCTGCCCACCACTATTTGTGTTGGCGCCTTGCTGACACGCACCGTGGCTGAGAAGGTCGAGGTCGCACCAGCTGCGGTGTCCGGGACAACTCCGGCCAAGCTAACAGAGTCGATGTGGATAGGCAGGACAGGAATCACATTAGGTACCTCACGTGCTACAGATGGCTCGGCGGTGTTAGCTATAGTAGGCCCGGGAGTGGGGTCAGAATCAGGCGCTGGTTTGGGTGTAGGGGTCTCCCCGTGTGGTTGCATACTTGAGGGACGAGGTGGAGAAGTTGGAAGGTCGTCAGCAATGTACACCTGGCGGTCAATTTCATGTTCCGCCGCCTCAGCCATGGCAGCAAGGTCACCATGTCAGTGCGCAAAATCCAGCATGCGAGACCAAAGTGGGATGTCTTCCTCGTCATTGGTGTGCGAGGGCTTGTTGGATGCCCGCCAATCCTCCCATCGAGCATACTCAGAGTGGCGGGCTGCTATGGAAGGTGAGCCAAGCTCATCGTCAGGGGGACCGTCCACTGGCGGCGAATCCAACGTGGTAGACAAGCCGGCTGTAGATGCAGCAGAAGATGCTGGAGCAGATGGAAGCTGGCACCAGTCGAATGGGTGCTTGTTGTGGGTCAGCTAGAGAGAGGCCACGAACAAACACAGATCCGGACACAAGACAGTCACTGGAACGCTGCGTGCTGCTACCGAAAGATGTCGGTTGTGAGTGCAAGCGTCGATGGTAGACACCACGAATGACACCGTGGAGGTAAGAGGCACTACAGCCTCCTACATTGTGCGTCACTCTATGCGGATAGATGGTGGGACAACTCCCACAGGTCGCGAGTCAAAAAAGGAGTGAGAGGGTCTCTCAGTGCTCTCATACCAGTACTTACTAGTGTGGGCTGGTTGCAAGCTATTGTGCACGTGCGAGAGGGAACGAGAATGCTTCACATGCCATGGATGTGGTAAACACTTGACTTGCATAGCAAAGTTACAAGAGAGACAAAGAAGTGGGTTGAGGTGAGCGAGAGTGTAAGGCCGGTGAGTGCACACCCACACGAACAGATGCTTGAGCGAGCATGCAATGCCACCCGGGGTCGAGCCCAATCTCTCAGTGCTGACCGAGGGTGGCTTCTCACCACTGTGCAGCCACAGGTTGACAAGGTGGCCCCCTGAGGATCAGTACCCACGATAATCATCCAGCTCCCCTAGAACACCCAGAAGCAAGTCACCAAGATGCACGGATCGGCAGTCATAATGTACGAGCCCTAACGTCTACCACATCAAAGTAATACAGTCAAATGTAAACCACTCTTGTGCGAGAGGGCACTCATGGATAGCTCGTCCACTGCAAGATGAGGCTAGAGCTGGAAATCCTAGACTAGTGCGACGAATTGGGGTTGCAGCATCGCTGGAGTAGGCATGGCCCACACTCGTTGCTTTGCACTGCTGCCCCCTTCCGTTGCTGTGAGTCTCTAAGAGAGGAAACTGTGCGCTGAGGTGTTAGCGCCAGAAAGGCGAAAAAAGCTCGAAAGAAATGATTCGCAACTGAGAATGAACAACAATGGGAGACCCCTCCGAGAACTAGCCCCTCCTCATCTCTGTAGTGGTTGTTACTCAGCTTCTCAACCAATAAAAAAAATGACCTATTTTCTCATAGGCAGGGTTTTCTCAGTGAGCCCTGCCAGGCAGCCAACAGCTCGAAATCCGGGTGTTGTCCGTTTTCCCTTGAAACTGGACCATACCAAAATACCCATGCTGCGTACGAAGTCGTGTGGTCAGAATCACCTAGAGAAGGAGTAGCAAGGACTTAAAGCTATCTAAACCCAGGTAGCGTCTAGGCTAGTCCCCGGTTACACCAGCGCCCGAACAACCTGAAACTCGGCCCCATGCAGAACATGACACTGCACATGCAACCGCGCAGACATATCTGGCACAGGACGTGAGCAGACAGCATCTGCCGTGGTAGTGACCACCAGCGGCGTGACTCTTGAGGAGGCGTGCGGATGGAGCTGAGCATGTCATGCATCTGAGGGAAGATTCTCCACCAAATTGCGTGCAGACCTCAGCGTGTGTTGGCTCCACCAGACGACATTCCTACAGTGTCACGTCTCGCCGTCAATCACCTGCACGCCGATGTACACAAGCCGGGAGGACACAACAGAGCACAATGAGAGATGCACGAAAACCAACACTCTCCCATGACTCACAGGCGTAATGCACATGGGCGGACAGCGAGCAAAACGACCAAGCAGGTAAGACTCCCCCAGGAGAAGCAATACATGAGCAGGGATGAAGAGAGAGAGAGAGAGAGAGAGAGAGAGAGAG